>JAYESA010000010.1:163922036-164270704 GCA_036927795.1 Iris macrosiphon | reverse complement strand
AAGCCAAGTACAAATGTTGTACTAGACTACGGGAAGAGAAGCATCATCCTTAGACCACCAGTTTACCCATGCAAGTATAGTTAGGATATAGACAGTACCTAGGATAGCAAATCATAGCAGTTAAACCCTAGTTACCTGATGAGTTATAGTATCCAACCTAAATTATTTTTCCACCCTATAGATAATGATCAGGACTAAGCTAAAACAGATAGATAGATTACTAGACATTGATTGCTAGGCTCAATCATATGAATGAAGTGATAGCTGAGTACTGCAGGTAGTTTCAAGATCAGAGCAATTAGATTGAGGAGAAAATATCAACAGATGTTAACTATGAGTTGGATATCGTGAACTACCAAATAATGTACGACCAGTTATAAACCAGATGGTACCCCTATAATTTGGATAAAGGGTACACATAGAGTAAAATAGGAGGACATGTGTTCTCACCTACCCGAGGAACTATCAGACTTAGAAGAAGAGGAAAGCTAAGCCCGAGATACATCGGACCCTTCGATGTGATGGAACGCATCAGAAAAGTTGCTTACAAGATAAGCCTTACCTCAGACATTGGAAAAAGTACATAACGTCTTCCACGTATCCCAACTAAGGAGATACCTCCGAACCCAAGTTATGTGCTGGACCATTCAGAGATCACCATCTGCCCGAGCCTATCGTACCAGGAGGAACCTGTAGAGATCCTAGATCGTAGCGAGAAGGTATTGCAAGGCCAGACTATCCCTCTAGTTCATTTTGCATGGAGACATCATGCACCAGGTGAATCAACCTGGGAACGAGAAGAGGATATTCGACAGTGTTTCCCCCATCTATTTCCAAACCAGGGTATGTCCTAATATTTCAAATCAATCTTTCATTTTCATTATATGTCTGTTTTTATTTCGAGGACAAAATATTCTAAGGAGGGTAGATTGTAAACTCCCTCGACCAGATTTCAGTAATTTAGGATTTATTTTAGCTAATTAGAATTATTGTAACTTTTTAAATTTATTTTGCTTACATATCCTATTGATTGTGCACCTGTCCCTCACACAATTAATTAGAGCATTACACTAGCTGTTAACCCCAAACAAGTTCACATACCTGTCCTAGACATGTTAGACTATTTTCCTGAATTTTGTGCAACTCCAGATACTTTATTTTGAGTCTCGTTTGAGACGCACAAATATCGTTACAAACGTCCGTATTTATTTCCTATTTAATTTTCTGCTCTTTACCCATCTCTGTACCACTAGGGATTTGAGGCCCAACCTGCACCTGTTTTGCCCAAACAAAAATACGTTAATATTCTACTTGGAATATACTACAATTAGTGTATTGACACCGTATTAAAATTATGACCCTACCTGCCTCTAATTAATTAGAGAACACCGTGCGCAGTATTTATTAATTAATAAATACGATGACCCGTATGACCCAAAGAACCAGGCCCTGCCCCTGCCCAGGCTCACCCCCACACCCCCCAGGGCACTTCCCCAGCTTTCCCCCTCAATTCTGTGAATTTTAGTAATTTTAGGAATCAGTGTTTTTAATCAGACAAATTACGTAATTACGCAATTTCCCAATTTTAGGACTTTTATGCAATTTATAAATTTGCAGGGTTTTTTTTGCAAATTTTAGTACGAGGTGTCACCTCCCTATTGGCCGGTGAACGTGCACCGTCCATTTGGACGTGGGGCCCACCTTAAAATATCAGGATAAATATCCTAGATATTAAATTACATAAATACTCCTAACAAATTCCTTAATTACAAATATATCCTAAACCCTAAACCTATATAAACAACCAAGCTCCCCTCAACCCAAACTCATCCCACCCTCACCCCGGCCACCCTCCGTCCACCGGACCGCCGCCGAACTCTTCGCCCCTCCCCCAGCTACTCCCCGGCCAAACGCCACCCCCCTCCGGCCACCGCCTCCGTCGCCTGCAACGCCCACAGACCCCACCCCATCACCCGCACCAACTCCCCACCAGCATCCCCGACCTCTACCACCACCGCCTCCGACCACCGTAGACCACCGCCACCACCACTATCCGCTCTGCCTCACCGCCCTCCGTCGAACCACCCTGCCCCCACCGCTCCACGACGCCCCCAGCCGCCCGCCAGTCTCCCCACAGAGTCCCTCGACCCCCTCCGGCCACTGCAAACCCGACCAACCCGACCGCCTCCAGCTCCCCCTCCGACCGTCGTGGACCTCCGCCACCACCCCCGGACGTCTCGCCCCGACCTCCTCCTCCGCCCTGACCGCCTGCACCGCTGCCTCCGCTGCCGCTGCCACCGCTGCAAGCTGCCGCTGCAGTAGTTACTACTAACTGCAGCTGTTGCTGCCACCGCCGCCACTGCCAGCCACCGCCTCCTCCGCCTCCGTCCTCCCACCGGCGATGAGGCGTGGGGCCCCCCTGTCAGACAGGTATACCACCCCTCCCTAAATACGTGTATTTACGTATATATTTATATATGTATGTATATATGTATATATATGTATATATATATATGTATAATTATATATTTATGGGTATATATATATATATTATATTATAATATATAATATATATTATATTATTATATAATTATTTAATACTGTATATATACAGTATGTATATGTATTATTATATATTTTATATATATTATTATTATGAGTATTAAGTATATATTTATATATATATATATATATATATATATATATATATATATATATATATATATATATATATATATATGTATATATATATATATATATATATATATATATATATATATATATATATATATATATATATATATATATGTATTTGTATATATGGTATTATATATATATATATATATATATATATATATATATATTATTATTATTATGTAGTATATAATACAGTATAAAATATACTATTGTATATTTTATATGTATATTTTTATTTTTCTGTTTTATATATATATGTATATGTATATTTATATATATATATATATATATATATATATATATATATATATATATATATAATATATATATATATGTGTGTGTGTGTGTGTGTATATTTATATATGTTTATGTATATTGTATTTAATAATTATATTATACAATTATTATTGCTATTATTATTATATTATTCAGTATATTATTACAGAATATATATATATATATATATACAGTGTATATATATATATTATTATTATAAATATGTACATATATATGTATTTTACATTTTGTTTTATATAATATATATATATATATATATAATATATATATATATATATGTATATATATATATATATTTATATATATGATAATATATATATAAATATATATATTATATAATTATATTATTATTATATTTATTTATTCAGTATACTATTATATTATATATACATATGTACTTTATTTATATATATATATACATATATTTATATATATGTGTATATATTCTATATGCATATTGTATTTTCTTTTATATGTATATAAATATATATATATATAAATATATATATTTATGTATAATTATATATATTATATATAATTATATTTATAATACATTATATGTATGTATGTATGTATAGTATACTATTAAATATTATTATATGCTTTTAATTTTTATTTTATGTATATAAGTATATACATATATTTATATATATATTACTTTATATATATGTATGTATATATTATTTATATATAAATATATTATACTCTGATTGTAATATATATATATAAAGTACATATATATATATGTACTTTATATATATGTACATAGCATGTATTATATATTTACATATAAGAATGCACTTATATTAATTTTGCACATATATTTCTATATATATATATGTATATGTGCTTATATTTATTACTTTATATATGTATATATGTATACTTGTATATATATATGTAACATTTATATATTATCATAGTACTATTATACATATATGTATATATATGTATATTCCTAATATTATAAGTATATGTATTATTTTACCTATATACTATAACTATATGAGTGTATATATTACTATATATATATTATGCTTTCTATATATATATATAAGTATATATATATAGTATAATATTATGTACGCTTTTATTTAAGTATGATATTTACGAACCCTGAACATCTTAAAACAGAGTACCCCTACGACGCAGTCAGTGACCCCTGGTCACAGGACCCCTCAGACTTGACTGCAAGAACAGGTTCTTGGTACTTCTAGCACAGAGGCGTAGGCAAGTATACCTTGCCAAGTTTTACTGATTAAATATTAAACTGTTGTAATCTATTCTGCTTCAATATACATATAACTGTTGTATCTGGGACTGCCTCGGGTACCGTCAACAAATACGTTGACAAGTAGTGTAACTGACTTAGATTCTAGCCAACCTACCTGACAACTGCGAGGGTATCTTAATATCCTCCTAGACCCTAACACGAGTACACGCAACAAGGTTGCACTTTATTTTGGGATACAAGTTTACGTAGTTGTTTAGCTACCAGTACGTGCGACGTGCATCACGGCTTAGCACAAAATCAGGAAAGTTACGACTTGGCATTAGTTATATTGGGCGGGGAGAACGACTAAAAGACGTATGGGACACCCACCTCTTTATACAAGATACCACACTCGACGGAGTGATATGGCTGTTATATATATTCCCGTGACCATGCTCCTCGGAAATGGTGTATTGCATAGTGCCCTTGAACGGGGGCATATGTGGCATATATTATCCAGTCACTACGGATTGGTGAATTACGTCAGCATATGTCTAGCTACACTTTCCCATACGTACTAGGTTGTCTCAAATTGCATTCACTTAGATGGCTAGCACACTCCCTTTTTCTTTATTCAGTATTTATATACGTGGCATGCTTTTATGTATCTTGTTATGTCCCACTGAGGACCTGGTCCCCTTCCAGATTTAGATGAGACACTCTACCCCACAGTACATGGACCTGGACAGGAGACTGGATATGCCCCTGAGAGGAGTTAGAGGAGATGTCATCAGAGTCTGCCTGAGTACACCTGGAGTTGGAGCTACATATTTCGAGGACGATGCATTAGTTTATCTTATTTCACCTTTGCTTACCTTTTGTAGTGGGTTTGTTCCCACAAGATATTATCTGATTTGTATTATGACATTTCAGGCTTAGCATCTATATATTCAGCACTTATTTCTTGATATTTCTGTGGATGAGTTTAGATTTACCTATATTAGACTTGTAGCATTTTAGGATAGCATAGCACAACACCTTGGGTCCATTAATTTGGGTAATCCCTTAGTGACGTGTCAACTGGCCAATGCCACGTGGCCTGGTTCCATGTACTTTTGGGACTGGGGCGTGACAGTCTACCTGGCTCATATGAGGGGTGCATAGGTGAATCATCCCTCGCTTGACTTGCACAACGTGATCAATCATAAGCACAAAGCGAAGGAATAAACTATGACATATGAAGTGTCCTTCCTAGTATATTACTGTGCCAACATTATCATTAACTATTATTGTAACAAAGTAGCAGTACCCACAAACATGCAATCAATATTCCAGTAGCTATAATAAAAGGCACCCACCCTACTGCAACCCAGAGAACAGGTGCAAGCACGAAAGGAAGAAGAGATGCCCTTCGCCTCATGTTATTCTGCCCGAAGGCCCCCTCCATAAGGGAAGATCGAAAGTCATGCACATCCAGTCTGTCGCACTCAGCTAGCTAGTCAAGAAGACGGATACAAGAAGGACAGGAAGCAGAAACCACAGAAGGTATTTTTCTGGGCACCTGCTCAAAGAAGAAGATGTCAGCCACTGGGGGTAGTTCTTCCTCAGGACCCCAGGTGGCTACACAAGATGGATGTTATAATCCCCCAAACCATTATGATAATTTGGTGTTCCGAAAAGATGGTGATTCTTAAGGAACAAATACCGAGATCCCTGGGGGTAGCCATCCTCGTCAAAAGGATGCAGCTCCTATGCTGGGGGTAGTGTTCCCTCCGAATCCGAAGAGGATGTCGAACTACCAAATTTTTTGGATGACTATACACGGCAAGAGTCTGAGGCAAAAAGTGTGACGTCCACCGTCCCATCAATTTCTCTCTATGTGAGAATATCATATATGGCAGAGGACGATCACGAGGGCCCCAACGATCGACAGCCCCTCGAAACCCTCGAGGCCATGATGCAAACCATGAGTGCGTCAATATAGTCCTTTATCCAGACATTGCTGGAGATTAAGGCAAATATAGACTCACAACTAGCAAGGGCCTCCGGTCAAGCAAGCCTGGACCCCGGGACCAACAGGGATTCAAATACAACTGCTCCACCCACTGGCGGCAATCATCCCCTTTCCGGATCATATGCTCCTCCGTAGTCGATGAAGCCCTGGAAGTAATGCGGGAGGTATGAGAACTTTGAGCCCGCCTAGACTCAATGGGCAATCGGGACTCACTACATGAGCTCGGGATCCGACAACCTTATCCCCTGGAGTGGAGAGATGTACCGTACTCGCCCAAGTACAAGCCTTTAACTTAACTCTGTTTGATGGGAAGATATCTCTTCGTCAATTTATGAGTTACTTCGAGACGGCAATGGGGCATCTGCCTCGCAACAATGCCCTCTTAACCAAGCTCTTTGTCGGGACATTATCTGGAATAGCTTTCGATTGGTCCTACAGCCTCTAGGACAAGTATATTTCATCGTTTAACGATCTCATAGGTCTTTTCCTTGCTCGGTTCTACGATGGTGGAAATGATATGACGATGTCCTCTTTAATGGATATCACGCAAAGAGAGAAAAAGTCTGTATGGGAATACATGGAGCGGTACAGGCAAGCGGTGCTAAATTTACCCTCTGGTAACCCTAAGTCCACGCTGATGGACACCTGCCGAAGAAATATTCTTCCCATAGTCAGACTTTGGATGGGCGATTCTCAGTTTAAAGACTAGACGACGTTCATCATAAATATTGTCGGTGCTGAGAAAAAAGTAAAGTATGCCCGCCTCTTGGGAATATAGATCCCCGTCGCTGATGATAGGAAAAAAAGCCCTTACAACAACAACAACAACAATAGAGCCCGGGATGGCAAGGGGAAGCAGGCTATTATCGCCAATATAACCAAGAAGCCCGAGAAAAAGCCTGCAGAGGTCCTGAAACCAAAAGAAACTTATTCTTTCAAAGATGACATCATAGAAATCTTTGACATGATAATGAAGGGAAATAAGCTTCGGCTCCCCGACGTCAAGCGCCCTGTTGAGGCAGTCGATGTGAATAATTCGGAGTACTGCCACTACCATTGATACGTCCACCATAAGATGCAAGATTGCTACACACTAAAGATGTATATCCAGCGTCTGCTCGACACCAAGGACCTCACCTTAGACTTTGATGACAAAATAGTTGCCGCTAACATGGTATCTCTCTAATTCGGTAACATCCCGGCAATGAATGCCCAAGATGGAGTAATTTTGATCCCTAGGTATCACGCCCCAGAACCAAAATATGGAGATGAACATGGCCAGCTACCCCGTACAAGGTATAAAACATCATATGGTGATCACGGCTGTAACTAGAGAAGGGAGTACATACTACAAACAAGTCACTTAGGTTCATATAGAACATCTATTTTCTTAATCAGTCAAATAAAAACAGTAAACATAAAATATATATGACAATGAAGTAAGGCGTCCCAAACGTCCTGCCACAACATTCAAGAAGCCAGTCGTACAAAATTGAGAAGGCTGACAGAGTAATAAGAGTACATGACCATGATCAGCTACAGTATGATTAAATATAATCATGTAGGAAACTAAATATCCAGATTCACGGCTAATAAATACCGGTGGCTAAACGCCTAAAATGAGTAAAATATGAATTAACGATTAGGAAATAAGAGACTCACTCGTTTCTCTCAGTGGACATCTGCCTGGTGCGCACCATTGTTCAAGGGGAAGTACGCTTGATCCTCGGTTGTTGGGTATAAACCTGGACATGCAAAACCATCGGGGTTAGACCCCAAATAGCAAGTACTACAAAGGAAGCATAAATGCAGAAATAAAACTAGGTAATGAAATATATATATATATATATATATATATATATATATATATATATATATATATATATATATATATAGTTCTATTTTGTAGTTTCGGTTCATAGCCTATCGTGACACAACAATCTAACCTTACAACCAAATAAGGACAAGGGTTAAACCATCGCACCATGATAGTCCACGTCCCTAGACTATTTGACAGCAGATACAATACATAAACAAGCTAAGTTACATAATCGGCCAATCACTTGTATGACTTACTAGATGGAGTCTGGATTATCCTAGAGATATTATTCATATAGGAATCCTCAGATCGAACCAGGTAATAGCAGGATTAGCCGAGACACAAATTGCCGTATAGCACATTGTAGTATGTATCGGTCCCTCGTAAGGCCACCATGCTAAGATTGTATAGAACACATAGTATCATATAATAGTCGGATATTGCCATCCACTAATGAGGATGTAAAAATATCCATGCAGATGCACACCCCAATTCAGATGACTGTAGGTGGTTAGTTAGGCACGATCTCGAGATCCATTCCCTCCCAATGCTCTACAAGTTTAGTTGCCTCGTTAACCCTTATGTTAACTGGAATCTTATGGCGTGGTCACATGGTATTCTCCTTATACAACGTACAATAGTACGGCCATGCTAGATACGAATCCACTTTATCACTTGATAGTTCAATTTGGATTCACCCCAGCATGATGCAACAATCAACAAATCCTAGCCACACTTGGTCATTGACTAACCCTTATGTCCATGCTGGAGATTGAGTCATATCATGTGTCACATGGCACATAGGTACACCGCAGTACAAACATGTAAAATAATCACGTAGGGGCATAAGGATCTATCACACATACAACTCATAAAGTCCAAGGGAACATTTAACCAAAACTAGTATAATAAAATGTGTACAAGGGGCTGCATGCGCGCAGAAGGATCAAGGCCGCATAAGAAGTCATGCCGCATGGAGTCAGGGCTAGGTCTACTCCTTGGGATAAGTGATGAAGTGATGGAAAATAAATAAAGTGTCAGTGATGTGACATAAAGTGTATCAGGAAGAAAATATAAAACTATAAAAAGATCTGCCATGGTTTTAGAGTCATGCGTCCAAGGATCGTGGCCGCATACTCTGCTTGCCGCATAAGTGTCGGTGTTGCATGGGTTCGATGCCGCTTGGAGTATTTTGGACTCAGCAAAATTCTTATTCGTTCAGCAAATGAACACAAGTGTTCAAGGGCACTTGTGCGATGGCAGTCATGTGTCCAACAGGATGGACTCATGATACCATTATGTCATGCCCTGGTCCCGCAGGGGGGCCATTCGTCATCGCTTGGTCCCTACGAAACCGATCGTCCTTGCACGGGCGTGATGCCGTACAACCCTAAAGTGCGCTTGCATAAGGCCAAAGTTTTAAACAAGGGCAAGTAAGCTATTCAAGACAGGAGCAGCGGCACATATATTGCAGAAAAGTAAAGAACACAATGACATATGAAAATAAGCTCTTTATTGATAATCGAAAGTGTTACAATCGGCTTGCCTTGTGTGCTTGAATGAATCAAACATGAACTCTGTTTTTAAAGATGTTTCCAAAAGAAGTAATATGACTTTGTTCATGTGCTGCATGTAAAGAACATAGATAAAAGTAGCAAGATCACTAGTAATATAATATTTTGCCACATGCTTACTTAGTGTTGGTTTCAGGGGCTGTAGCTTCTGTTCAGTTGATTTTAGACTCACCAGTACGTTCTCCAAAGTGCTGACCCACTAACAATTTACTTGTTTGCAGGTGCTGGGTCTTCCGAGGAAACGATAGCCATGCCTCATCCCAGGGACCCGGAAATCTGGAGTCGATGTCTTGATCCATATTGAGATTGCTTTGAGCTGCTTTTGTATAGAGGGACATAATGTATGAAACGGTGTCCATATGCGGTAAGAGCTCTGGCCGTATAACCCTCTCGGGCCGTATAACATTCTTAGCCGCATAGCTCGCTGGCCGCATGAAGACTTCATCTTCTCCAATAACAGATTCGGCCATGGCGGAAAGGCTCCAAAATCTAAAATTTATTTTCTTCATAAAAACTATATTTTAACTCCGAATTGAGTGAACCAAAAGCCAAAATATTCGAAATGAAGTGCTACATCCTTCCCAAAAACCACCAAAATATTATGTTTTAGTAGATCAAAACCACCAAAAACTCAAGGAACCCATAAAACTCTAAGTTAGAAAAGTAGATCTAAGCAAATCTATCCATCAAAACCGAGAACTCCCAAGTATTAAAAGCGGTCAGAATCATCATAAGCACAAAATAGACTAATAAAATGCAAGAAAAGAATAATAAATGAAAATTAAAAGGTTTCTCCATGTAGTACAAGGTGTACTTGTCTAGAAATAAAAGAAAGAGGGAAAATAAAGAATGAGAGAAGAGAGAGAAACAAGTTAGCTTATATAGCTAGGATTTGAGGTTTAGACCATGGGTTCAAATTCATAAATAAATCAACCCACAAATAAACCATGAACCATGCTAAACCAAATAATGGGTCTAATCTCCATGAATGCAACCTAATGATCATGTGAACAAGAAATACTCTAAGCAGAAATAAATACAAGCAAGAAATAAATATATCCTAAAATACGTATTCCGGTAATGGGGAGTGACATCTCTACCCACCTTAAAAAAAATTTGCCCTCAGAATTCAAACCCAAGGCTAACTAGAGAAATCAAAACAAGCACTACGCTAACTAGAAGATCATGCAATCAAATTCAAGCATATGAAGAAACAGTATCATATAGCATGGATAAATGAATTACGAGATTCGAGATACGAAGGCATAATAATGAATATACCTTTCGAGTCGAATAGGTACGGATACCAAGACCGGATATCATCATCGCGCTCTCACGTTGACTCTCCCAAAGGGTGATGACCCCAAGCAACTCAGACAAGATGAATAGTTTGATTCTTGAGCATCCTCTCCCTTTGGTACAAAATGGATACGGGATGCTCCTCATAAGACAAGTCGGTACCAACGACTAGCTCTGAATGGTTGAGAATATGACTCGGATCCGGGACATACCTATGCAACTGAGATACATAAAATATATTGGGTACCACACATAACTAAGGTGGAAGGGCATGACGATAAGAAACATCGCCTACCCGCTCGAGAATATCGGACGGACTAACGTATCGCAGACTAAGCTTCCCGCGAATCCCTAATCTAATGACTCCACGAGTTGGAGAAATCCGTAAGAACACGTGATCGTTGACACAAAACTCTAATGGTCTATGATGCTGATCAGCCCAATGCCGATACCTATCTTGGTCAACCCGAAGTCGTTCTCTGATTTGCTTGACAACTTCTACTGTTTGCGTGATCATTTCAGAGCCTAAGATCTTCCGCTCACCAATGCCATCTGAGGGCAATGGTGACCTATACTTTCTCTCATACAATACTTCGAAGGGTGCTATCTGGATGCTGGCCTGATAACTGTTGTTGTACGAGAACTCGACGAGATGTAGGTAATCTTCCCAAGACCAACCAAAGTCTAAAGTATAAGCTCGCAACATATCCTCCAATGCCTGGATGGTTCTCTCTGATTGCCCGTCTGTCTGAGGGTGGTAAGCGGTACTAAATCTCAACTTAGTGCCCAAACTCTGGTACAAACTCTTTCAAAATTTTAGAGTGAACAAAGTGTCTCGATCTGATACGATACTCACTGGGACACCATGCTGTCTTAGTATTTGTCTCATGTATATCTCTGCTAACTGCTCTGTGGATTACCCCACTCAGAAGGAAAGAAAGTGAGCTGCTTTTGTGAGACGATCTACTATTACCAAAACTGTATCACGACTAATCGGGGATCTAGGTAAACCAGTCACAAAGTCTATTTTGATATGTTCTTATTTTTACTCCGGAATAGGAAGCGGCTGCAATAATCCTGATGGTCTCTGCTGGTCGGCCTTCATTTACTGACATACCAAATACCGAGAAACAAATTGTGCTATCTTCCTCTTTATCCCATTCTACCAGAAATATTGTTTGATGTCTTGATACATCTTGGTACCTCCTGGATGAATTGAATACTGGAAACTATGCACCTCGGTCATTACTTCTTGTTAGATATCTACACTTGGTACATAGAGACGGATCCTGAACCTAAGAGTTTCATCTTCATGAAGTCAACTCTTTCCTGAGACCAAATTTATACTCCGCCCGAAGCTTCTGAACTTTTGGTTCCTCTGCCTGAGCTGGCTTAATCTTTCCTATAATGGTAGATTGTACCTGTAAACTAGCCAATACTCCTACGTCTCATGGAAGTACTTTCTTAATCCCTAATTCTTGAAGATCTTCTAAGATATGCCGCTACGAGGCCAACATAAATGTACTACCTCTCTTGATGAGAGCATCTACTACTATATTTTCCTTACCTGGATGGTACTAAAGTTTTACATCATAGTCCTTTATCAATTCTAGCCACCTTCTCTGTCTCATGTTCAAGTCCTTCTGGGAGAATACATATTTTAAACTCTTATGATCTATAAATATTTCTACCCGATCACCATACAAATAATACCTCCATCGCTTAAGTGCAAATTCTACCGTCGCCAAATCCAAATCATGAGTCGGATAATTTTTTTTGTGATCTCGAAGCTGTCATGATGCATAAGCTATCACACTTCCGTGTTGCATCAATACATACCCAAGTTCTTTGCCTGACACATCAGAATACACTGTAAACCCTCCAGAACCTATTGGAAGCGTGAGAATCGGAGCTGAAATTAATCGCTTCTTCAATTCTTTAAATAATGTCTAGCACTCTGCTGACTAATCAAACCACGTTAATCGAGTCAGCGGTGCTAAAATTCTTGCAAGGTCTGCTATAAACCTTCTGTAGTATCCGACCAATCCCAGGAAACTATGTACTTCAACTACTATCTTAGGAACCGGCCAACCCTCTACGGCCTCAACCTTCTTCGGATCTACTGTAACTCCTACTCCAGATATGATGTGACCTAAGAATGACATGTAATCCAACCAAAACTCATACTTGCTAAGCTTTGCGTATAACTAGTATTCTCTTAGAATCTGTAAGACCTTCCGAAGATGCCCCTAATGTTCCTCTTCGCTACTAGAATAAACAAGAATGTTATCTATGAAAACCACCATGAACTGATCTAGGTATGGCATAAAAATACGGTTCATCAAATCCATAAATACTGCTGGAGCATTAGTCAGTCCGAATAGCATAACTAAGAATTTGTAATATCCATATAGTGACCTAAATGATGTCTTGCGTATGTATTGCTCCCGAACTATTACTTGATGATACCCTGACCGAAGTTCAATCTTGGAGAAAACATTGGCTTTACTCAGCAGATAAAACAAATCATTGATCCTTGGTAATGGATACTTGTTCTTCACTGTTACAGCTTTCCACTGTCGGTAGTCAATACATAACCATGATGACCCATCCTTCTTCTTCACTAGAACCACTGGCGCTCCCCAAGATGATCCACTGGCTTGAATAAACTTCTTTGACTTCAGTTCCTCTATATGTTGGTACAGTATGTCTAGCTCTAATGGTGCCATTTGTTAAACTTTATAAGATATTGGCCCTCCCCAGGATCAATTCTATACAAAACTCAATGTCTCTTACTGGGGGTAACCCTAGTAGTTCTTCCGGAAAGATATCTAAGAACTCCTTAACTATCTCAGGGAGTTATTCTTCTACTAACACTATCGCTGTGATCCTCTCTTCATGTTGGTCTTCCACAGATCTGTTGAAGGTGAAATCTTCCATACCCGGGATACAAAATAATACCTTACCCTTATGGCAATCTATCATAGCAAGACTGTCTCTCAGCCAGTCCATGCCTAAGATAACGTCAAAGTTACCCATAGAAAACTCGATCAACCGTGCTGGTAGTGAACGCCTGCACACTACGACCAGATACGCTATACATATTCTACTAACTCCTACGAGCCCATACCAGTGAGTATATTCAACCTCTCTGGCAATGCCTCAAACTCTAATCCAATATATGTCGCGAATCGTGCAGATAAAAATGCATGAGATGCGCCTGAATCAAACAATGCTACAGCAGGAAAGGATGTGACAGAATGTTACCTGCCACCATGTCGCCCGATGCTAAAGCCTCATCCAAAGACAAGGTGAATGCCTGCCCCTGGCCCTGCTATGCTCCTCGTTGTTGTCTCCCTTGGTGACGCTGTTGTGGCCTCGATATGTCCCACTTCTGGTTCTACTATGCCAGCTTGTTTAACTTATTGCTCTATTCAAATTTAACTCTGAACATGTGCTACCTCCAGTTGTTGCCGAGTAGAAACCTTTCCTGCCATGCCTGTTGCTTCAGCAACTGAATAAGACCTAAAGAAAATGATAAGAACCATCAAGAACAGGATGTGAAGTATCAAGTAGGCAAGCAGTTTAACAATTCAAGTGGTGGTATCTAGGAAGATGAAGCAAGATATCAAGGGGGATAAATTTTGATTGAGACTCCTATGACCATAACACCCCATAAGTCTAAAAATACTGACCTGCATGAGCCACCACTAAAACCTTGTCACGCCCAAGTACCGAAATACGGAGACGGACATGGCCAGCTCTCCCGCACAAGGTATAGAACGTCGTACGACGGTCACGGCTGTAACTATACAAGGGGTGCATACTACAAGCAAGTCACTTAGGGTCACAAAGAACATCTATTGTCTCAATCAGTCAAATAAGAATAGTAAACATAGAATATATATGACAAGGAAGTAGGGCATTCCAAATACCCTGCCACAATATTTAAGAAACCAGCTGTACAAAATTGAGAAGGCTGGCAGAGTAATAAGAGTACATGACCATGATCAGCTACAGTCTGATTAATTATAATCATATAGGGAACTAAAATATGAATTAACAAATGCCGGTCTGATTAATTATAATCATATAGGGAACTTGTTTTTCTCAATGTCCATCCGCCCGGTGCGCGCCATTGTTTAGGGGAAAGTATGCCTAATCCTCGGGTGCTGGCTCTAAACCTGGCCATGCAAAACCAGTGAGGTTAGACCCCAAATAGCAAGTACCACAAAGGAAGCATGAATACAAAAATAAAACTAGGTTATAAAATATATATATATATATATATATTTCTGTTTTGTAGTTTCGGTTTATAGCCTATCGTGACACAACAATCTAACCCAACAACCATACAATGACAAGGGTTAAACCATCGCACCATGATAGTCCATGTTCCTAGACTATTTGATAGCAGATACAATACACAAACAAGCTTAGTTACATAATCGGCCAATCACTTATATGGCTTACTAGATGGAGTCTGGGTTACCCTAGAGATATTATGCATATAGGAATCCTCAGATCGAATTAGGTACTAGCAGGATTAGTCGAGCCATAAATTGCCGTATAGCATATAGTAGTATGCATCGGTCCCTCGTAAGGCCACAATGCTAAGATCGCATAGAACACATAGTATCATATAATAGTCGGATATTGCCATCCACAAATAAGGATTTAAACAATATCCATAGGGACTAGCCTGCACACCCCAATTCAGATGACTGGAGGTGGCTAGTTAGGTAAGATCGCATAGAACACATAGTAGTCATTGAATAACCCTTGTGTCTATGCTTGAGATTGAGTCATGTCATGTGTCACGTAGTGCATAAGTACACCGCAGTGCAAACATGTAATATAATCGTGTAGGAACACTTAGCACGTAGGAACACCTAGCACGTAGTAAGAGTATCAGCATGGATACAAGTGGTCATCAAAGTCACATATAAAACTTATAAAGTCCAAGGGAACATTCAACCAAAACTAGTCCAATAAAATATGTACAAGGGGCCGCATGCGCGCAGAATGATCAAGGCCACATGAGAAGTCAGGCCGTATAGAGTCAGGGCTAGGTCTACTCCTCGGGATATGTGATGAAGCGACGGAAAATAAATAAAGTGTCAGTGATGTAACATAAAGTGTGTCAGGAAGAAAAGAAAAAACCATAAAAAAATGTGCCACGGTATTAGAGTCATGCATCCAAGGATGGTGGCTGCATACTCTACTTGCCTCAAAAGTGTCGGTGTCGCATGGGTTCGATACTGCTTGGA
This sequence comes from Iris macrosiphon, assembly GCA_036927795.1. Taxonomy (NCBI): domain Eukaryota; kingdom Viridiplantae; phylum Streptophyta; class Magnoliopsida; order Asparagales; family Iridaceae; genus Iris; species Iris macrosiphon. The sequence continues at coordinate 164,254,521 of JAYESA010000010.1, read as the reverse complement.
GTATTTTGGACTTAGCAAAATTCTTATTCGTTCAGCGAGTGAACACAAGTGTTCAAGGGCACTTGTGCGATAGCAGTCATGCATCCAACAAGATGGACTCATGTTGGTCAATATTCGGCAAGAGCTCTGGCTGCATAACCCTCTCGGGCCGCATAACACTCTCAGCCGCATAGCTCGATGGCCGCATGAAGACTTCATCTTCTCCAACAGCAGGTTTGGCCATGGCAAAAAAGCTTCAAAATCTAAAATTTGTTTTTTCATAAAAACTATATTTTAACTCTGAATTGAGTGAACCAAAAGACAAAATGTTCGAAATAAAGTCCTATATCCTTCCAAAAAAATATTTTTTTGAAAATACTATATTTTAATAGATCAAAAATACCAAAAACTCAAGGAACCCATGAAACCCTAAGTTAGAAAAGTAGATCTAAGCAAATTTATCCATCAAAACCGAGAACACCAAGTATTAAAAGCGGTCAGAATCATCATAAGCACAGAATAGACTAATAAAATGCAAGGAATGAACAAGAAACAAAAATTAAAAGGTTTCTCCATGTAGTACAAGGTGTACTTGCCTAGAAATAAAAGAAAGAGGGGAAATGAAGAATGAGGGAAGTGACAGAGAGAGAGAGAAATAAGTTAGCTTATATAGCTAGGGTTTGAGGTTTAGACCATGGGTTCAAATTCATGAATAAACCAACCCACAAATAAATCATGAACCATGCTAAACCAAAGAATGGGACTAGTCTCCATTAATGCAACCTAATGATCATGTGAGCAAGTAATACTCTAAGCAGGAATAAATACAAGAAAGAAAGAAATATATCCCAAAATAATGGGGAGTGACACTAGGGCAACAATGGAGGTTATAAATCTTCTACCAACTCGTGACCAAACAGCCTGGCCTATACCTCTCACCATATCATGGGGGGAGATCATGTGGGTTCATCCGGATCTTGCTCTAGACTTGATGCAGCAGGCAACATCTTCCGCCACCAAGTCCAAGGGCTAGAAGTCCAAGTCCTGTTACACGGTTTCTCTCCCTTCCAAAGAATCTATAGTGGGAACGACAAGGTCAGGACTGGCATACCAATAAGAGTAAGACATCCATGATGATGGTGCACTCTAAATTGTCGTACCTATAACATCCGATCCGGGTCTATCCCAGCCTCTGGCAGTGAAAAAGTCTAAGCAGAAAGAAACTCGCTTCGACAAACTGCTACGCAATGATAAAGCTCAGGGGCTGGAGAAGCCCTACAACTTTGACATCTTGGTACAGCTGGCCAATACTCTACCGATGTTGTCACTATTCGAGCTTCTTCGACTCTCCAAAGACACTCGGGTTGCTCTGAGTGAGGCATTACAGAATGTTGACACCTACCTGGCATAGGTCAAGCCGCCAGCTGAGGATCCTGCCTCATGCTCCCACTACAATAATTTAATTGAGGTGATACCCGACATTACGTTCTCGCAACAAGATATGTTGCTAAAAAATAATAGGCACGCTCGCCCTCTGTATTACATAGGGTACATCGACGCCATCAAGGTTGACCGGATGTACATTGACCCTGGTTCGTCAATCAGCATCATCCCGCAGAGTCCGGTTCAGACCTTGGGCATACCGATGCATCGCCTGACAGCAACCAATACTACCATTAAAGGTTTCAATACAGGAAGAAGCTACCCTCTGGACAAGATTCACTTGAAATGTTAGATCGACGATTTAAAAATAGATGTCACCTACTACATCATATAAGTAGACGTATCCTATAATGTCATATTGGGATGTCCGTGGATACATTAGTATATGATCGTACTATCAACCATGCACCAATGCTTGAAGTACGTAGACGATCATGGCATCATCAAGATAAAATTTGTCGACGTTGATCCATTCAAAGAGGTTAAAGGTCTATTACTCTGACTCGATCCTCTATAAGCAAGTTCACCAAGATGAAGGTGGCAATGATATCGACGATGAGGCAGATACTAGGACAGCATCAGACGACCCCTTGAGATTCCATCTCAAAGCATGCACTTCCGACACAATATATTACCTCATGGTAAAACTGCACAATAAAGCACCTGAACCTCTGGTCGTTCGCCTTCGTAGACCGAGTCGATCGCTGAAGTTGCGTAGGAGACCTCTGAAGTCCTCGCTCTAACTGGGGTAGATCTCGAAAAGGACAAATTGGAGGAGTACGTAGTCACTCATGCTAATGTTCTTTCTCTTGACGATGTAATTCCTGAGGAAAAGATACCTTATTTTATGAATAAAAAGCTATCTTTGAAATACTCGGATGTTGTACATTTTAGCACATTATATTTCATTGAGCATGGTATAAGCCTGCACCTGCATACACAGGTGACTACCACCTATACAGTGAAGCAAATTCTCCCCAATCAAAACTCCTAATTCATAGTTCCAGCAAAGAAGAGGGGAGACAAACTAATCATCTTCGGCAGAGTTAAAAGTTCCCAATCCTCCGTACAAGAGGAACTGGAGCCAGAACTCGATACCGACAAAATAACACTTTACCGATACAGCTCTCAAACCATGTGCCTTATCCAGAAGATGGGATACGACCTGAAAGCCGCTAGGGGCTTAAACTACGGTAAAGGCCGACTGTTGTCTCTATGTATGCACTCTCTTGCAGGCAAGGCCAAGAATTACTACCATAAGACCAAGCATGGCTTAGGGTACGGCATGCCTTCCACAACCCTCGAAGGCTCGGATGAAGAAGATGAGTTACACTCTCACTCTTCAGAATCTTTTACTTGGGACTCTGATATCAGTATTGGAGAGATGCTCAAACAAATATTGTCTGCCAACATGGTGTTAGTTGACCCTGAGAAAGACGATAAGGACCCACCTGAGCTATTTAAAGTAGAACCGTAGGCCCAACGCCTAGACTCACAATGGGAAATACGGTTCGAGCAACAAGAACCTTTCAGTAAGGTTGTACAAGTCAATATCGACGATGAATCCTTCCTTAAACTAATCTTTATCAGCAAAAGTCTGTCCGATGACGATCGAGAATCCCTACTACAGCTCGTCAGGGAGTACATCGATGTCTTTGCCTGGAGTTACGAAGATATGCCGAGACTGGACCCCAAAATTATGGTCCACAAGCTCAATATCTTGCCAAACGCTAAGTCAGTCAAGCAACAGTAACAATGATTCCCGTCGAACATCATGAATGCCATCAAAGCTAAAGTCAACAAACTGATAGCTAGTGGCTTCATCCGCGAGAAACAATATCGGGATTGGGTAGCCAGTATCGTACCCGTCATCAAAAGAATAAGAAGATTCAAATCTGTATTGAATTTTGTGATCTGAATGTGGCATGTCTTAAGGACGAGTTTTCCCTTTTGATCATGGATATAATGATCGACAACACTTATAGCTTCAAGAACTTGTCCTTCGAGGTGATGAACCAGGCAATTATAAGGATGAACCTGATGCCTTAATTTACGTGATCCTCATTTATCTACTCAAAAACTGTCTTGACTCAGAATCCCCAAGAAATATCCTCGAAGATCGAGCCAAATCTCAGCATTTAATGATCTGACATCCTGGAGGAAGCGCCTATACGGAAACGTGCCTATGCGGTATCACAATCAGGGGGCCAAAAGTGCTCGACCATGCTTCATGTTAAAAGTATTCCAAACTTGTCATTTTGGAAACCTTAAAGGGGATCTTTTAAAAGCATGGAAAATCTAGATCCATGCGCCTAACAAACATGTGTCCCAAGATCGACTCAAAAGAAATTAGGCCACAGAATGACCATGGGGCCAAGGAAAAAAAGCATCCATGCGCACCAATATTGGCCACATAAAGGCCTGACACAAATATTATATCTGACATAGAATCCTGACAAAAAGGACTTTCTGGATGCCTTGAAAGATATGAGCACGCTAAATAACAGAACCTCACGTCAGTATAAACTTAACTCCTTACGGGTGTGCAGTGCCACATGTACAACACGACAAAGGCTTCAAGCGTTCAATGCGTCTGTAGCCCAATATTTTCCAAACTCTATGTATTCCATAAATCTTTTGTCCCATGCGTTCCAGACTCCATATATTTCATGCATTTTTGGCCCCATGTGTTCCAGACTTTATACGTTTCATGCATCTCTGGCCACATGCGTTCCAGATTCCATGCGTTCTAGATCCCATATGTTCCATGCGTCTCTGGCCCCATGTATTCCAGACTCCAAGCATTTCATGCGTCTCTGGCCCTATGTGTTCCATGCATTTCTGGCCCCATGCGATCCAGACTCGATACGTTTCATGCATCCCATGCGTTCTAGACTCTATGCGTTCCATGCGTCCCAGACTCCATGAGTCCCATATGGCAGGCCATACGATCAAGACTCTATGTGTCCCATGCGATCTGAGACAAAGTATTTTTATTACGACTAAAGTAATTCTCTCCAACTAAATGTGGACCACATGTCAAGCTGATCAAGTCAAGCAAACAAAAGAGAAGAATTGCCCAGATCTTCAGCAAAGTAAATCGTAATAACCGTCCACGTAGAAACTCGGCCTAGACTCAACTCTATCATGTTATGGATATACACATGGCAGCCTTCCCATAGTATGCGTCTACAGTTGTAACTTTATTCTGTTAAAGGAGCCCCCTGCGACCACCAAACAGAAGTATATGCGGCACCTATAGCCCATCAGCATGATGGCTATAAATAAGAGAAACTTAGATGTTCCAAGGGCTGGTTTTTCTGCTTCAAAGACTAAACCCCTCCAGGCGAGCTACATACGTGCACACAAGCTCAAGAGATATAAGAGAGAAGAGAGCATCCTCATTCCCTCGTCGGACCATCAACGGAGTAAAGGAGTCATTGTAGTACTCGATCTACATCGTCACATTCCCTAGATCAAAAAATATTGTACTTAGATTTTCTTTCTAGGCTTTCTTTGTACTCTTTTATTTTTTGTTGAACAAAAGTTTCCTAAACTTATTTTGATGGCGAACACTACTACCTCCTAAAAAGTGAGAGGTGGAGGAAGACTTTCAGATGAGGCTGCTACTACCTCTTGAACAATGGGAGCTGATAGTACCTCCTAAATAGTAGGAGGTACTACTACCTCCTAATAATTGGGAGGTGTTACTACCTCCTGAATAGTAGGAGGTAGAGGTTGAAGAAAAGCCTTAACCGTCTCCTTGATCTCGGGTCGAGAGGACGATGATCCCTCAGAAGCTACATCTACTCTCAAGCTACGTGCCCGGGTCATGGGTGTCATTCTGGTAAGATTAATTAAAGTCAAGAAAGTCATCAAACGATACAAGATAAACTATTATTCAAGAAGGAAGCAATTATGAAAGATATAAATTAATCAAAATTGAGTAAAAGTTAGAAAATTCAAATTAGAATAAAATTCTAATATGTGATCGAGTATTCTCTTATTCCTAATATCCTATATCCATCAATCATATTCTATCGCAGACTCGTAGTAGTACGGCTAAACCTAAGTACTACCACATTATTGTACTATTTGTAAGACGAGACCTATATGGACCACCATAAAAATGTGTCACGATCCACACCCAGAATTTTGGACATGAGTCATGGATACGTCCAGCCTATGCCACAACATCGACAGTAGAACATTGTCTATACCTCCAAAATGTATGCATAACAATCTCACGTGGTTTATAAATCCAAATCTTCTATAGAAGAGGACAAGTAATATAAACATCTAAAATACTCAGATAACATCTACTAAAGGAAGATAATCATAAGAAGAAATATGTCTAATGCAAAGTCTATAATCTAGAGTTTAGGCAAAACAATATCCAAGAAGTCTAATCCAAAAGTAGTAACTCCTAGCGAAAACTCAAGTGTATAAATCTACGCTAAACTAGAACTCAATCCTTCAAAAAATCAACTAAGATCACTCCCAGGTCCAGCTGATCAGTCTCCATTAAGGTCTCCTCCAAACCATCTCCTAAAAATATTATCCAGTCAGGATAGAATAAGTAAAAACACTTAAAGTAGTTCCAACACATGGTAGAGACTATAAAACAAGAAATAGTAATAAAATACAAGATGAGATAAGTAAAACTGATATCATATCATAGTAAGTAGTGAGAAATAAGTAAACATGATCAAATATAGCATAAGTTATCAAGTACGGAGTGAAACCAGAAAGACTGTAACTATCTAAGAGCCTTGAAGTACTACTTTTGATATGTGATCGGCTTAAAAAAAAGGTCTACTAAGATCTGGCTCAATCATACATGAGGTATATGATTAGCTATTAACAAGGTATAAACTGCTACAAGGACTAAATAGTGTATGAGCACATATCTAACTAGCACTTTTTTGTTCCGACTAGTACAATAGATCAGAATCATGACACATAATCATAATGCAAGGTCTAAATATAAGCACAATAATCACAGTCTATATAATAACATAAAAAATATCTTATGACTAGGGATCTATATCATTCTAATCCGTATAGCCAACATATTAGAAATCAAGTAAACTATTACTAAACAAATATTATAGAAAGCTATCAAGTAAAGAAAACTATTAGAGAATGTACTCGTCTGTGGTCATGGGCTGAAGGTATAAGTAAGAATCTATATCGGCGTCGAACTAACCTATATTATGAATTTACAGTGTCAATAGGTGATTTGAAAGCAATAACAACCTATCTTTCTAGTTATTACGTTTTTAAGTCAATTGGGTTTATACTAGGTAGGTATCTATGTTAGGTTCTCCAATACCTACTTGATTTATGTATATAGTTATCTAAACTAGTTCCAAGTTATATTTAACTTTATCTCTAGGTATACCTTATGTATATGGGAATCTAGGTATCACACACACACACACACACACACACACACACACACAGATATATATATATATATATATATATATATATATAGTAAACGGGATATGATGAGTGGTAAAAACTCACATAATATTTGTGAGATGGGTGGCCGCTTAAAGCCTGTTACGACAAGTGGGCCATTCTAAAAAAATTTACTATCTGATCCGAATTAATATCAATAATAAAAATAATGAAATACACACACACACACACACACACACTAACCCTTACCCAAGATACCAACCTATTGACACACCTACATTACATATACCCATGTATATATATCCATACTTCACATATATACCTACACTATAGTTTTAGGATACACACTAACCCACTGATACACTTACCTACCCATAGGAAACACCTTGACATTAGGACACTCTCTTGTATCTTGGTATCAATATAGACATATATAAAGACTTTCTAGTAACACTCAATCTATTGCACCCAGACACAAACTACAGTCTTCTACTAATAGATTCACTTCCATTGACAACTAATTGATACATACAATCAACCTTAATTTATACTAGGATACACCACCTAAGATCCACATATATGTTTAGATACTTTGATACAAAAGGCCCTCACTCAATTGCACTCTAGGACACAACCTACACACTAGTACACAACTTTCACACACTAACTCGTGTGCTACTTCACTTTCTGCAGTTCAACTCCTACACAATACACAAGCAAACCACCATATTGTTGTACATTGGAACCACCTCTATATACAGCTGCTGCCCGATCTCCTATTACCTCTGATCTGTGCATCAACCTGCACAAAAATCAAGATGCTGCCAACAGCAGCACACTGCTGTAAAATACCCAGCTAAACCCCTCTCTTATTGCTCTGTTGTAGCTATAACTTGTTGCTAGCACTGCAGCAACTGTAGTGCATAACACTACTCAATCACAGGTACATCCCACAGGAATTCCCCCTTACCCAACCTAAACTACTGTTGTCTTATACAATATGTATTGTTGTTGCAGTAGGTCTCTAACACCCCCCTTGATACACACCATGTGGCACATGCAACTCTCTAACTTATGAGTTCACCTACTTCACCATATTCACAATTAGGAAACTCAACACAGACACTTACATATAGGTTCACTCTACTCTCTATGATACATTCTATGTATCATAATATAATATCCACACGCACACCAACTACACATATAACAAACCCAATGTAGGATACCAAACACAAATACCAATTGGTACCAATTTCTAATAATATCAAGGGATATATGAGCACTTATCCCCCACACTATACCATGATACCACCATATCCTCTATGATACACAACATCAGTACATGATACAAAACCAATTGATACTCTAACATGAAGATAAATAGAACGAATGAACAATATATAATTATGACACAATGAACCAATTGCATATAAAACATACCAATTTGGTGCCAATAAACAACCAAACCTATGAATCTCTAATTCTAACCATGCGTATCATAAAGTATCATGACACAAATACTATGTATCATATTTAAGACACATGGAGACAAGCACAACTCGAATTGGACACAAAATTCTCGTTTGGAACATGTATCAAACACTTGGTTGACACAAATTTATAATTATACTAAATTAACCCTAAAAATATATAAATCTACTAGAAATTGGCTCTCTACCACCTAATTTACTACCTAGAGGGTTAGATCTAACTATTGGTGGGTTCCTATTATGTTTAATTAGAGTTATATCATACAAATTGGAAAAAAAAGAATTACCTATTATGAGTGGTTTTCCAAGGAAGATCCATCAATTGACACAAGGAGTATGAATTGGACACGATCTTCCTAACTTGATCTCCTCTCTAAGTTTCTCTTGTGCTCCAAGAATCTAGCTCTCCATTGGAAGAGGAATGAGGGTGAATTTTGTTTGAATTGGGGGTTGAAAGTGGAAATTTGGGTTTGGAAATTTGGTGGAGAATTGGAAAAGATGACTTGAGGAGGAAGGAGTTATGGAGGAAAAAACAAATAAGGAGGAAGAGGAATTAGGGCAGGCCACCTATAGGAGTAGAGGAATTTACAAGTTTGTCATCCCTCTCTTCCAATTAAATTTCTAGATCTAATGGGAGAGAAATCAAATTGGTTAGGATGGAATCTAATTAGTTAAAAAGAATATTCTATCCATGACTAAGACATAATTAAATACTAAACCAAAATAATTAAATTAGTATATCTAATGCTATTTTAGCTAATAAAATAAATTGACAATAATAATCCTAATTTCATATTTCGAAAAAATGCAGGTTACAAAATTGTCTTATTAATACTATTCATTTGGTTCAGAAATAGTATTTTCTGGAGCTGTCTTTGAGAAGATAATTCTTCTTCTTTGGTAATCGAACTTCAAAAGACCTCAAGAAATTGAATCTAGTATAACCAACTTCCTATTCACCAAGTTTCACTGTATATTGATAAATATTAGTCCTTTATATCAAATTCCCCAATTAATTCATCTTATTTAACCATTTTTCTATATGAGTTTTTTGCAACTTTGGGGCTATAAACTCTTAACAAAATTAATATTTTAATAATCCAACAAATTCCTTATAATTTCGGTTATGTTCTCTTCTGGTTTGCAAAATATCATGTGGAATACTTTCATTTGAGTAGTGAAACCTGAGTGCAATGTTGGCTCCTCGATGAAGGTTAAACACAATTTAGAACTATATCTTCATGAAGTTAAGTTCGTGCATAATTTTCTAACAATCTAACCATTAGATTTCTAAATGGTTTCTTCCTAGTCAATCTAAATTACATCTTTGTATTTCTCTAAAATTTAAACCATTAAATCATTTATTTGAAACTTCAAAACTACTATCAAAGTTACTAAAATAATTCTATTATATTTTGTGGCAGCAAATTTATGCTAATTTTTTTGTCGATCTAACTGTCGGATCGACTTGTTCCTTCTTTCAGTCAAGAGCAGGTATGACCAGCTTTAACCATCTAAAATTTGAACCACAAATTATTTTATAGTTGGGTCTTTGTGAAACTTAAAACTTGTTAATTTTAATTTTAAAAATGACATATTGGAATTCTAATTTCTGAATCACGATTTTGACTTCACCGTTGGACTCGTGGTATCATTTTGATCTTCTTTCATATATAATGTCTACTTTTGGCTTAGGCTAATTTAGCTTCTTCTTTTTTGACTTGTGGGCCTACTTTTGGACAACGCCTGATCCCAAAATAATACTTTCTCACCTATACCGAAACTGTGGACTGGTTTATATGAATTTTATATATTTGATGCCTTCTAAACTCAATGGTGATATTCTTTTGGGCTATTGGATTAATATATAGATAGTTAACTTTCCAACTTATTCTTTATTGGTACCTTCATGACCGATACATTGACTACAACTTAAATCCAGACAAGTACTATACACATATTGCTATCATAATTTTGTATTTTCTATAATATATGTTCTAGTTGTTCTTTATATGACCTTGACACGATTAATACACATGAGTGAGATGGTACTTTATGGATTCATATTTGTGATTCATATAGTGATCGTGACTTATTTTGTGTCGTGACTTGGATCTATAAGTGCTAGTCAAGCGAAAAATACGTTAGTAGATATATGGACTACCCAAGAGTATCTCATGGTCTTATCATGAATAATAGCAGTCGTACACCTCACGTACGACGTACCTTACTTACCCCTAGTCGTATACATGCCAAAATTGGTATTTCATTCAATTAAATTGTGGTATTCTAGTTCCTTACATGACGTGTGTTGATTTAGTTTCATATTATATTAGCCTTTATTTTTATTTTTTTAGTTTATCATGTTTCTTAGTTCCTTCTTGATCATACTGCTATTTGGTTATTTCTAGCACTTGTCATTGTAGTTTATGTAATATTTTGTTTAACATTATGTGTATTATACCTTGCTCTAATCTTGACTACGTTGATATATTAGACGATGATGAGAACTTTTTTCCTATATTTTATGGACCTCATGATTATGTTATAGGTGATATTGGTGTTAATGCACATGTGAACCAGGAGGTGATCCTTGGAGGGATCTAGATTTAGGACAATTCATACCTTACCATTATATCAAAGCTTTACTTTTCATTAGTCATTTGACCGGATTTGTCTCCGAAAAACTTTATTAGTATGTAATAATTGTGGATCTTGATTTGTGAACTTGGATGTTGTGGAGATTAAATCGTGGATATATTCTTTCTTGTCCTTATCTTTGTTTAGTTTATCTTGTAATTGAGTAGATGCATTATATTCAAATACTTGGATTTTTGAGATATTGTACTTGAGGTTTAGACATTGTACTACCATTGTACCGCGGCGTAGGCTGGATGTGCCACTTACCCATACACAAATATTCGGGAGCAGGGCATGAAATTTTTTTTAGTACCGTCTGGTATTATGAAGTTGATCCAATCATGACGGGATAACGTTGACATCTTAGGCGACACTACTTTTGTTTTCGTGTTTTGTGATAAATATTGAGGTTTGTGGTCTTCCTTCTTTTGATTTCTTAATATCTAGAGAGTATATATTTCTTTCATATGCTTTATGGTCCATCCCTGCTTTAGTTATAATCTTCTTATAAGCCATATTGTCGTGTATATCTTAGTTATTGTGGATGATTATATGGTTTTATGGACATAATCAAGATTGAGGTATAGACATCATAATACTATCAATAAAACAACGTAGGTTGGGCTTGTCCATGTACTCATATCCCAAAAGTAGGAGCAGGTCGTGACAGTAGCAGGTGCTACAACATTGGTTGTAGGTAAGAAAAATATTAATTGTATCTACATATTAATATACCATTTATTATGTAAAATATGGTGATACCTGGTTTAATTAAGAGTTGGAATTGGTTTGAAAACTATCTCATCTTATGAAAAGAAAACATAAAGAATAGAAAGATCTCATAGTAAAGTTACTTCACATGATTACTGTGTTTGATTTAGGAGGGAATTGGTTTTACCACTCACTTGTACATCCCCATGTAATGGCCCTCATTATTATAGGTTTGAGAAATACTTCAAAGACTCCATGGGTGGTAGAAGCTTCATTTATATTCATATTATTTTATTATTGTAGAAGGTATTTATTTTATTTTATAATAAAAGGAAATAATGTAGGGAACTTGTCTTTCGGTTATTTTTGTGATTGTAACCCGTATTTGGGAATATGTTATTTCTTGGATAGAACCTCAGTTCTACTGCAAATTATTATTCAATGATAATAAATTATCTTCATATTATTCTTCGATATTCTTTTTATTCCTGTTGTGAAAATTTTGGTTTAAAATATTGATTTAGAACTATTATATTTAATATCATGTACAAGTGTAAAATAGACTTGTATTACATCACATCCAGTTGGACTCGATTCTTTGAAATTAGGACATGATACTAGAGGTTTGCTGGATATCAATCCTGATACTAGGCGAGGGAGAAACCGGAAGTATCAAAAGTCAGTGGAGGAGGCCTCGCAAAGAAAAAGGAAGAGTGGTCGATATGATAGGGCATAGTTTTCAGCCTATACAGCAAAATTATAATTCCAGTTCTAGGCTAGCCAAAATTTTGGGTTTTCCAGTACAAAGTGCCCACAAATTCTATGCGCACTTGATATAACGGTTGGGCGAATCGGTATATCATTTCGAGCAAAATCATCATATATGGGTCAGTTTTTGAGGTTTTTCAACAACTCAAGTTTGTAGGCTAACACAACGATTAAGTTAGGGATTCCTAAGTGCTTTAGGGTTTTTTATATTCTCTCAAGAAAATTCAATAAAGAGGAGGCTAAGGGTTCAATATATTCTCTCTAAAAAATTCAAGAGGTAAACCTCCACTTCTACGACAAATACGTACTCTTGTAGGTCTTGAACTTCTAAAGATAATAACGATTTCTTATTAGAGCATCGCCTACTTCATCAGGAAGATCATTACTTATGGACGGTGGGCAAGCACTGCTAGGTGAGAAGTATCTTGTAAGGGGTTGATTTTTTTGAGCAATCTCATTGCCTTTTCTTCTTCTTTTTGCAGAGTTATAAGGGGTTATATTTTGGGTCAAATAAGTCGACATAAATTATATTTATAATCTTTTGTTTATAGAAGATTAAATTTGTCCGTGAGGTTGTAGCCATCCCATATTATGTAGAAGGTCATATTTCATTTTATTTGTTAGGTGATTGACGTCCATTGACATTTGTTATGTATGTCTTAATCCCTTTACATACAACATAGGAAGAGGAAATAAAAATCTGAGATGTGTTCATCACAAGCATATGTTGTACCCTCTTTGAGATTTAAAAATATTTGTTATTGACCTATTGGTCAATACCAAATTCTATTTTGTTCATTTAAAAAAGTAGGGTGCTAATTTTTGTTACATTCATTTTAATATTAGCACCTGAAAATAATCCATAATATTAAAGATTTAGAAGACTCCTAAATTCTGACTAACATGTACATAAATTAATTCATACTTTATCTCCCATAAATAAGTGAATAATAAAAAGACTAAAGATAATAAATCATAATTTTGGTTATTCTATTCTTAACTTAGGTTAATTTGAAACTGACCACTTCTAACATTCTCCAATTTACAATTTGTTACCTTAAATTATTATATAATTAACAAATTATGTCCTAAACTATTATAAGAAAAGAAAAAGTAAAGAACTGCTCGTTGCTCCATTTCGACGGCGCCACCCTCATTAATTTCATTGCTACTTTGGTGGTAAGTCTCCCTTAATAAAATAGATAATGCTAGAGTATGCTCAGTTAGTAAACATACGACGTATAAAAGACCTCATGATACGATAAAGACTATCATCATGACACAAGGAACAATATGTATTGTTGTTGATTTTGTATGATTTTTATTATGAAATTCACTCTGACAAGGAGCATAATCAAATGTAATTGTATATAAGCTAGCTATTACCTAAAGAGATATAACAAAAGATGCATATTCACTATACACTTTATATGACTAATATAGCAAGAAATAAAGTCTTCTTTAAATATGGACAATATGTTCACGTAAGTTGTAGGAGAAAAAATGTATATTAATTATAGTTTTTTGATATAGATTTATCAAAGCTGATTTGAGGGATGGGGGTGCAAGTAATTATTAGAACCACAATTGTGTAGACCCAAAAGATTGAAAAGTGACTATCCCCTCTTATATAGACCCGAGTTCCACTGCTCAATCCCTAATCTAAAATCCACATTTTGATGGAAGAAATCCAAGACGAAAATGGTAAAAGGATTTTATACAGATCTTCAAAAATGCTTATAACTTAATAATATATTCACCAAATATGGTGCCTAGGATGTCAGATCTATTGAATCCATTCCAAATCTATTCACCAAACATGTCATTCTTTTTACTAGTAAATTCACGTGCATTGCACATAAAATAATATTTTACGATATTATTGAAAATTAATTTAAATATATTTGAATTAATATTTGTTATATATATTTATATTTTAATTAAAATTTGTTAAACATTTTGTTATATTTTAATTTTAATTTGTTATGGATATATGTGAATAAAATAGAGGGTATTCGGTTATGCGAAAGAAAATGAATAACGTTTAAAATTATAAAATTATGTAAAAAAAATTAATTAAATAGTTGAGGATTTACAAACAGCTTTGAGTCGAGCAATTTCCAAGCTGCATTATAATCGTAAAGATAGAGATATAATTTTTATTACTTTGAGATATGATGTTCGTTCAAATTGAGTATCATTCAAAGATTATAATATTGCAATAGCTAACCAGTAAAATAAAAAATTTAGCCTTCAGCCAATCAAATAGTTTCATCACCTAAGGTCAGCCATCTACAAATTTATTATTGCTTAATTTTTGGAAAAACTATATGAAAAAATAAATTGTTTATAGTACACATAAGAAACAATACTTGATAACTTCTAAATAATAATGTAAAGAGCGCATGTAATAACTTGTTTAGGGAATTAGGGTTTGAGAAAAATAAAAGGTGTAAAGTCAAGAATAGATATTATTCGTAGATGGATATTAATACAAGGTATTGTTGTTAAAATTAGTAACTATAAGAAATAAATTTAAAATACGACACATTGAACGTCTCTTTCCTTCATGGTTAGTATATAATTCAAACTTTCGTAGAAAATTAAATGGAGAAAAAGAAGGTAACTAGAACAATCAACTAGGTCATTTTCTTGTTCATATCGCCACTCCAATATTAAATGGAGAAAATAAGCCAACTAACAAACAAACTATGTGCACAAACAAAAATTTATTATTTGAATACGCATGCACTCGACTGTCATTAGGCTTTGATATACCAAATACGTGTTGTAAACCCCCTCGACCAGATTTCAGCTTAGATAGTGAAATTAAGATTATTTTTAATAAATTAGGATTAATTACAGTATTTTAAATTTATTAAGTAATATTTTATATTGCTTAGTGCATGTTACCATCACATCAATATTTAGAGCATTACACAGACTGCTACCCCCAAACAAAGTGCACATACCTCTCCTAGACATGCTAGTCTACTATTCTAAACTTTGTGCAACTCACAAATACTCTGGCATGAGTCTCGTTTTAGTCGCACAAATATTGTTACAAACGTCCGTATTAATTTTCAATTAATTTCCAAACCTGTACCCTTGTCCGTTCCAATCAAAATTTGAGGCCCAACAGGAACCTGTTTTGTCCAAACTAAATTACGTTACTATTCTATTTTGAGTATACTACGTCTAATATACTTACACTTCACTAAATTCTGGCCCTGCATATTTTTAAATAATTAGAAAACACCGTGCGCATAAATTTCTAATTTAATTAATACGGTGACCAGTATCGCCCAAAACTAGGCCCCGCCCCTACCCAGACTCACCCCCACACCCTCAAGACCCTTACTGAACACCCCCCCTCATTTTAGTGCATTACATAGCCCTCAGGAATGAGGTGTTTTTCTCAAACAAATTTGTAATTACGCAATTTCCTAATTTATTAGGGATCTTGTGCAAATTGGGAAATTTCAGGATTTTATATGCAAAATTGCATGTGTGAGGTGTCCACCTCCCATTGGAGGGTGATTCTCCACCCTCCATTCCAAAATAGGACCCAATTCAATGCATTGCCATGCATTTATGTAGCCTACCATATCCAAGTTGTATTCACACATGAAATTACACAAATACCCCTAACCCTAACCCTTTGCAAAACCTTATAAACCCCCCCCCCCTCTCAACCGACTCCTCACTCACTCTCACCTCAGCTTCCCCCCACCTCCGACCACTTCCCCCCTGCTCGACCCTCCCTCGGCCTCCCCCCGGCCACCGCACCACCTCCCTAGCCGCCGCCACCCACCGTCAGCATCATCCACACCACCATCACCAACATCTCCACCATCACCCCCCCCCCCCCGCACCCCCGACTCCCCCTCACTCTCCCCACCGCCACCACAGGCCACCACCTGCCACTACCACCTTCGCCATCACCCCCGCCACCGAACCACCACCGTCGCCCCCCCCCCCCTCGGCTGCCGCAACCACCGCCACCACCCGCCACAGCACCCCGTGCCACCACTCCCCACAATAGCACAGCCCCCCCCCCGACGCCTCCTAACCCCTCACCACCGCCACCACAGACCACCACCACCACCACCACCACTACCACCTTCGCCATCACCTCCACCACCGCCACCGCAGCCGCCACCACCGCCACCGCAGCCGCAGCTGCCGCAGCCGCCGCTGCAGCTGCCGCAGCTGCTACTGCTACTGCTAGCTGCCACTGCTACTGCTACTGGTGCTGCTGCTGCGGCTGACCACCACCGGAGCTCCGCCCCTCTGCCGGCGACGACGACCCGGACACGACCCACCCCCCCCCCCTGACACGTCAGGTATACCTATACTTATATATACGTATATATATATATATATATGTATATATATAAATCTATATATTAATATATATTATGTATAATTATATATATATATATGTATATATTATGTATTTATAGTAGATATACAGTATATATATTATATTATATTATTATATATATATACTATTACTATTATATATAAGTATATATATACATATATAATTTATTATTATATAATATGTATTTATATTATTTATATATTATATAATTTTATATATATATATATATAAATATATATATATATATATATATTTATATAAATAATATATATATATATATATATATATATATATATATATATATATATATATATATATATATATATATATATATATATATATTATGTACTTATATATAAATATATATATAATATATATATACTATACTATGTATATATATACTGTTATATATTAAATATATATAATATATATATATATATATTATATTATCTTATATTATTATTATACTATTATATATATATATATATATATATATATATATATATATATATATATATATATATATATATATATATATATATATATATATATATATATATATATATATATATATATATATATATATATATATTTATATATTTATATATGTATATATGTATATATATTATGTATAAATATATATATATGTATATATTATGTATTTATATAATAAATATATATACAATATATATATATTATATTATATTATATTATATTATGTATATACTAATATATGTATATATATAAGTATTTTTTATTTTTTATTTATTTATATATATATGTATGTATATATAGTATATTTATAATATATGTATATATATATGTATATATATTATGTAATATATAAATATATATATATATTATTTATTATTTATATATATACTAATAGATATATATACATATATATATACATATATATATGTATATACATATGTATACACATATATATACAAATATATATATGTATATATATATATATATATATATATATATATATATATTATATTACCCTTTTTTATTATTATTTATACTATTATAATATATATATATATATATGAATATATTATTATTATATGTATATATATATATATATATATGTATATATAGTATGTATTTATATAAAGTATATATATATAATATATATATTATATTATATATAAGTATCCTATATTATTATTATGTATACTATTATATATATATATATATATATATATATATATATATATATATATGTATGTATGTGTATGTATCATTATTGTTATATATGTATATATATTAATTATTATCATATATATATATATATATATATATATATATATATATATATATATATATATATATATATATATATATATATATATATATATGTATTATGTATACATATTAAGTATATATATAATATTATGGTATTATGTTTATATTATTATTATATATATGTACAAATATATAAGTATGCATTTATTAAATTATTAAGTTCACGAACTCATGTACGTCTTAAAACAGAGTGCACCTACGACGCAGTTAGTGATCCCAGGTCACAGGACCCTTCAGACCCAACTACGGGAACAGGTTTTTGGCACGCCCAGCTTGAGGACGTAGGCAAGTATACCTTGCCAAATTTGTTTACTGTTTAAATATTAAACTGTTGTATGTTATCTTGTTTCAATTACATATAACTGTGCGCATCCGAGATTGCCTCGGGTGCCGTCGACGAATATGTCGACATGTAGTGTAACTGACTTAGACTATAGCAGACCCACCTACAGTTGCGAGGGTATTCTGATATCCTCCTAGACCCTGACACTTGTACACGCAACACGATTGCAATTCATATTGGGATGCGAGTTTGCGTACTCGATTAGCTACCGGTGCTTGTGACTTGCATCACGGCTTAGCACGAAATCAGGACTATTCAGGAAAGTTATGACTTGGCATATAGCCACGTGATATACACATCGTGTATTCGACTTGTATATCCGTATTGGGAGGGGAAGACAACTAGTAGGCGTATGGGATACACACATTGGACTCCGTAGTATCCAGAGGAGCCACGGATCCAATGACTTCCTTTATTCAGATATTGCGTTCTTCGGAACGATACGGACGTATATATATTGCAGATACCTCATTCTTCGGAATGATGGATGTTACATGATCAGATACCATACTCTTCGGAGAATGGACGTTATGCCTAAGCCTACCCATACGTACCAAGGTTGTCTTCATATTGCATTCACTTAGATGGTTATCACACCTTTATTTATTTTATTCAGTATTTACATATATGGCATGCTTTTATGTATCTTGTTACGTCCCACTGAGGACCTGGTTCCCTTCTAGATCTAGACGAGGCATACTATCCCATGGTGTACGGACCCGGACAGAAGACGAGGTACGCATCTGAGGAGGAGCTAGAGGTGCTGCCATCAGAGTCTCCCTGATCTTTAGTAGTCTCATCATCTGGAGCAGGAGCCTTTTACCTAGATAGACGATGCTCTAGCCTTATTATATTTTAGCACTTTTATTTCATCTTTTGTAGTGGGTTTGTTCCCACCAGACATATCTGATTCGTACTATGACATTTCAGACTCAGCACTTATATATTTCAGCACTTATTTCAGTATTCCCTATTATTTTGTGGATGAGATTAGACATTACCTGTATTGAACTTGTTAGTATTTTAGGACAGCGTAGCACGTCTCATTGGGTCCATTAAATTGGGTAATCCCTTAGAGACGTGTCAGCTGGCCAATGCCACATGGCATGGTCCCGCATATTTTGGGACTGGGGCGTGACATAGTTTTAGTGGTGGTCCATGCAGGTCGAGTTAATCGCTAGTGGTATGATAACATGCCCAGCGAGCCTACAATAGGATAGGAATTACTAGGTCTCATCCACTCTGACTTTATCCTTGAAACTCTTTCATAAAGGCATCCTGCTTGATTATTACTATTTTTCCTTCGTGTTTTTCTAAAATTATTCTATTTTCTTCAAAAATATGGACGTACCCAATGGACACGCAACTGATGGGGTTGACCAAGCAACAGACCCCTCGCAAGATGTCACTAGAACCTCGACTACCCCGAGAGACCAGTCCCCGAGACGGATACTGGTTTATCCAACAACCCCGTACCTCCATCAGGGTTCTACCCAGGAAGCTACACCAGCCCAGCAAGAAGGACAGACCTCCCAGGCACCGACACCACAGGCGGATACACCTTTGCCTCCACCTCCACCCCTTCCAGCCCTGATGCCACAACTAGAGGGACAGCCACAAATGTTCCAATTCTTCCAAGCCATGATGCAGGCACAATAACATCAGACTGAAACCTTAAGGCAAAGCTTGATGACAACTCTGGAGAGGACATCTACTCCAGCACCAACACCTGTCCAACCAGCTGGTACTGTCCGAGGTTTTCGCCAGATGGGCCCGGGAACCTTTTCGGGCAGCGAAACTCCGGAGGAGATCTCAGATTGGGTCTCCAACACGGAGATGCTACTGGAGGGTTCACAGCTTCACCCAGACCTATGGATGACCGCGGTGAGGGCCCAACTCAAAGGCAACGCCCATCACGGGTGGGACTCCATAGAACGCGGCATCGGTAAGAACCAGACATGGGAGCAATTCTTAGAATACTTCAATGCGAAGTATTTCCCAGCCACGGTCAGAAATATTCTATACTCCCAGTTCCTGCACCTAGAACAAGAAAATATGACCGTAGATGCCTATGACACAGAATTCAGTCGACTTAGTCGATTTGGTGCTGTTCTGATACCTAACGAGCTGGAGAAGGCCAGGAGGTTCCATCACGGCCTTACCTTCGAGCTACAGAGGTATACCACCACACAGTCGAGGATCTCCTATGAGGAGGTTCTTTCAGAGGCAAGGATTCAGGAAGCCATTGGCCGAGGAGCAAGGCGCTCTAACACAACCATATCGGCCAAAAACCAGCCCGGAGCAGGAGGACCAATCCGTCGTCCGGGAATGCAGACACAACGAAAGATGGTGCCATATCAGCACAAGGAGCTTCTGACTTGTCACCATTGTGGTAAGAAGGGACATTATGTTAGAGACTGCCGGAAGAATCTTGGACTATACATTATATGTGGAGCAAGTCAACACATGGCCAGAGGCTGCCCACAATGCAGAGAGGCAGCACCCCAGACCGGGCAAAAGCTAGCAGCACCAGCCCAGAGGATGCTACCCTCAACTTGAGGTCAGCATCCACCAGCACCTGGAGGATTTCAGAGGGGACCACCCTTGGCCACACAGGAGGCTCAGTTCAACCAAGCCAGACAGCAGACCAGAGGACAAAGGCACGGGCAGGCCTTTGCACTAGTAGCAGTTGCGGAAGAACCGGAAGGAGAAACTATCACAGGTACCATTTTAGTTACGTCATTACTTGCAACTGCATTATTTGATTCTGGCACTACACTATCTTTCATATCTAGTAGTTTCATAGCCATGCATAAAATAGCTACTTCCCCATTGCCTAAGAGTTGGAAGATTCTTACCGGAGGAGGCATCGTACCGGTTACCAGCACTATTAGAACGTGCTCAGTAGTTGTGTGTAGTAGGGAGATGAAAGCGCGATTCTTGGTGCTCCCGATGCCAAACTTCGACGTTGTCTTAGGCATGGACTGGTTAAGCCAGTACAATGCTATACTAGACTGCCAGAAGGGTAGTGTCATTTTTAGACCACCAGGACACCCGGAGTTCGAGTACATGCGGGGCACCATCGAGCAAGGAGTAGGTCAGCCTTCTGGAGCTTACATGGCTATGGAGACAGCACCCCCAGCAATTGTTGTAGAATTCGAGGATGTATTTCCAGAGGAGTTGCCAGGCCTACCACCTGATAGAGAGGTGGAGTTCACTATTGAGTTAGTGCCCGGAGCTGCACCAGTATCTTCAAATGTGTACCGGTTGGCGAAGAAGGAGCTAGACGAGCTGAAGCTACAGCTAGAAGAATTACAGATCAAGGGATTTGTTCATCCTAGTGCATCACCCTGGGGAGCACCAGTATTGTTTGTACCAAAGAAGGATGGAACATTTCGTATGTGCATTGATTACAGAGCCCTTAATGCTTTGACAATAAAAAACAAGTACCCCCTGCCGCGGATTGATGATCTGTTCGACCAACTGACAGGAGCGGTGGTATTCTCAAAGATAGATTTGAGATCAGGTTATCATCAGGTAAAATTACAGACAGAAGACATTCCAAAGACAGCATTCAGGACTCATTATGGTCACTATGAGTTCTTGGTGATGCCTTTCGGACTGACAAATGTACCTGCCGTATTTATGAACCTAATGAACAGAGTCTTCCCCCAGTATCTGGACCAGTTCATGGTAGTCTTCATCGATGACATCTTGGTGTATTCGAAGAGCCATGAAGAGCACGAAGAACACTTGAGACTGGTATTAGAGACACTAAGGCGTCAGAGCCTTTATGCAAAGCTGAGCAAGTAAGAGTTTTTCCTTGATCGTGTCGCTTTCCTTGGGCACGTTATCACAGGAGATGGCATTTCGGTAGACCCGATGAAGATTTCATCCGTAGAGACGTGGCCAACCCCTACCAACGTCTCAGAGGTGAGGAGTTTTCTAGAACTTGTCGGATATTACCGGAGGTTCGTAGAGAACTTTGCAAGGATCACAGAGCCGATGACCCGTTTGACCCGCAAGGAGAAGGAGTTCATCTGGTCAGAAGAGTGTCAGATAGCATTCGATGAGCTGAAAAAGCGTCTAACTACGGCTCCTATCTTGACCATACCTTCTGGATCCGGAGGATTTATAATATATAGTGATGCATCCGGAAAAGGATTAGGTTGCGTCTTGATGCAACATGGGAAGGTTGTAGCCTATGCCTCTAAGAAAATGAGGACCCATGAGAAGAACTACCCCACGCACGACCTGGAGCTTGCCGCAGTCATCTTTGTCCTGAAGCTTTGGAGACTCTATCTGTACGGAGAACGAGTGGAGATATTCACTGACCACAAGATCCTGAAGTATGTCTACACCCAGAAGGGCCTGAACCTGAGACAAAGACGTTGGCTCGGGGTGATGACAGACTTCGAGATCGATCTGCAGTACCATCCAGGAAAGGCCAATGTAGTAGCTGACGCTCTAAGCAAGAGACCTATGGCATTCTTTCTGATCACCCAACCAGATCTATTGAGAGATCTAGAGCAGTTGGGTATAAAGGTCATTATGCCAGGAGTTGACGGCCAAATGTCAAACTACCAGTTGTAATTAACATTGGTCGAGAGAATCAAGGATGCCCTGCCAACAGATGCCAGGTTCCAGAAACTTCGACAAAGGACCGAAGCCAGAATACAGACATGATTGCACATACACGAAGATGGGACTTTAAGATGTGGGGATCGTCTTTATGTCCCAAATGGAGAACTTCATGAAGAGCTGATGTCAGAGGCGCACAGCTCAACATACTCTATCCATCCAGGTGGAACGAAGATGTACAGAGATCTGAGGCAATACTATTGGTGGCATGGAATGAAGAGAGAGATAGCCCGCTTTGTGGCAAAATGCCTGGTGTGTCAGCAAGTCAAGGCTGAACATCAGTGGTCCGCAGGTCTACTTCAACCACTCCTAATACCTGAGTGGAAATGGGAGCACATCACTATGGACTTCGTTACGGGCTTTCCAAGGAGTCTTAGTGGTCGGAATGCCGTATGGGTGATCGTAGATCGACTCACCAAGGCTGCCCACTTTTTACCCTTCAGAGTTGGGCAATCTACAGAAGTCTTGGCAGACATGTATATGATAGAGATCGTGCGTCTGCACGGAATACCAGTCAGTATAGTGTCTGACAGGGATACGAGGTTTACATCTTACTTTTGGCGAAGTATGTAAGAGAGTCTTGGTACTCGTCTAAAGTTTAGCACGTCGTATCACCCGCAGACAGATGGACAGTCCGAGCGCACCATTAATTCAGACCCTAGAAGATATGTTGAGGGCATGCATGCTTGATTTCAGTGGATCATGGGAAGACCATTTACATTTGGTAGAATTTTCCTACAATAATAGCTATCAAGCGAGCATTCAGATGGCTCCCTATGAAGCATTGTATGGTAGGAAATATCGTTCTCCAGTATGTTGGAGCGATATAGGCAAAAGGAAAATTCTAGGACCAGAATTGGTCGTTTGTACGGTGGAGAAGGTAAAGAAGATCCAAGGGCCCCTGCGAGCAGCGCAGGACAGACAAAAGCACTGGGCAAACATACATCGACGACCTCTAGAATTCCAAGTTGGAGAGCATGTGTTTCTAAAGATCTCGCCTACTCGAGGGACTATAAGATTCGGAGGCCGAGGAAAACTGAGTCCGAGGTACATCTGTAGAAGCAGGAAAAATACGCTGAATTGCTATACGCAGCATGTTGGTGCTGGGCAGCGTAAAAAGATGACTTCAGAGCCATCGACGTGCAACAAAGCTTTTTTGCTAAATACAGCATAAAATATAAGCTCAAGGACCATCCGCATAATGCAGTATGTCCAGGCTGCTTCAGCGTAAAGAGGGTGCTATCTCGCCTCTATGGCGTAAAACTCATCCGCTCTTAATGCAGTATTGAAGTGTACGAGGAACGCTTCGTATTCCCCGAAATGAACCTGTCAAATCATGTAGTGAACCTGACGTCTGACACCTGACAAAGAGTAATGCACGATTACCCAGACGACGGCTATAATGATGGCGCGGCACAGCGACCCAGACTGTCATTTAGTGACATCTCCTCGGCGTAAACTGCGGTTACGCAGACAAAGAAATACGCTGCCTAGTTTTACACAGGCAGATGTGAGCCGTTTACGCTCCATAGAAGACAAACAGGCTGCCACGTCAAAAGCTGCTCTTCGTACAAGGCTCGAGGCACGTCTCTGTATTTAATGCGCAGAATGGTGACAGACCTTCGGAACACGTCTCAGCATTTAATGCGCAGAATGGTGACAGACCTTCGGAACATGCCTCTGCATTTAATGCGCAGGGTGATGACAGATCTCTGCATTCAATGCAAAGAGATTTGATTAATGTCACCCAGACTGTCGTTTAGTGACATCTCCTCAGCGTAAACTGCGGTTACGCAGACGAAGGAATACGCTGCCTAGTTTTACACAGGCAGGTGTGAGCCGTTTACGCTCCACAGAAGACAAACAGGTTGCCACGTCAAAAGCTGCTCTTCGTACAGGGCTCGAGGCACGTCTCTGCATTTAATGCGCAGAATGGTGACAGACCTTCGGAACACGTCTCTGCATTTAATGCGCAGAATGGTGACAGACCTTCGGAACACGCCTCTGCATTTAATGCGCAGGGTGATGACAGATCTCTGCATTCAATGCAAAGAGATTTGATTAATGTCACCCAGACTGTCGTTTAGTGACATCTCCTCGGCATAAACTTTGGTTACACAGACGAAGGAATACGCTACCTAGTTTTACACAGGCAGGTGTGAGCCGTTTGCGCTCCACAGAAGACAAACAGGCTGCCACATCAAAAGCTGCTCTTCGTACAGAGCTCGAGGCACGTCTCTGCATTTAATGCGCGGAATGATGGCAAATCTTCGAGACGCCTCTGCATTTAATGCGCGGAATGATGGTGCATCGTCAAGACACGCCTCTGCATTTAATTCGCAGGATGATGGCAGATCTCCGCATTTAATGCAAGAGATCTGATTATATCTCCAAAAGCCGTAAAATCGGCTAAAGACGTCCACATCGTCACTCGGCTTCTACGCCCACTCGGCTTCTACGCCTACTCGGCTTCTACTGCCTACTCGGCTTCTATGCTGGTTTGATAACTCTTTGGCTTCTATGCTATGGTGACAGTTAATGGCTTCTACGCCAACCTTTTCTACACAAAGGATAACTACCTACGTGGCTTTTATGCCGTGATCTTCGCAGGAGTTATATGCATTGTCTCTTGAAGGGACACGCGTCACACGCTCATTCAAAATGTCATTTATACGCGGGCAACGGTTATTGTAACCATCGTGTAAAAGGGTGATGTACTTTCCATTACTCGGTTTTTACGCCGACTGAGTGGTCACTGTCACCAAAACTCTATAAATAGAGACCTCTATTGACAGAGGTCAAAGGTCTAAAAGATTCGAACAAGGTCGAAAAATTGGAGAGTTAGAGTCGAAACTTGAAAGATCAGAGAGTAGAGATCAAGGTCTTCGACGACGAGAGTTCAACCCTTCCTCGCAACCTTCGAAGCTTCTACTTCCTCTACGGCACTTCTTCATCATCGTGTGGTCCAAGGGACAAAGTGATCGACTGCAGATCAGACTCCTATAGCAATATTTACCCAGATTAAAAAATTATACCAGACATTCTCGTATAGGATTAATTGTACTTTCTTGTTTGTAAACCGAAGAGCGGGTTTCGTAATAAACTCTCGTCTTTCATCTCTTTCGTTTATATTATCCGAAACAAGAATGGCGACTCTGCTGGGGATAATCTTTCTCTTCTGATGAGGAAGCAATGGCTCAACACGATGTGGTATCCGTAGGATCTGTGAAGAAGACCCTGGTGATCCAGTTCGACCAGTCTGCCTACGAAGATATGCTTCGAGCAGGGGGTAGCTCTCACTCTCTCTTTGTTCAAGACAACAGGAAGCTGCGTAAGGTCTGGATGCCCAAGACATCCCCTATCATTCCTGCCGACTCTTCGACCTCTCCGACCAACGAGGTTGTAGCATCGCTCCCTCCGCGCCTTGCGCGTAAAATTCAGTCTTCCGCCACTGGCGGAATAGACAAAACTTCTGGCAATGCCTTAGTGCCAACCCAGAAGTATACTCCGTCCCTTGCGCGTAAAATTCAGTCTCCCATCACTGGCAGAACAGACAAAACTTCTGGCAATGCCTTAGTGCCAACCCAGAAGTATACAACGCGCTCTACGCGTAAAAACCAGTCTTCTGTCACTGGAAGGACAGACAAAACTTCTGACAATGCCTTAGTGCCAAATCAGAAGGCCCAAACGTGCTCCGCGTGTAAAAATGCATCTGCCCTCCGTGGAGAAGCAGATGATCCCTGCAATCTACGCAAGGGAAAGCAAGTGCCGGACTGCTCAACTTCTCGGCCTTTACGCCAACAAGAGAAGAATTTGCCCGCCCTCCGGATTACGCGAGGAGCTGATGGCCGACCAAGGACCTCCTCAGCTTTACGCCCGTCAGAAATATGCCAGAAGAACTCCCTCAGCGTAAAGCAGGCTCGGTTTGCGGAAAGACAAACTCCTCGGGGATTATCCGCTACCCAGATGGCCAACCTGTTGTATACGGGTGGCACAGGGAGAGCTACGGTTCCCAACATCCGCATGCCCCCTGAGGAGAACAGAAGGAACAAGCCTTCTTCTTCGGTTAACTCCCCTGATTTGCGGGATTTCTTGGTCCATGAACGCAATAGCAGGGGTCAAAACCGAGATTCACATCCCCTGACTACCAAGCATGGGGAGATTATGTGGGATGTAGCGTCAACATCCAATGTCGTCATGACGGATGGGCCATATGAAGAATCATTCTTTATCGTTCCACCTACTAGCAACAATCAACATCAAATAATCTTCGGTCGAATGCGGAATAGACCGATTATACAAGAAGATTCTCACGAATCTGATGCTGGCAAAATACAGATCCACAAGTATAGCCCCCAGGCTTATACAAAGCATGGGCTACGATCTGAAGTTGAAGCAAGGCCTCAACTATGGGAAAGGCAGACGAACACCGTTGCACGGTGGCCCCCACTGTCAACGAAATCGTTTTGGGTTAGGGTATACTGCATCTCTTGCAAACTCTAAAACTACAGATTCTGATCCTATAATTCAAGAGGCAGGTCCTTCTAGACCAACTTTGGTGGGCAAATACAACGACATATCTGGGGGTAGACTCCCTCCACAAACCAGACCAGCATCCCAAGCTGGGGGTAGTGTTCCCTCTGTGTCCGAAGATGATGCAACTCTGACCATCTTCCCTGAAGATCGTAAAACTCAGGCATCATGAGCCCAAAGGCCAAAGAGGACTTTCTCCTTCAATGAAGATGACATCGTTGAAATCTTCAATATATTGATGAAGGAAAACAAGCTTCGGTTGCCCAACATCAGGTACCCTGAAAGGGCTGGCAAGGTCGACGATCCAGAATATTGTCTCTTTCATCGGTACGTTCATCACCCTACAAGGGCATGCTACATATTGAAAAAGAAGATCCAGGAGCTGATCGACGCCAAAGTCATCACTTTGCATTTATAAGCAAGATGGCAGCCACTGCAAATTGATCTCACTTCAAACGTGGCAATTTGCATCTCCCCAGAGGAACAACCTTCAGGTTTTTCCCCACCAAGTAAATCACTCTCCAGTGAATTTTTCGGACTTGGTTCACGTCCATATTACCTCTGAACTGTTGTCCAAACAAAATTTTCCCCAGCTGAGTTTGCTATGTCCACGTGACCTCTGAGCAAATCTCTCAGTTTTTTTTTTGCTATCGATCATTACGTCCATATTACCTCTGATATCGGTTGTCATCTCAACTTAACATTCGTACTTAATTCTAAGTACGCCAGTGGTGTTAAATCCACAAAAAACTGCTATGTTCATGTTACCTCTGAGCAGATATGTACCTCCATTCTCAATGGAGACCCAGCTGAGTTTGTCATGTTCATATTACCTCTGAACAAACCTTCCTGGTTTGGCTATCGTATATCATGTCCATATTACCTCTGATATCGGTTGTCATCTCAACTTAACATCCGTACTTAATTCTAAGTACGCCAGTGGTGTTAAGTCCACAAAAAAACTGCTATGTTCATATTACCTCTGAGCAGATATATACCTCCATTCTCAATGGAGACCCAGCTGAGTTTGTCATGTTCATATTACCTCTGAACAAACCTTCCTGGTTTGGCTATCGTATATCATGTCCATATTACGTCTGATATCGGTTGTCATCTCAACTTAACATCCGTACTTAATTCTAAGTACGCCAGTGGTGTTAAGTCCACAAAAAACTGCTATGTTCATATTACCTCTGAGCAGATATATACCTCCATTTTCAGTGGAGGCCCTACTCGAAAGTTTGTCATGTTCATATTACCACTGAATAAACTTTCTGAGTTTTTGGCTATCGATCATCACGTCCATATTACCTCTGATATCGGTTGTCATCTCAACTTAACATCCGTACTTAATTCTAAGTACGCCAGTGGTGTTAAGTCCATAAAAAACTGCTATGTTCATATTACCTCTGAGCAGATATATACCTCCATTTTCAGTGGAGGCCCTACTCGAAAGTTTGTCATGTTCATATTACCACTGAACAAACTTCCTGAGTTTTTGGCTATGGATCATCACGTCCATATTACCTCTGATATCGGTTGTCATTTCAACTTAACACCCGTACTTAACTCTAAGTACGCCAGTGTTGGTTAAGTCCACAAAAAACTGCCATGTCCATATTACCTCTGGCAGAGTTCGTCTTAAACTTATTACTTGCACTTTTGTGCACAACAAGTAATAAGTCCACAGTGGAAACGAAGAGTTCACGTCCATGTTACCTCTGAACTGTCCTCAGTATCCCCGGCGAAGAAAGAGTCAGTCTCTGTTAATACCCACAGAGTCATAGACTTGTCTCAAACTCATTACTTACACTAACGTGCGCAAAAAAGTAGTGGGTCCACAAAAATATCCCCAGCATAATGTTTTTACTAGCTGAGGACTTGTTTCAAACTTATTATTTGCATTCCAATGTGCGCAACAAATAAAAGGTCCACCAAAAATCCCCCAGTGGGATGTCCTCAATCAAACATGATATTGTACTACGTCCATATTACCTCTAGTACAACACCCGAAGTCCATACAAACAATCATAAAGGAATGGAAGGCCCTTTTTGATTGGAACAGCGTTCTCAAATGGCGCTTACGGACTCCTCGGATCCCGAACCGAACCGACAATTAATATTTGGTTATGATCGGGCACTACGACAGCCTATTACTCAGGGAAGGCGGACAGTCAGCGAATTCGAAAAGTTTTCGTGCAAAACAGATTCGTGGTTCTACGCCAAGGAGCTTTCTACGCTCGGCAGCTACAGATGTACAATTTTACGCTCAGGGACTATAAGTCTATGGTTTTACGCCCGGATGCTTTTATGCTCGGTAGACTACAAACCTACGACTTCACGTTCAGAAGCTACAAATCTATGATTTCATGCTCGGTGGCTTTTACGCTCAGAGGCAACAGATCCACAACTTCACGCTCGGAAGATTTTCTTTTCAGAGGCTACAGATCTACAGTTTCTACGCCAAGGAGCTTTCTACGCTCGGCAGCTACAGATCTACGGTTTTACACTCGCAGGCTATAAGTCTATGGTTTTACGCCCGGATGCTTTTATGCTCGGTAGCTTTTACGCTCGAGAGGCTACAAACCTACGACTTCACGCTCAGGAGTTACAAATCTATGATTTCACGCTCGGTGGCTTTTACGCTCAGAGGCAACAAATCCACAGCTTCACGCTCGGAGGATTTCCTTTTCAGAAGCTACAAATCTATAGTTTCTACGCCCGGATGCTTTTATGCTCAGCAGCTTTCACGCTCGAGAGGCTACGAACTTATGATTTCACGCTCATCCACATTTTACAGATCTATGACTTTCTGCATATCTGAGGATACGCAGGCCAGTTTATCTGAATAACTCCGGCGATCATCTCTGTGTGGTGAAGGAGATGTGGGAAAGAACAGGTTAACTCCTCAAACTTTATATAGGCGAAAGAGAACGCACCGAATCCTAACAAAATCCCCAATAAATCTGCCAGAAAGTCAGCCTTGAGGAGCGTGTCAGACTTGACCGTTTCATGCTTCATTCAAAGCGTTCCAAATTACGAGAAATTTGAAAGCTTTGAAGGGGGTCTTGTAGAAGCATGAAAAATATACTGAATTGCTATACGCAGCATGTTGGTGCTGGGCAGCGTAAAAAGATAACTTCAGAGCCATCGGCGTACAACAGAGCTTTTTCGCTAAATACAACGTAAAATATAAGCTCAAGGACCATCCGGGTAATGCAGTATGTCCAGGCTGCTTCAGCGTAAAGAGGGTGCTATCTCGCCTCTATGGCGTAAAACTTATTCGCTCTTAATGCAGCATTGAAGTGTACGAGGAACGCTTCGTATTCCCCAAAATAAACCTGTCAAATCATGCAGTGAACCTGACGTCTGACACCTGACAAAGAGTACTTTACGATTACCCAGACGACGGCTATAATGATGGCGCGGCACAGCGACCCTGACTGTCATTTAGTGACATCTCCTCGGCGTAAACTGTGGTTACGCAGACAAAGGAATACACTGCCTAGTTTTACACAGGCAGATGTGAGCCGTTTACGCTCCACAGAAGACAAACAAGCTGCCATGTCAAAAGCTGCTCTTCGTATAGGGCTCGAGGCACGTCTCTGCATTTAATGCGCAGAATGGTGACAGACCTTCGGAACACGTCTCTGCATTTAATGCGCAGAATGGTGACAGACCTTCGGAATACGCCACTGCATTTAATGCGCAGGGTGATGACAGATCTCTGCATTCAATGCAAAGAGATTTGATTAATGTCACCCAGACTGTCGTTTAGTGACATCTCCTCGGCGTAAACTGTGGTTACGCAGACGAAGGAATACGCTGCCTAGTTTTACACAGGGAGGTATGAACCGTTTACGCTCCACAGAAGACAAACAGGCTGCCACGTCAAAAGCTGCTCTTCGTACAGGGCTCGAGGCACGTCTCTGCATTTAATACGCACAATGGTGACAGACCTTCGGAACACGTCTCTGCATTTAATGCGCAGAATGGTGACAGACCTTCGGAACACGCCTCTGCATTTAATGCGCAGGGTGATGACAGATCTCTGCATTCAATGCAAAGAGATTTGATTAATGTTACCCAGACTATTGTTTAGTGACATCTCCTCGGCGTAAACTACGGTTACGCAGACGAAGGAATATGCTGCCTAGTTTTACACAGGTAGGTGTGAGCCGTTTATGCTCCACAGAAGACAAACAGGCTACCACGTCAAAAGCTGCTCTTCGTACAGAGCTCGAGGCACGTCTCTGCATTTAATGCGCGGAATGATGGCAAATCTTCGAGACGCCTCTGCATTTAATGCGCGGAATGATGTCGAATCGTCAGGACACTCCTCTGCATTTAATGCGCAGGATGATGGCAGATCTCCGCATTTAATGCAAGAGATCTGATTATATCTCCAAAAGCCATAAAATCGGCTAAAGACGTCCACATCGTCACTCGGCTTCTACGCCCACTCGGCTTCTACGCCTACTCGGCTTCTACGCCTACTCGGCTTCTACTGCCTACTCGGCTTCTATGCCGGTTTGATAACTCTTTGGCTTCTACGCCATGGTGACAGTTACTGGCTTCTATGCCAACCTTTTCTACACAAAGGATAACTACCTACGTGGCTTTTATGGATCTTCGCAGCAGTTATACGCATTGTCTCTTGAAGGGACACGCGTCACACGCTCATTCAAAAGGTCATATATACGTGGGCAACGGTTATTGTAACCATCGTGTAAAAGGGTGCTATACTTTCCACTACTCGGTTTCTACGCCGACTGAGTGGTCACTATCACCAAAACTCTATAAATAGAGACCTCTATTGACAGAGGTCAAAGGTCGAAAAGATTCGAACAAGGTCAAAAAATTGGAGAGTTAGAGTCAAAACTTGAAGGATCAGAGAGCAAAGGTCAAGGTCTTCGACGACGAGAGTTCAACCCTTCCTCTCAACCTTCGAAGCTTCTACTTCCTCTACGGCACTTCTTCATCATCGTGTGGTCCAAGGGACAAAGTGATCGACTGCAGATCAGACTCCTATAGCAATATTTACCCAGATTAAAAAATTGTACCAGACATCCTCGTATAGGATTAATTGTACTTCCTTGTTTGTAAACCGAAGAGCGGGTTTCGTAATAAACTCCCGACTTTTATCTCTTTCGTTTATATTATCCAAAACAACATCGGACCATTCGATGTGTTGGAACGCATCGGAGAAGTTGCTTACAAACTAGCCTTACCCCAAACATTAGAAGGACTGTATGACGTCTTCCACGTATCTCAACTGAGGAGGTACATTCCAGATCCGAGTCATGTGCTTGACCACTCGGAGATCACTGTCGGCCCGAGTTTGTCATACCAGGAGGAGCTTGTAGAGATCCTAGACAGAAGCGAGAAGGTGTTGCGAGGTCAGACTATCCCCCTAGTTCGTATTGCATGGAGGCATCATGCACCAGGCGAGTCAACCTGGGAACGAGAAGAGGATATTCGACAATGTTTCCCCCATCTATTCGAAGGCCTGGGTATGTCCTAATATTTCAAATCAATCAATAGTTTTTACTATATGTCTGTTTTAATTTCGAGGACAAAATGCTCTAAGGAGGGTAGATTGTAAACCCCCTCGACCAGATTTTAGCTTAGATAGTGAAATTAGGATTATTTTTAACAAATTAGGATTAATTACAGTATTTTAAATTTATTAAGTAATATTTTATATTGCTTAGTGC
This sequence comes from Iris macrosiphon, assembly GCA_036927795.1. NCBI lineage: Eukaryota > Viridiplantae > Streptophyta > Magnoliopsida > Asparagales > Iridaceae > Iris > Iris macrosiphon. Next base: position 164,221,125 of record JAYESA010000010.1, on the reverse strand, counting down.
ATGTTACCATCACATCAATATTTAGAGCATTACACAGACTGCTACCCCCAAACAAAGTGCACATACCTCTCCTAGATATGCCAGTCTACTATTCTAAACTTTGTGCAACTCACAAATACTCTGGCATGAGTCTCATTTTAGTCGCACAAATATCGTTACAAACGTCCGTATTAATTTTCAATTAATTTCCAAACCTGTACCCTTGTTCGTTCCAATCAAAATTTGAGGCCCAACAGGAACCTGTTTTATCCAAACTAAATTACGTTATTATTCTATTTTTAGTATACTACGTCTAATATACTTACACTTTACTAAATTCTGGCCCTGCATATTTTTAAATAATTAGAAAACACCGTGCGCATAAATTTCTAATTTAATTAATACGGTAGCATCGCCCAAAACTAGGCCCCGCCCCTACCCAGACTCATCCCCACACCCTCAAGACCCTTACTGAACACCCCCCCCCCCTTATTTTAGTGCATTACATCGCCCTCAGGAATGAGGTATTTTTCTCAAACAAATTCGCAATTACGCAATTTCCAAATTTATTAGGGCTCTTATACAAATTGGGAAATTTTAGGGTTTTATATGCAAAATTGCATGTGTGAGGTGTCCACCTCCCATTGGAGGGTGATTCTCCACCCCCCATTCCAAAATAGGACCCAATTCAATGCATTGCCATGCATTTATGTAGCCTACCATATCCAAGTTGTATTCACACATGAAATTACACAAATAACCCTAACCCTAACCCTTTGCAAAACCTTATAAACCCCCCCCCCCCCCACTCAACTGACTCCTCACTCACTCTCACCTCAGCTTCCCCCTACCTTCGACCACTTCCCCCCTGCTCGACCCTCCCTCGGCCTCCCCCCGGCCACCGCACCACCGCCCTAGCCATCGCCACCCACCGCCAGCATCATCCACACCACCATCACCAACATCTCCACCATCACCCCCCATCCCCGCACCCCCGACTCCCCCTCACTCTCCCCACCGCCACCACAGGCCACCACCACCGCCACTTCCACCTTCGCCATCACCCCTGCCACCGAACCACCACCGTCGCCCCCCCCCCCCGGCCGCCGCAACCACTGCCACCACCCGCCATAGCACTCCGCGCCACCACTCCCCACAACAGCACAGCCCCCCCCCGACGCCCCCTAACTTTCACCACCGCCACCACAGACCACCACCACCACCACTACCACCTTCGCCATCACCTCCGCCACTGAACCCCCACCCTGAGCCGCCGCCACCGCCACCGCAACCGCCGCTGCAGCTGCCGCAGCTGCTACTGCTAGCTGCCACTGCTACTGCTGCTGCGGCTGACCAACGCCGGAGCTCCGCCCCTCCGTCGGCGACGACGACCCGGACACGGCCCACCCCCCCCCCCTAACACGTCAGGTATATATATATATATATATAAATCTATAGTATAATATATATTATGTATAATTATATATATATATATATATATATATATATATATGTATATATTATATATTTATAGTATATATGCAATATATATATTATATTATATTATATTATATTATTATATATATATATATATATACTAATACTATTATATATATGTATATATGTACATATATAATTTATTATTATATAATATGTATTTATATTATATATATTATATATATATATATATATATATATATATATATATATATATGTACTTATATATAAATATATATATAATATATATATACTATATTATATATATATACTGTTATATATTAAATATATATATATATAATATATATATTATATTATCTTATATTATTATTATACTATTATATATATATATATATATATATTTATATATGTATATATGTTATGTATAATTATATATATATATATATATATTATGTATTTATATAATAAATATATATACAATATATATATATATTATATTATATTATGTATATACTATTATATGTATATATATAAGTATTTTTTATTTTATATATATATATATATATATATATATATATATAGTATATTTATAATATATGTATATATATATGTATATATATTATGTAATATATAAATATATATATATTATTTATTATTTATATATATACTAATGTATATAAAAAATATATATAATATATATATATTATATTACCCTTTATTATTATTATTTATAATATTATAATATATATATATATATATATGAATATATTATTATTATATGTATATATATATAGGTATATATAGTATGTATTTATATAAAGTATATTTATAATATATATATTATATTATATATAAGTATCCTATATTATTATTATATATACTATTATATATATATATATATATATATATATATATATATATATATAAATATATATATATATATATATATATGTATGTGTATGTATCATTATTGTTATATATGTATATATATTAATTATTATCATATATATATATATGTATTATGTATACATATTAAGTATATATATAATATTATGGTATTATGTTTATATTATTATTATATATATGTACAAATATATAAGTACGCATTTATTAAATTATTAAGTCCACGAACTCATTTACGTCTTAAAACAGAGTGCACCTACGACGCAGTTAGTGATCCCAGGTCACAGGACCCTTCAGACCCAACTGCGGGAACAGGTTTTTGGCACGCCCAGCTTGAGGACGTAGACAAGTATACCTTGCCAATTTTTTTACTGTTTAAATATTAAACTGTTGTATGTTATCTTGTTTCAATTACATATAACTGTGTGCGTCCGAGATTGCCTCGGGTGTCGTCGACGAATACGTCGACATGTAGTGTAACTGACTTAGACTCTAGCAGACCCACCTACAGTTGCGAGGGTATTCTGATATCCTCCTAGACCCTGACACTTGTACACGTAACACGATTGCAATTAATATTGGTATACGAGTTTGCGTACTCGATTAGCTACCGCTCGTATGAAATGCATCACGGCTTAGCACGAAATCAGGACTATTCAGGAAAGTTATGACTTGGCATATAGCCACGTGATATACACGTCGTGTATTCGACTTGTATATCCGCATTGGGAGGGGAAGACAACTAGTAGGCGTATGGGATACACACATTGGACTCCGTAGTATCCAGAGGAGCCACGGATCCAATGACTTCCTTTATTCAGATACCGCGTTCTTCGGAGCGATACAGACGTATATATATTGTAGATACCTCATTCTTCGGAATGATGGACGTTACATGATCAGATACTATACTCTTCAGAGAATGGACATTATGCCTACGCCTACCCATACGTACCAAGGTTGTCTTCACATTGCATTCACTTAGATGGTTAGCACACCTTTATTTATTTTATTCAGTATTTACATATATGGCATACTTTTATGTATCTTGTTACGTCCCACTGAGGACCTGGTTCCCTTCCAGATCTAGACGAGGCATACTATCCCATGGTGTACGGACCCGGAAAGGAGACGAGGTACGCATCTGAGGAGGAGCTAGAGGTACTACCATCAGAGTCTCCCTGATCTTTAGTAGTCTCATCATCTGGAGCTGGAGCCTCTTACCTAGATAGACGATGCTCTAGCCTTATTATATTTTAGCACTTTTATTTCATCTTTTGTAGTGGGTTTGTTCCCACCAGACATATCTGATTTGTACTATGACATTTCAGACTCAGCACTTATATATTTCAGCACTTATTTCAGTATTTCCTATTATTTTGTGGATGAGATTAGACATTACATGTATTGAACTTGTTAGTATTTTAGGACAGCGTAGCACGTCTCATTGGGTCCATAAAATTGGGTAATCCCTTAGAGACGTGTCAGCTGGCCAATGCCACGTGGCCTGGTCCCGCATATTTTGGGACTGGGGCGTGACACGTGCACTAACAAAATATATGATTTGGATACCCATACACTCAAATGTCAATATGATTTGGATACCCTTGCACTTAACTATCGATACATTTTGGATCCTTTACATTGAGTTAAATAACATGAATCACTATTATTTATATAAGGTTGCATAAAAGATGGCTTCTAAATGACGATATGATTCATCGAATTGGATGGCAACCTTTTACTATCAATAGTGGATTGCATACTCAAAGTTGGCTATGGTTTCCAGAGGAGCTGATGTCGATCAATCAGTTTGTCGAGGAGATGGTTGAATACCTATATTCAACATAAAGGTCGAGCAATTTTTGGAAGTGGATCCCTATATCCATATGAGAATTCAGCCTCCGATCGACTTGGGGGGTTACTAAGGGTAGTTACCCCAATATCTATTGTACAAATATTGTGTGGTTAAATGGATGATGCCACAAAATGAGTTACACACATATGAAGAAAATTATCTTCTTATCAAGGATAAACCTCAACAGATAATCTAAGGGGTCTTTGTAACGATATGTTCCGTTCAAGCGAACAGCCAATTCAAACAACACAAGTGCAATAACCCAACCCGCTTTGCTCAGCGAGAAGACTCGTTTGAGGCAAACAATTCCAGACTTGGAACTTCAGGAGTTCATCCTTAGACTTTCAAAGGCTCACTCAGAGTATCACTCGACCGTGGTGAATCATCGCTAAGGTGGGTGGCTATGATAAACTTATCTTTGCATAGCCAGCACACTTAAAATATGCACGATACATGCCAGTCGCTAGGTGAATCACCCCATGCATGCTAATAAAGAATACAACACACCTAGCTAAGGGAATAATCCCTGTATTTCTTGTGTTAGAACATGGAAATAAAACTTGGCTTATAACTTTGACCCTCGCATGCTACATTTGCCTTGTGCAAGTAGACACCGTTATGCCTCGAGTAGATCATCATATACTCTTCATAGTGCACTGCATCACATGTTTACACTGTACGCCCCTAAGAACTATGTTGTTCGATATGTCCCTGTACGATTGCACTCCTCGCACTACCCCTTAGACCGTGCCAACATAAATTCTTATGTTTCATATAAAATACATGCTTGCTTGCTTATATTATAGTTAGTACTCGTTGCCTCATGTCAATACTAGCCACATGAATTTATGTCATAATCAAGTAAACACTACCTTGTCTTGCATTCATCTAAGTTCCTCGAAAGACTATCGAATAGTCGTTCCGTGCAAGTATGAACCTGAAAGTATTTGGGCCCGTTAGGTCTCCAAGGAAAATACCGAACCAAGGGATTTGTACCATGTCAATAATACAAGAAATCATAGCTCATGGAGCAATACTCCTCCTATACTTAATTAAATGGCTTGGGGATTTGATGTATATTTGTGAACAATCATGCCTTAAACTTGTACCTGATATATCCTGACTTATTCCTATACCTGACTAGAGGTCTGTAAGATTAGAGACTGGCATGGTCACGGACAACTTGGTGCACAAGGGAGATCTTCGGATCTCGTTCCGCGGACGGTCTCCAGGGCACCGGGGCTGATCCGACAAGTCGAAAACTCCTGACGGTAGTTGCCAGCGTCGGGCGGAATGTGTGAAATGCTCCTTGTACCTCTTGTACACTATTCTGCCCTGAGACTACACCATCCTCTATGGCATCGTGACAGTGACCTCTTGTTCATATAGATAAGTCATCCTCGCTTAGCGGTAATCCACGTGCGAGTCATTGCACCACATCCAGTAATCGAAAATACTTGTACGGATATGAGTATAACACACTTGTACATAATCGAACAATTAAATATCCTCTGCAACACTTCTGGATAATATGTATAACTCGTGAACCTGAAACAGTACCTCACTCGTGACTCTCGTGTTTGCTTACGTTATATATATATATATATATATATATATATATATATATATATATACATATATATATATACTCGTGCTTGGTTTGAATTAGTTTGCCTTGGACAGGGAAGGACGAATGATAAGTTGGTAAATTTTGTCGTGTTACTCTTATATCGCACGGTACACTGCCACACGAATTAGACTTTTTATTATGCCATAAAATTGATCCTAAGACAAGATTAGAAAGATAACTTAATAGATTATGCATGGAACATATATAACGTGTTTGGATTTGTCGAACGGGCGAGAAGCCTCCTCACTAGTGCATTCATGTACTGATAACCCACCAGATTTCTTACAGGGTGCGGAAGAACCTCGTTCGGTGCAGAAATCTCCTTTATGCGATCTAAGGTATGGAGTTCACTCTGGAGCCTTAGAGCATTGCGTCCGGAGCTGAAGCACATATACAAGACATAATATTGGAACATCGCCTATGTATTATTCCACAAATATAGACACTTGGCACACTTTTACTATTTTAGAGAGAGAGAGTCTTGAGCGACTTGTAATCTCGGCCTAGCGCCTCTTGTAACACTTGTTCAATATCAATAAAGGGCTTGTTTTACTTCTATATTTGTGTTATTCGATGCTTTCGCTATTGACGACTCTGTGAACTTGTTACCAATTGCCTGTTCATTTCTTATTCTATTATACTCAGACTATCTGTGCGACTATGTGGCTTAGAAATTTTACCACATGTTTAAATCACGGGCGTGGCTTACGCTCGTGTGATACTACGTCCGGATGGAAAAAGATAGTCCCGAGGGAGCGCTGGCGCGGTGATTCGCGTCTAGCAGGGATGGCCGATTATCTGCGGGAGATCAGGCATGACATATTGGTATCAGAGCATGACTTTACGCTTTTAGACTTCGTATCAATTTTCTCAGTTTTGAAAGCTCGTTCGTGGGTTATGTGCATACACTCTCTCTCGTTGACCCGATGTGATATTCCATACAATGAGTCTAAATAATTTTAAAAGTTGTATATGAATGATATGATTGCTTGTACAAAATTGTGAAGCGAAGGCCTTTGTGCCGACCTGTGCTAGACTTTATGGGAATAGACTCGTGCTAGAAATGTGCAAGTTATGTGTGAACCCAAATACCTATACATGATTACCCAACTAGTTAGTATGTGGAATAGAATATCGTTCGGACGATTAGCTATGCACACAGCCTTCCAGCTAAGTTGTGTTGAGTATCGTGCGCCAAGACCATTTTTGGTACAATCTAGTTGCAAGCGAGATTGGAATATCGTTCAAAAAAAAATTAAGTCAGACTTAGAATGGCAACCGATAGAAAAATTATCAGATTATCGCTAAGGTGAATATAGAGGATAATTCTTGGATTTTGATAAATAGCTCGGACGGTATTTTATGTCGACAGATGCAAATCAAATATGGTTTATTTGGATGATTATCAACAAGGATATGTATGGGACTAAGATTTATCATGCGATATTTAGGTATCTTGTAGAAATTCTAAGGAACGACTTAGTGAATATGCTTGCGAGTGATGCGAACACCGATTGAGGATCTAATTTGGGTGACTCGATTCATGAGTGATGTATGGATTATTTTGGAAATGTTTAAACAAATTCATAGGTCTCGTGCGATAGTTGGTTTGAACAATTTGGGAATGTCTTGAATAAGTGAGAAGGCAATATTGAATAAGGATTCAAGGTAATAAAATTGATATCTTGATCAAGAAACTTGTTGGAAACTTGGAGGATCGTGCGAGCGATTTCAAATTAAACCGAACGGATTAAAACGTGAGTAGAATATCACTCGATAGAAGTTAGCCTGAGAAATGAATATTGTGGTTCGATCAAAGAGGTAAGCGATAACAGATTTGATCCGGAGTTTGGAAGAACGATCTTGAATCTAGTTCGAAAGATAACTCTCGACAATCAGTTCCAGCGAGAACGATTATCCTGCGGGAGCGCCGGCGTGGTATTTTACGTCTAGCGGGGATGATCGAACTCACAGGAGCATATTCGATGATTATTTAAACAAACTCGATGAATAGAATATATCAAAAGTGGATAGACTTTGGCTTGAATATTTAAAACTTAGTTGTTTAAGGAATGCCAAAAGTAGACTATGGATTTATCAAACGGTAACATTGAAGTTGGGTGATTTTACTAGACGAATTATAATTATGGCATGAACGAACATGACTTGGTGGATAAACATATATAACTTGGATGAAGAGAAGTAAAATAATAAGGTATCTATATCATTTTTATGATAACCATAATATTCTACGTTCTTGTCTTGTGCGAGCGTAACTCTATGCTCGTACATACGTCATGCCCGGATTAGGACCATTATCCAGTGGGAGCATTGACATGGTGATCTCACGTTCAACGAGGATGATCGAACTTGCGGGAGACCGGAGTATGACAATTGATGGATCATTTTGACTTATGGTTCGACACGATAGACTTATAGATGGATATATGGATTCTATTAAAACTTGTTTAAAGGAGATAGACTATGAGAATTACTAGGCTTGTCCTGCATCTTGGATATATCATGGATTTGACTGAACAGACTTGAACCCTATGCAACGAATGTGTTAATGTGTGTAAGATGATTTGTGCTTGATGATTAGAAATATGAGTAAAATGAGCTTAGGTAGAATATCCCGTGCAAACGAATAATGGTTTGACCTTAGGAATTGGGATGATCATCGTGCGACAAATTTGCACGATGAATCGTGTGCTTGAACTTGTACCTATGATCTTGTGAGATGACCTAGTAATTAGGCAGATGACCCTGTGCCGAGTGGAAGAACTTATGTAACCCACTTTAGGGTATTGCTTGAACAAGCCATAGAACTAGGGCAGCAAGACTTGGAGTTAGACTTGGAACGGTAAGTGTGTGCTATGTTTGACACAAACAGAATGTATGATAGGACATGGACGCTAGTCGGTTGATCGAATATATCGTACTTAATGATAGTGCAATGCTTAGTTTGAGTTGGAATGGAAATAACTTTAATTTTGGTTGACCCTGTCGGAAGTATCATCGTGATTCATAAGAGATTTTCGCAAGTATCTCATCCAATTTTACTATCGCTAAGTTTGGTTGAATGCATATGTTTGAGGGACGCCTTGAACGTGTGCACGATCTAAGACCCAGTGATATATTGAACTCGAGTGCAAAGACTTCGCTATCGCTAAGTTGGTTGACATGCATATGTTTGAAGGACCCTTTAAATATGTGCATGATCCAAACTCGCGATATGCTAATCTCGAATGCTAGTGCAAGTGAATATGTTAGTTGTATAAATAAGTATAACGACTTAGATAAGTTACCTCAGCCTTAGATCGTCATTCAAGATGGATCATACCGTACCCCGCGTTAAGTGATATATATTTCTCGCTAAGGTGCAATAGAGACCGATTCAGGGCTTGGATTGAATGATAGAGTCATTTAATGAGACCGACCTAGCATACACGTAATACGGTATAAGAAACGAGTAGAGAATTATATTCGAACGGACCTAGTGGTACCGATTGCTTTGCTCGAGATAGATTCGATAATGCGATAGAACGGTTTGCGCAAAAGATGTCTCGAGGACGAGACTTTTTATGAGTGGTGTATAATGTAATGACCCGTTCTGTTCAAGCGGACAGCCGATTCAAATGGCACAAGTGCAACGACCCAACCCGCTTTGCTCAGCAAGAAGACTCGTTTGAGGTAAAGGATTCCAGAATTGGCCCTTCAGGAGTTTAGACTTAGACTTTCAAAGCCTCGCTCGGAGTATTGCTCGACCGAGGCGAATCATCGCTAAGGTGGGTGGCTACGATAAACTTGTCTTTGCTTAGCCAACATACTTAAAATATGGACGATACATGCTAGTTGCTAGGTGAATCACCCCATGCATGCTACTAAAGAATACAACGCATATAGCTAATGGAATAATCTTATCTTTTATTGCTTGTGTTAGAACATAGAAATAAAACTTGGCTTATAACTTTGACCCTCGCATGCTACCTTTGCCTTGTGCAAGTAGACACTGCTATGCCTCAAGAAGATCATCATATACTCTTCGTAGTGCACTGCTTCACTTGTTTACACTACACGCCCCCTAAGAACTATGTTGCTCGATATGTCCCTGTAAGGTTGCACTCCTCGCACTACCCCTTAAATCGTGCCAACGTAAATGCTTATATTTTATATAAAATGCATGCTTGCTTGCTTACATTATAGTTAGTACTCGTTGCCTCATTTTAATGCTAGCCACATGAATTTATGCCACAATCAAGTAAACAGTACCTTATCTTGCATTCATATAAGTTCCTTGGAAGACTATATTCGTTATGTGCAAGTATGAACCTGAAAGTATTCGGGACCGTTAGGTCGCCAAGGCAATTCCCAAACCAGAGAATTTGTACCATGTCAATAATCCAATAAATCATAACTCGTGGAGCAATACTCATCCTATACTGAACTTAATAGCTCAGGGATTCGATGTATATTTATGAACAATCCTGCCTTAAACTTTTACCTAATATATCCTGACTTGTTCTTGTACCTGTGTCACGCCCCAGTCCCAAAATACGTAGGACTAGGATACGTAACCGTGCCAGCCGCCCGTATATATGGAAACTCCAATATATGGAAACCACATATACGTGCGTACGCTGTATAATGAACAATAATTCATCAGTGGTATAATTAAACATAAGTCACAGGGTAATATCTAAATCTCATCCACAGAAATCACATAGACATGAATAACCAATAACTAGGTAACTAAATCTCAACAGTAAATAACTAAAGAATGACAGTCGGATGGAAACAAATCCACTGTCGAAATAGAATATAAAATGAACCAGATACACACCATATAAGAACAACATCTGACAATCACGAGGCTCGAAGAGAAGACCTCCTCGGAATATATGTAACCTGTCCGGATCTGTGCTCCTGTGAATACTCAAGAACATACACACCTGGCAGGGAACCAGGTCCTCAGAGGGACATAGCAAGATACAGAAAATAACATGCCATAATGTAAATACTGAATAAATAATGGGGTGTGCTAACCATCTAAGTGAATGCAATTTAAAGACCTTGTAGTACGCATGGGAATGTGTGGCTAGACATATGCTGACGTAATTCACCAATCGTCGGGACTGGCTAGTATATGTGTCATATGCCCCCGGACTCACGGGTAGCTCTGCAATCGACCATCTCTGGTACGAAAGTATAAAACAATCAAGGAGGGGGTGTCCCATACGCCTACTAAGTGTCTTTCCCGCCCAATGTAGATATACAAGTCGTGAAAACGACGTGGACATCTCAAACTATAATGCAAGTCTCAATAAAATAAACAACTGAGCTAAATACCGCTACACGTGTTGCTCACACTGATGGCCAGTCGCGCATGAGGCACGCGTCCCTACATGTACTCACTCTGTGACATGTAATGATACGTGTCAAGGCCTGAGAAGTTATATCAATAACTTCACAACTTTAGGTGGGTCTACTAGACACTAGGTCAGACACGTCCTAACGTCAACGCCTTCGTTGACTGCACCCGAGTTTTCTCGGACGCGCACATTTATATAATATAAAAATAGATAAACATGTAACTAGCAATAACTGAATTTAAACAGTACAACAAGGCAATGTATACTTGCCTGGCAGGAGAGCTGCAAATATAATGTCCAGATGTCAAATACCAAGTGTCAGAACTATGGCCTCAGAATAAATGTCTCCGGATACTGAAATAAACATCACTAACAGTCTCAGAAAATATCAAATAGCTAGAAACGCCTGTCCTTAAGTCCAATTTGGACACAGGGGCAAAAATGACAGTTTCCGGTCAAAGCGGGGTCCACATGTGGGCCCACTTTGCACCGAAAAACGTGTCAGGGTCAAAGGTCTCCAAATTCGCCAAACTTAGTGTCAAAAAGTCAGGAACGATGATACGAACCCAACGGAACTTCCAGAATTGGATTCCGATGAGCCGATCACAAAATCGCCCGTTAAGTGGAGCCTGTGGGGCCCACGATACGCGATTTTGTCAACGTTCTCAGAATCGAACCAAACTTGGCTCACAGGACCAGCGTATTGCTACGAGTCCGATGGCACAAGTTTCGTCTCGATCCGACGTGTATACACAAAGTTGCAGCGTGTTCCAGAATTGACGGATACGGGGCAGTGTCGGCGGATACGCGTTGATTCCGGTGTGCACGCACATCCAAATCAACTTCTCCGAATTTCTACACGTCCGTATCAACGTTGCGCACGTTTTGGTAAAGACCGCGTGCGACCAAGTCGTCCCGTTTGGCGGGGCGTACCCAGTTCCGGGGTGAATCGGGTCGTTGTTTTTCCTGTTTTTGGATCGCGGTTCGCGATCGCCACAGGACGCGATGCTCCGAGCGGGTTGCACGGGCACCGAGGTGGTTACACAGTCTACACAACGCAACTGACGGAATTGAAAACTGAGCTACGAGGTGAGAGAAAAATATACCTGAACAGGGCTCCGTAAACTAGATTTCTCGTGTCCTCGCGACGCGAAGGAGTCGTGTCCGACCAAATCCGAACCTAGGGTTAGGGTTCTGGCCGGATCTGGGCGGCGCTGCGGCGGGGTGGTCGGCCGGAGGGGCTAGGGCGGCGCCGTGGCGGTGAGTAGGCGGCGGGTCGAGGCTGGCCGGAGCTCGGCGGAGCTCTGGCCCGCTGCTGCTGCTCTTGAAGGCCGCTGGAAAGGAGGAAGGAGGTCGGCTCGAGGAGAGGGGAGGCGGAGGCGGAGGAGCCCGAGGGGTCGGGGGCGGAGCTTGCCGGCTTTCGGCTCCGACCGAGGAGTACATGAGGAGAGGAAGAGGGAGAGAGGAGGGGTCAGCGGGAGGAGAAGACTGAGGGGAGAGGGAGCCAGCGGGGAGGCTCCGGCGGCGGGTGGCCGGCTCCGCCGCGGCGGGAGCTCCGGCGGAGGGAGCCGCGGGCGGGGGGGGGGTCTCTACGGGCTGGGGATCGGGTAGATTAGGATTTTCTTTTTCTTTTCTTTTTTTTTCTTTTCTTTTCTTTTCTTTTATAAAGAAATTTAATATTAAATAAATAAAAATATCTAGAGATATTTTTAGGATATTTTTAGGATATTTTTAGGATATTTTCGGGATCTTTTCGGGTGAGTCCCGCCTCCCAAATGGACGGCGCAGGTTCACCGGCCAGTGAGGGAACTGACACTTCACACGAAATTTGCAGGAAAGTCCCGGTAATTTCATAAATTGCGTAAAGGCCCTATTTTGGGAAATTGCGCAATTACGAAATTGTCTGGTAAAAACACCCGATTCCTGAAAATTCTAAAATTCACAAAATTGAGGGAAATAGCTATGTGAGGGTCCCGGGGGAATGGGGGTGAGTCTGGGCAGGGTTTGGACCTGGTTTCTGGGTGATACGGGTCATCGTATTTATTAATTAATAAATACTGCGCACGGTGTTCTCTAATTATTTAGAGGCAGTTAGGGTCATAATTTTTCTACGGTGTCAATACACTAAATGTAGTATACTCAGTGTAGAAAATTAACGTATTTTTGTTTGGCCAAAACAGGTGTATGTTGGGCCTCAAATCTCTATTGGTACAGAGGTGGGTAAAGAGCAGAAAATTAAATAGGAAATAAATACGGTCTTTTGTAACGATATTTGTGCGTCTCATACGAGGCTCAAAATAAAGCATCTGGGAGTGCACAAAATTCAGGAAAATAGTCTAGCATGTCTATGACAGGTATGTGAACTTCGTACGGGGATAACAGTCAAGGTAAAGCTCCAAATAATTCGGTGACGGACAGGTGCACAAGCCAACAGGATGTGTAAGCAAAATAAATTAAAATATTGCCATAAATCCTAAATTGTTAAAATAATCCTAGAAATACTAAAATCTGGTCGAGGGGGTTTACAATCTACCCAACTTATAAAAATTTCGTCCTCGAAATTAAAACTAAGCCGGGGTAGAAATCAAAGATGGCATAAGATATAATTTAACAAAGTAATTTATATCTTGGGTTAAGAATAGGTTCGAAAACGTTTATGCATGTCGTCCACATGCTCCCAAGTAGATTCTCCTGGCGCGCCATGCTTCCATGCCACGCGGACCAAGGGAATAGACTGATTTCTCAATACATTTTCCTCGATGATCAAGAATTTCTACGGGTTGCTCTGGATACGATAAGCTCGGTCTAATGGTGATCTCCGAATGGTTGAGAACATGACTGCTGTCTGTCACATATCGCCTGAGTTTGCGATACGTGGAATACTTCAAGTACTCCCTCAAGTGACGGTGGTAGCGCAAGTTGATATGTCACTACTCCCACTCTTTCTAGCACGTCAATGGTCCAATATACCTTGGACTCAATTTGCCGCGTCCTCCGAATCGAATGGTGCTTCTAGTAGGTGAGATCTTCATGATGACATGATCGTCCTTTTTGAATTTCCAAGGGACGATGATGACGGTCTGCCTACTGCTTCTGTCTGTCTTGCACTGCTTGCAAGTGTCCTTGTATTACTTAACTGTCTCTACGGGGTTGACCACCAATTCTGGTCACGCGAATCCTTGTCTGGTAAAATACTGACTGGTAGGTCGTGCAATCTTACGATTTGCCTCATATATAAGTTATGTCTTCGTATCTTCAGAGTAATTATGACGGTTGCAAGTTCCAAATTCTTTTCATGTACTCATAATTGTCTAGATGCATATGCCATTACCTTGCCATCCTGTATTAGTACGCATCCCAAACTTTTTCCTGATGCGTCTGTAGATCACAACCGCCTGATCCGGATGGAATAGTCAATACGGGTGTTGTGGTCAGTCGCTTCTTCAACTCCTCGAAAGTGGCTTGACACTCGTTGGTCCATAGGAATTCTTAATCCTAGTAAGTCAATCCTAGTCATAGGTGCTGCTATCCATTTCAGGAGTCAGTCAATTATTCATCCGGGTAGAATCCATTTAGTCTCCTGATAGCAAAATGATACTTTCTTCATCGTAATACTTGGGTTCTAAACTTGACCCAAGTTACGAGGCAAAAATTGAAAATCTCATGCTGCCATAGTGATGCACGTATCAGGTACGTAAGTAGGTAGTGAAGGTCATCTAAAGGTAGCACAGTTTAAAACTGCAATCTAATCTAATAATAGGGTTTGGTAATTACCCAAGAAACAACAGAAATGGCTACAGAAACAATACACTTTCGTACTTATACTAAGCACGAAGTTTTGCCTTTCCGAAATAAGGGAAGACGGAAAATAGTAGTCAAGAGTTCAAGGGGAAGGTAATAGATTAGAAGTGTGGGGATCAAGGCGTTCAAAGAATTCAATGGAATTTGTCAAAGTAGTTGTGGATTGAAATATTATTTTTGGTAATCCCTATTCACATATTCGTATTAGCACAGCTAGGTAACTGATACGATATGCTCAGACATATCTAGAGGGCAAGTATATCTGTCTACTAATCACTATATATCTCAATCCACGTAAAGTAGTTATGCGAAGGGCGAATCAAAATGCACTAAGGTTGATCAGACCGTAATACACTGATTCTGAATAGACAATTGTATTAGTGGAGTGGATCAGGCCCCAATAACACATGTGTCATGAACAAGCTCGATAAGGAATAAGCTTGCAAAACTAGGCTATAATAGCATCATAAGTCAAGGTAGGACAGCAATTTTAAGTATGTTAGATTATGATGAGAGAAATTACAACATAATTCACAATCACAAAAAAAAAAATAAGACTCTACAATCTCTACAGTTAATATTCTAACTCCTTGTCTAAGTCGCTAGTTGACCTAAAAGAGGTATGGTCTTCTAAATTCTACAATCTTAATATAAACTATAGGTTGTCCGCCTAAAACAGAGATTTCAAGAAAGTCCGTGTAAAGTAGGGGTTCGAGGTTGTCTGCGTAATGCAGAGATAAAATAATTTGGCGTAACGCATGGCTTCAGAGCTATCCGCGTAATACAGAGAAGCATAAGGTAGAGCTTCAGAGCTGTTCGCGTAAAAAGTCTGTGCGTACAGTCTGCGCTTAAAAGTCTGGGTGAAAGTCTGAGCGTAAAAGTCTGCGCGTAAAGTATTGCCTAAAGGTTGCGTAAAAATCTGCCAGCGTAAAAAGTCTAGCATACGTTACAGCATAAAGTTGTACGAGTAACTGATGAGTTTGTCAGTCAAAATTAATGAATCCTGACATCTGACAAAAGTACTTGCACAACGATCGAGTGGATGGTTTGATGATGAATGTGCACGGAGGTCCAGGTTGTCGTCTAGTGACTGATTGGATACAAGTCATTTTTACGCTCGAGGTGAGACAAAATCAGATGTCCTGTGAAAAGCTGTTTCCTTTTTGCACAGGGCTCGAGGCGTATCTCTGCATTTAATGCACAAGATTGGGTCATGGCTGGGGAAAGCTAAGGCTGTAACAATACGCTCACATTCTATCCTTAGGTTACGCCTAATCAGGTTACTCTACGCTGATTATCTAATATTCAAGAATCATCAAGTTTACGCAGGGCAGTTACCTACGTTGCTTGCATGACGCAGGATAAGGAAGACTAAGGGACCGAGGGTAGCAGTTGTCATGACTACGGCGTAAAGGAGATAATCTTTTGCATAATTTGGCTTTTATGCCAATAGGAAAGTCATTTGGTTTTTACGCCAACTGGGTAGTTGTTTTGGGTCCTATGCCGACAACGGTCAAATGGGTTTTACGCCAACAAGGGTAAAGGGTTTCTGGCGTAAAACTCTGGTTATCCAAACATAGGTTGAGGTTTAGTCTTAGTATTCCACTTTAAATTTCTATTGGATCCTCAAGACTAGGGTCAATACTGTGGTCAATTCTCTAACTAATCCTAGTAGTGTTTATACCACCCTCAAGTCATACAAAAATACGTCAAGGGATGATGGTAAGTTAATCTATAGGTAGTGATGCTAGGGTTCATTAGGTAGTATGGAAGATTAGGGTTCATGGGTATCCTAAACTTAGGGATGTGTTTAAGCCCTAGTTGTGTTCTTAATAGGAATACTACTCTAATTATCATCTTATCAACAATGATTCCTATATTCTAGCAAGGGCTATACTTTAAGGAATTATCAGGGAAGCACAGGATTCAAGCAAGATGCAATTTTGTAAGTAGGACAGACTGGAAGGAAGATAAGTCATAGTAAATTATGGATGAGATTCTATGCTCTAATCCTAGGTGCATGCTTGCTCGGTACAGTAACGTAACCGAGACAATATACTCTGAGACGCAGGCTTGCTCGGTACAGTAACGTAACCGAGACAATATGCTCTCGACCTGCATGGGCCACCACTAAAAACACTGTCACGCCCCAGTCCCAAAATACGTAGGACTAGGATACGTAACCGTGCCAGCCGCCCGTATATATGGAAACTCCAATATATGGAAACCACATATACGTGCGTACGCTGTATAATGAACAATAATTCATCAGTGGTATAATTAAACATAAGTCACAGGGTAATATCTAAATCTCATCCACAGAAATCACATAGACATGAATAACCAATAACTAGGTAACTAAATCTCAACAGTAAATAACTAAAGAATGACAGTCGGATGAAAACAAATCCACTGTCGAAATAGAATATAAAATGAACCAGATACACACCATATAAGAACAACATCTGACAATCACGAGGCTCGAAGAGAAGACCTCCTCGGAATATATGTAACCTGTCCGGATCTGTGCTCCTGTGAATACTCAAGAACATACACACCTGGCAGGGAACCAGGTCCTCAGAGGGACATAGCAAGATACAGAAAATAACATGCCATAATGTAAATACTGAATAAATAATGGGGTGTGCTAACCATCTAAGTGAATGCAATTTAAAGACCTTGTAGTACGCATGGGAATGTGTGGCTAGACATATGCTGACGTAATTCACCAATCGTCGGGACTGGCTAGTATATGTGTCATATGCCCCCGGACTCACGGGTAGCTCTGCAATCGACCATCTCTGGTACGAAAGTATAAAACAATCAAGGAGGGGGTGTCCCATACGCCTACTAAGTGTCTTTCCCGCCCAATGTAGATATACAAGTCGTGAAAACGACGTGGACATCTCAAACTATAATGCAAGTCTCAATAAAATAAACAACTGAGCTAAATACCGCTACACGTGTTGCTCACACTGATGGCCAGTCGCGCATGAGGCACGCGTCCCTACATGTACTCACTCTGTGACGTGTAATGATACGTGTCAAGGCCTGAGAAGTTATATCAATAACTTCACAACTTTAGGTGGGTCTACTAGACACTAGGTCAAACATAAGTCCTAACGTCAACGCCTTCGTTGACTGCACCCGAGTTTTCTCGGACGCGCACATTTATATAATATAAAAATAGATAAACATGTAACTAGCAATAACTGAATTTAAACAGTACAACAAGGCAATGTATACTTGCCTGGCAGGAGAGCTGCAAATATAATGTCCAGATGTCAAATACCAAGTGTCAGAACTATGGCCTCAGAATAAATGTCTCCGGATACTGAAATAAACATCACTAACAGTCTCAGAAAATATCAAATAGCTAGAAACGTCTGTCCTTAAGTCCAATTTGGACACAGGGGCAAAAATGACAGTTTCCGGTCAAAGCGGGGTCCACATGTGGGCCCACTTTGCACCGAAAAATGTGTCAGGGTCAAAGGTCTCCAAATTCGCCAAACTTAGTGTTAACAAGTCAGGAACGATGATACGAACCCAACGGAACTTCCAGAATTGGATTCCGATGAGCCGATCACAAAATCGCCCGTTAAGTGGAGCATATGGGGCCCACGATACGCGATTTTGTCAACGTTCTCAGAATCGAACCAAACTTGGCTCACAGGACCAGCGTATTGCTACGAGTCCGATGGCACAAGTTTCGTCTCGATCCGACGTGTATACACAAAGTTGCAGCGTGTTCCAGAACTGACGGATACGGGGCAGTGTCGGCGGATATGCGTTGATTCCGGTGTGCACGCACATCCAAATCAACTTCTCCGAATTCCTACACGTCCGTATCAATGTTGCGCACGTTTTGGTAAAGATCGCGTGCGACCAAGTCGTCCCGTTTGGCGGGGCGTACCCAGTTCCGGGGTGAATCGGGTCGTTGTTTTTCCTGTTTTTGGATCGCGGTTCGCGATCGCCACAGGACGCGATGCTCCGAGCGGGTTGCACGGGCACCGAGGTGGTTACACAGTCTACACAACGCAACTGACGGAATTAAAAACTGAGCTACGAGGTGAGAGAAAAATATACCTGAACAGGGCTCCGTAAACTAGATTTCTCGTGTCCTCGCGACGCGAAGGAGTCGTGTCCGACCAAATCCGAACCTAGGGTTAGGGTTCTGGCCGGATCTGGGCGGCGCTGCGGCGGGGAGGTCGGCCGGAGGGGCTAGGGCGGCGCCGTGGCGGTGAGGAGGCGGCGGGTCGAGGCTGGCCGGAGCTCGGCGGAGCTCTGGCCCGCTGTTGCTGCTCTTGAAGGCCGCTGGAAAGGAGGAAGGAGGTCGGCTCGGGGAGAGGGGAGGCGGAGGCGGAGGAGCCCGAGGGGTCGGGGGCGGAGCTCGCCGGCGTTCGGCTCTGACCGAGGAGTACATGAGGAGAGGAAGAGGGAGAGAGGAGGGGTCAGCGGGAGGAGAAGACTGAGGGGAGAGGAAGCCAGCGGGGAGGCTCCGGCGGCGGGTGGCCGGCTCCGCCGCGGCGGGAGCTCCGGCGGAGGGAGCCGCGGGCAGGGGGGGGTCTCTGCGGGCTGGGGATCGGGTAGATTAGGATTTTCTTTTTTCTTTTTTTTTCTTTTCTTTTCTTTTCTTTTATAAAGAAATTTAATATTAAATAAATAAAAATATCTAGAGATATTTTTAGGATATTTCCGGGATCTTTTCGGGTGAGTCCCGCCTCCCAAATGGACGGCGCAGGTTCACCGGCCAGTGAGGGAACTGACACTTCACACGAAATTTGCAGGAAAGTCCCGGTAATTTCATAAATTGCGTAAAGGCCCTATTTTGGGAAATTGCGCAATTACGAAATTGTCTGGTAAAAACACCCGATTCCTGAAAATTCTAAAATTCACAAAATTGAGGGAAATAGCTATGTGAGGGTCCCGGGGGAATGGGGGTGAGTCTGGGCAGGGTTTGGACCTGGTTTCTGGGTGATACGGGTCATCGTATTTATTAATTAATAAATACTGCGCACGGTGTTCTCTAATTATTTAGAGGCAGTTAGGGTCATAATTTTTCTACGGTGTCAATACACTAAATGTAGTATACTCAGTGTAGAAAATTAACGTATTTTTGTTTGGCCAAAACAGGTGTATGTTGGGCCTCAAATCTCTATTGGTACAGAGGTGGGTAAAGAGCAGAAAATTAAATAGGAAATAAATACGGTCTTTTGTAACGATATTTGTGCGTCTCATACGAGGCTCAAAATAAAGCATCTGGGAGTGCACAAAATTCAAGAAAATAGTCTAGCATGTCTATGACAGGTATGTGAACTTCGTACGGGGATAACAGTCAAGGTAAAGCTCCAAATAATTCGGTGACGGACAGGTGCACAAGTCAACAGGATGTGTAAGCAAAATAAATTAAAATATTTCCATAAATCCTAAATTGTTAAAATAATCCTAGAAATACTAAAATCTGGTCGAGGGGGTTTACAACCTGACTAGAGGCCCAGAAGATTAGAGACTTGCATGGTCACGGACAACTTGGTGCACAAGGAAGATCTTCGGATCTCGTTCTACGGACGATCTCCGGGGCACCGGGGCCGATCCGACCGGTCAAAACCTCCTGACTATAGTCGCCTGCGTCAGGCGAGATGTGTGAAATGATCCATGTACCTCTTGTACACCATTCTGCTCTGAGACTACACCGTCTGCTATGGCGTCGTGCCAATGACCTCCTGTTTATATAGATAAGTCATCCTCGCTTAGCGACAATCCGCGTGCGAGTCATTGCATCACATCCAGTAATCGAAAATACCTGAATGGATATGAGTATAACACACTTGTACATAATCGAACAATTGAACATCCTCTGCAACACTTCTGGATAATCTTTATAACTCGTGCACCTGAAATAGTACCTCGCTCATGACTCTCGTGTTTGCTTATGCTATTGCCCTGGATTTCATTATATATATATATATATATATACATATATATATATATATATATATATATATATATATATATACATATATATATATATATATATATATATATGCTCGTGCTTGGTTTAACTTGGTTTGTCTTGGACAGGAAAGGACAAATGGTAAGTTGGTAGGTCTCGTCGTGTTACTCTTATATCGCACGGCGCACTGCCACACGAATTAGGTATTTCATTATGCCATAAAATTGATCCTAAGGCAAGACTAGAAAGATAACTTAATAGATTGTGCACAGAACATATATAACGTGTTATTGTGCCATTCTCTTCAAAAGTGCGTTGTTGTGCCATTCTCTTCAAAAGTGCACCGCAGTGCCATTCTCCTTTAAAAGTGCATCGTAGTGCCACTCCTTCAAAAATGTGCAGTAGTGCCAATTCCCTCAAAAATATGCCAGTCTCTAAACAAATTCTAAAATGCCCATACTATCCTAACCAACAGTGAGCAGTTATGAATATGTGTCGTATATGTCATACTTCTCGTGAAAGGTGTACAAATAACTGTCCCCCACGACCTATGCTTTCCTTGTATAGGAAGCTACGTGTCAAGCGGACAGCAAGTTGTGCACCTATTCATGCAGAACGTGGGATGTTAGTCCACCAAAAGTGCACACACAATGGTAAAACAGTGTTGACTGTCCAAAGTGTGCATATTCTCATAACCGCTCCTAAATCCTATAAATACAAGTTCTTTGCAACCATTACAGAGGCACAGAGCAACCCATACTCACACATTACGGAGAGGACTCACCTACGCCCGGCTACCTACACTTAGACAGAGATGAGCACACACAGATAGATAGAGAGAAAGGGGCTAGAATTTTCAAGTCTTTGAAATTTAAGAGCAGAGTGAAAGAAATAGAAGCTGCTCGTGCCGTTGTGCCAGAGCTTTCTAATTGTTCAACTCTCCAAATTGTTTGCAGGATTCCCTTTAGTTCTTCGTTATCGTGTGCAGTTCTTTGTTAACGTGTGCATTTCTTCATTGTCGAGTGGTCCAAGGTGTAAAGTGATAGTCCGCAGATCAGATCTCTATAACTATAATTTTCCAGAATTAATTGTACTTAGATTCATGTTTATGATCATTTCTTGTACTTTTCTATCTTTTTAACAGTTTGTAACACAAAAGTTTCGTATAAACTTTTCCAAGCAAACAAGGATGGCGACTCTGCTAGGGACTTCCTTCTCCTCTGACAAGAAGGTGATAACTCAACTCGACACTGCTTTTGTCGTCTCAACACAGAAGACCTTGGTCGTGAAGCTCGACCAACAGGCATATGAAGAAATCCTTTATTCTGGAGGTAGTATTCATCCCTCGTCCGCACTCAAGTCAAGAAAAACTTGCAAAGTGTGGGTGCCCAAGCCTCGTCATGCATACCCGAAAGTTGTTGCCAACAAGGGAGAGAGCATTTTGGTTGACGAGAGTTCCCCTATCAATTTTATTAAGATCAATGACTAGATGGACAACTCCCTTGCGCTAAATAAGGAATATAATTAGCATACTTAACATAATTTCAAGCAAAGAATGATTCACACCCAAGCTTTTAAATCCCTTACGTTAAACAAGGGATACAAATTGCACAACTCGAGCAATTTTGAGCAAAGGGTAATCCACACCCAAGCTCCTTAGCCCGCGCATATTTGCTATAATATGTGAGGCAAGCAAGGTATGGACACCGCTGTCTAAACCAATCAGGGCACAAATAAAGTATTGGTCAGGGAGAATCATGCTCCTAATTTTTTGATTATGCGTACAATGGAGGAAAAATTATGGGCCACTCGTGCGCCAGGCCAAGACCTTCGTGCAAAATTAAATGCACGTGGACAAACTGCGCCAACTTTGTCTGCATCACAGAATATGCGCCAGTATCGTGCTGATTGTGTGTGTGTGCACAAGAGAACTGTTAAAGACAACTTTCTCTCCTCTTTGAAGGGAAAAACTCGAGATATGATGAATCACATGCAAATCAAGCCAGCACATTGATCACTCTATACACAAGGGACAAAAAATATGAACAAAAGATTTAATGTATCTCATGTAAAGAGGCAGAGTCTGCCCTCTTTCTCCCCTTCTCTTCCCTCTTTCGATTTATACAAAATTATTGTAAAAAAATGTAAAGAGAGGGACCCTGCTGAAATTATAGCAGTATTTTCTAATGAACATCGTTGTAGTTGTCAAAGAGTTGTAATCGAATATTGCTGTGCATCAACAAAATGGTCTGTGTTTGACCGATTGACTTACACTATGTCTCCTAAGCCTCAACATACAAAGCAAGTTGGCAAGCAGGAGAACGATGACAAACCGTTCTTTGCTTCAGCATATATGGCTTCGCTTCTTCCCCGTGGTAGGAGAATCAAGACAAAGTTCTTCAAGAACACACCAGCCAGAGGAGATTTGACCAACTTGTCGATTCCTTTGAAGGAATATACCAAAATACTCGTTCTCAAAGATAGGATCTCGTTTATCATGAGAATCCCCATTCCTCAGAATTTGAAGTTGGGGGAAGCAATCGCCTCGATTCTAAAACTGACAGTATAGACTCCAACTACACGGTTCTTTCTACCAATCCCTCTGTCGTACACAGGGATATTAATGTTTATGCCATCGACAATAAATAAGATACTTCTCCATCAGAAGCCACTAAATAATGTCTTGACTCAGTAGAGGTCGCTCTCAAAGACATGCATACCATGATGCAAAATATGCATCAAATGATGACAGCCCAATATTCTGCTACACAAGCACCCATCCAAGTAGCTTCATTCATACTTGCACAACCTACTCCTCGAACAATACCTATGCAGGATAACAAAAATCCAAAAACGGACATAAAATAAGAGTCAGTTGCGCCAACTATTAATCCTTTCAATATTGGGGTTGGATCTCCGTCGGTGATGATTTATGTTCAATCAGGATCTCATCAGTCAATCGCACCACTCCGAACAGAAGATCCTCTCAAAGCTATATGAGAGTTGCATGCACAGGTCAATGTTTTAAGGAACAAAGACCAACTCCTCAAGCTGGAGGTAAAATTGTTGGCCCATCCGGTCCCAATCAACTTAATTTTGATAGTTAACTAAACCATGCATTGATATATCGTATCTGAAGTCTCAACACTGATATTACATGTCGTCTATATTGCGTCTATTCAAATATAATCTTTATTTATTTGAGTCTATGACTGATATACACTGAGTCATACTGGCAAAACCAAGAACCTAAAAACCAGATACCTAGTCCACTCAAATAAACCAAAGAACCTATCCACCATATCAGGGCCGAACTCGGGCCGAACTCGTGCCGAACTCGGGCCGAACTCGTGCCGAACTCGGACCGAACTCGATTACTCTTTTGGTATGGAATCAACCAGTTCAATAGCTCCTGATTTTTTGGAACAACGGTTGAAAATTTGAATTAAACCCTAACCAAATTCTGACCAAATTATGTTTGCCTACAACCTATAAATAGGATTGGAATTCTTATTTTTACTCACTCAACCAACTCAACTATTCTGAAGTCTTTTATCTTATTGTGAGCAAACCCCCTAAGCTTTAACCTTCTCATCTAAAGAGTAACTCCCTAGCCTTCCTAGTGCCAAGTGCGATCTCGGTCTAAAAGTATTCTGAGTTGTAAAGAGCTTTGTTCAATCTGTTACTCTCTCTCTCTCTCTCTCTCTCTCTCTAAGCTGTGAAGTTGTGAGACTTCGGGTCAAAACTCGTGGTATAAAGAAGTGGCAAGCCTTTGGATCAAAGCTTGTGATTCACTATTGGTGATTATAGTGGAGATACTCCGAGCTTGAGTTCTCGGGACTGGACTAATCCTCTCAGAGGGAAACTAGTATACATCATGGTGTTTGCGTTTGCTTTCTCTTTCTTCTTTACTGCTTTACTTTGTTGTCTTTATATACACTGTTAGTTAGCTACTACCTTCACTTTAATAATCTTAAATTGGGTAGATTATTCTGCTGTACTCTATTCACCCCCTCTAGAGTTACCTGACGGTCCTACAATTGGTATCAGAGATAGTTCTCTTGATGTTTGGCTTAACATCCTAAGAGACTTATGGAAAGTGTTAGATCTATCCACACCAAAAATGGTGAAGGCCAGTCCACAAATAGGCTACCCCTATTTGACGGTACTAACTACACATACTGGAAGACACATATGAGCTTCTACCTAAAGTCACTTGATTTTGACCTTTGGGCTGTAGTACTAGAAGGATACAAGAAGCCACCAAGAATAGTCATAATTGGAAACCTTGTAGAGAAATCTTATGACAAGTACACAGACACTAAAAAAAATAAGCTAGTCTTGATCCTAAAGCTATTAATGCTCTATTTTGTGCTGTAGATAGAATTAAATTTAACAGGGTCTCCACTTGTGGAACTTCGCACAAAGTATGGATACTTCTTAAGGTCACTCATGAAGGAACCTCCCAAGTGAAGGAATCAAAAATAAGTCGTCTAACACAAGAGTATGAAGCATTCAAGATGAAGCAAAATGAGACGATCACTCAAATGTTCACGAGATTCCTCAACATCGTCAACCCTCTATTATTACTCGAAAAGGAGTACATCAATCACGAGAAATTCGCAAAGTACTCAGGGGACTCACCAAGAACTGTAATCCCAAGGCCACCACAATTATAGAAGGAAATGAGTCTCAAGATGAGGAAGTTGCCCTGACCACAAGAAACTTTTGGAAATTTCTAAAGATTGAGAAATCAAAGAAGAAGGAGCCAACTGACAACAGTGATGAAGATCCGATATGCTATAACTATAAGGAGACAAGGCATATAAAGAAAGATTGTACAACCTTAATAATAGAAAATTGCCACAATTACTCATCCAGAAGAACATCATTACAAAAATATACAAATACTAGTATTCAGCAATAAAGTTAAGCTAGTGAATCCAAAGAAGAGAATCCTCAAGAAGCAGCAAACCTATGCTTCATGGCGTTACCTGATCAGGTAACAGATAATGACTCTTATGATGATTTTACTTTTGATGAACTAGGTAATGCTTTTAGTGATTTGCTTGATGATTTTAGGAAACTTAGAAATAAGTACAAGCATGCTAAGAAAGATGTTCAAGAATGTCAAACTGAAATAGAGAGACTAACATCTCTACTAAGTGAAGTAAAAGATACCTCAAACGATTCAGACGAGAATTCTAGACTTAAGCTTAACCTCTATGAGGCACTTGCCAGTCTTGACAAAAGCTCTCAGGAGAATGCTAAACTTAAGGAAGAACTCAAATCTGAAAAGAAGAAATATTCTATTGCTGCACGTAGAATAGATTCTCTCACTGCTAAAATATGTTGAAGTATATGCTACCACCAAAAAGTTAGAGATTAGATTGGGTAAACAGGTCAAACAAACCTCCACCCAACCTAACACGAGACACGTAGCAAGACAAAAGAACACTCACAGCTATGATCCTACCTATATGCATAATAGTTCACGCAATCATCATGCACATAGAACCAAACACAATCATACATTCTATTATAGATATCCACAAAGACCACAAAGAAATGTCAAACACAATTCTATCCACATAGACCACAAGGAACTGCTTCACACAATCAAATCTATCATGCTGCACCAAGCATCAATCACACAGCTATATGTCACTACTGTGGTAAGAAAGGACATATATCAAGATTCTGTAGAACAAGTAAATTAGTAGATATAAATGTTTATGCATGAGTACCAAAAACTAATACAACAGGACCCTCAAGGAAATGGGTACCAAGGGTTACATCTATAACTCATTTTATAGGTAGATCAACCCTCCCATGCTAGAAGCAAGTGGATTCTCGATAGTGGTTGCTTACGACTTATGACTGGTGATGCTAACCTATTTGCAACGCTATCGATGAAGAAAGAAGGTTATGTCTTCTTCGACAATAACCTCAGAGGATATATTATTGGTAATGGTAATGGTAATGGTAATGGTAATATAGGTGTTTCTCCCTATCCTGTCAAAAAAGACGTTTGTCTAGTAACGCAAAACACAACCTACTTAGCATCAGTCATCTAGCTGACCATGGTTATGGTATTAACTTCGTTATAAATAAATGTTCTATCTATGAAAGATCCACTGGTAAAGTTATCTTTGAAGGAATCAGGAAAGACAATATATATATATATATATATATATATATATATATATATATATATATATATATATTCTATCTTACAAAAGACACTGACAATGTAGGCAAATGTCTATAAGCCAACAAAGATGACAGTTGGCTATGGCATATACATCTAGGACACACAAATATGGACACTATTGCAAAACTATCTATAAAGAAACTCGTAAGATGCTTACCAGATATTACTTTCAAGAAAGATATGATATGTGCTGACTGTGAAAAGAATAAAGCTACTAAATCTTCTTTTAAATTAATTAACTCTGTAAGTACCTCTAGACCACTCCAACTCTTGCATATGGACTTGTTTGGACCCAGTAGAGTCGTCAGTCTTGGCGGTAAGCTTTATGCTTATGTTATTGTTGATGATTTTTCTAGATACACATGGGTTTATTTTCTTGCAAATAAAAATGAAGCATTTTATGAATTTGTCACTTTATGCAAAAAATGTTCAAAATGAAAAAGGTTTTATGATTACTAGTATCCGAAATGATCATGGATACGAATTCGAAAATAGTGATTTCAAAATATTTTGTAATAAAAATAGTTTTTCTCATGAATTTTCTTGTCCTAGAACTCCACAACAAAATGGTGTTGTTGAGTGAAAGAATAGAACTCTTGGCGATATGGCTAGAGTCATATTAAATCAGTATAACCTTCCGAAATACTTTTGGGCTAAAGCTGTAAGTACTTCATGCCATATTTTAAATAGAGTGCTTATTCGACCTATATCGAAGAAAACCCCCTATGAACTTGGTTTGTTAAAATCTCCACAATTAGTTATTTTAAAGTTTTTGGCTGCAAATATTTTATTCTTAATACTAAAGATAATCTAGAAATTTTGACTCTAAGGCCAATAAAGGTATTTTCTAGGTTATGCCGCCAAAAGTAAATAATTCAGAGTATTCAACAAAACCTCATTGACTGTTGAAGAATCCATCAATGTTACATTTGATGAACACAACACTCAAGCACTAAACGAAAGCGACGATGAAGATAGTCAACCCGCAACCAACAAGACAAAAAAAGATACAAACAGTACAAGTCATTCGGAAAGTCTGCCAAGGAGACTAAAGTTCTCTACCGATCATCCTGAGGACTTGGTAATAGGTGATGTATCGAATGGTGTAAGTACACGTTCCTCCAATAGAGATATCAATGCAAATGTTGCTTTTATTTCTCAAGTATAACCTAAAAATACTGATAAAGCTTTTGCTGATAAATTTTAGATTTCTACTATACAAGAGGAACTCAACCAATTTGAACGTAATCAAGTTTTGGAACTTATTCCTAAACATAATGATTATCCAATCATTGGTACTAAATGGGTTTTCCGAAATAAATTAAATGAGGATGGTTCAGTTACACTTAATAAAGCACATCTCATAGCTCAAGGATACAACCAAGAGGAAGGTATTGACTACGATGAGACTTATGCTCCTGTTGCTAGACTTGAATCTATCCGAATGTTTTGCACTTTTTCTAGTTTTCATAACTTCAAAAATTTTTAAATGGATGTTAAAATTTCTTTTCTAAATGGTGTTATCAAAGAAAATATATTTTTTAAACAACCCCCTGGTTTTGAAGATTTCATACACCCTGACCATGTATTCAAGTTACGAAAGGCTCTATACAGACTCAAACAAGCCCTTCGTGCTTGGTATGAACGTCTTAGCTTCTTTCTACTTGGAAACGATTTTTTAAAAGAAAAAATTGATACTACCATTTTTATAAAAACTTCTGCTAGTTCTTTGTTATTAGTGCAAATATATGTTGATGATATCATATTTGGATCTACTAATGAGATGCTATGTAACGAGTTTGCTAAGTGTATGCAGAGTGATTTGAGATGAGCATGATGGAAGAACTCACTTTCTTCCTAGGATTGCAAATCAAGCAAGATTCACAAGGAACTTTTATCCATTGGGCTAAGTACACGAAGGATTTGCTCAAAAAGTTTGACATGGACAATGCAAAGCCTATTGGAACTCCAATGGCAACATTCACTAAGCTTGATCTTGATGAAAGCAGTAAACCAACAGACATACGTAAGTATCGAGGTATGATTGGTAGTTTGTTATATCTAACTGCTAGTCGCGGAGACATTATATTTGTTGTATGTCTTTGTGCTAGATATCAGGCTAATCCTAAGGAATCACATTTATGCGCAGTTAAGCCTATCTTTAGATACCTTAAAAGGACTTTGTCGGCAGGCTTATGGTATCCCAAAACCACATCCTTTGACCTTGCTGGTTACTCGGAAGCTAATTTTGCTGGATGCAAGTCAATCGAAAAAGCACCAGCGGCACATGTCATTTTCTAGAAAAGTCTCTAGTCTCCTGGTTTAGCAAGAAACAAAATTTTGTTGCATTATCAACAACTAAGGCAGAGTATCTCGCCGCAGGACATTCTGGTACTCAAATTTTGTGGATGAAGCAAACCCTAGAAGACTTATATCTGGACTATAAGAACATTCCTATTTTCTTTGACAACACTAGCACCATTAATCTCACCAAAAATCAAGTATGCCACTCACGCACGAAGCACATAGAAATTTGTCATCATTTTTTAAGGGATCATCAATCATACGAAGATATTTGTTTAGAGTATGTGGACACAAAACATCAACTAGAAGACATCTTTACTAAACCTTTAGCTGAAGATCGATTCAACTTTATCCGTCGAGAATTTGGGCTTTTGGATTCTGATAAAATATAAGAATCATAAGATGCTTTACACATTTTTTGTCATATTTTTCAAAGTTTTAAAAATTTTGGATACAAGCCGAAAGGGCCCTTCTGTCAAAAAGGTGTAAATAACCTAAGCGATATGGTATTTAAGTATCTTCAGACCACCGATAGCTGGGATCCGGCCCCTACATCTACTCCGAGATGATTTAAACTCTTAAAAATGTACGATTTAAGTTCAGCACTTATTATTCTGTATTTATATCAAGTCAAGAAAGTCATAATATTAATTAAAGTTACATTAAGATTCTGGAAATAAATGTAAACAAAATTCGGACAGAACTCGGGTCGAGCTCAGATCGAACTCGGTTAGTTTAATTCCAGAATATGCTATGTCATTTAATTCTCTTTCTAAATTAGATTTTTGCTACTCTATATATAGATTATTTTATTGCTCTTTGATTCAGACCAACAAAAAATATTTTTTCTCCATAAATAACCTTAGCATTTCCTCCTACATCATCTCCCAATGGCCCCTAAAAGGAAACAAGATTTCTTTTCCGACTCTCTTTTTTGTCCCATTATACCAAACATAGGTGAATTCGACGGTTTCACTTTTCGAAGCCTCAAAATTTCAAATGATTGGTTTAATGATTTCTTAAAAAGATACATCTGTTTTCGCCATCCGATTGATTTTACTTCCTAACACAGAGACTATCTACCGACTTTTTAGAAACTTTAACTTGAAGCATTTGTTCCAACCCGTACCAACATTTATACCAATGCTATTCAAATATTATATTGTAACTTAACATATGAATATGACACTATTTCATCTAGAGTTCATGGCATTCCAATTGAATTCGATGCAGATGACTTGGGTAAAATTTTACGCATTTCCGCTGATGGACAACCCTTAGTCAACATCATGAAAGTTCATTCAATTATGAATTAACCCTAGATTCTTTCAAGAATATCCTTTGTCACACTCTTGAATGTCCACTGGTAAATTTTGTGCTAGATATTTGAATGGTCATTTCTTTGAAATGCATCGCATTATCTTTAACTTTTCTACCTAAGAAGACTTACTTTGATGAGGTCTCTTACCTAGAAATGTCAGCTTTATATCATTTGTATTTTGGCATTAACTTCAATGTTCCACAGACCATCTTATCTCAAATGGTTCAATGTCGCAGGAAAGGGCGTCCACTACTTTACGCCATGTACTTGCCAACCAATTTCAGTTATTTCAATATTCCTTTGGATACTTGTCCAAATCTTGAGGAACCTTTATACCTCAATCGAATTCAGAGAATTGAGAAAACTATGCTTTTACCTTATAACTCATCATCAAACTCCAACACTCATCATGTTGATTCCGACCCTTCTACTGTTGACCAACCACAAACCTTCTATTTTTACTCTTTTGCGTGATCGCTTCCACCAAAAAGATTTACGCAATCGTGCTACTGATCATCGCCAAACTCTTCAGACTCGGGCTCTTGGCAACACTTTGATAGACATTCAGTATACCCTATCGAAGCACCCAGTTGGACCTTTTCTGATTCTTCGAAATCCAAATCAACAAGGATTTCATATTGATCACCCATATGTTCAACAACCTTGGATCCAGCTGATGCCTTCTTTGATCCAAATAGAATCCTTGAACCAGATGATGAAGATAATAAAAATGACAACTAGTTACTCAATTGATTTGAATATTAAAAAGTTTATTTTGAGATGTTCTACTATAATGTTTTCATTACACATCCACTTTTGTATATTTTTTCTTTCAATGAATAAAAGTTTAAATGCAATTTTTTTTCTTTTCTCATTATATATTATGTTGTATACTCTTTACTCTCTTGTTTTTCTTGTCATCTCACCGATTTCAGGGGAGCATGTCATTTCGATCAAATGACAAAAAAAAAATATATGATACTAGCATATAAGACGATACTTGATAGACATTGTCTTCAGCATATCAACTGCTCCATAGTTAAGGGGGTGCCTTGCATATCAAAGACGTACAGTATCATTCATAGTTTGTCAATTATCAAAATAGGAGAGATTGTTGGCCCATCCGGTCTTAGTCAACTTGATTTTGATAGTTAACTAAACCATGCATTGATATATCGCATCTGAAGCCTCAATACTGCTATTGCATGTCGTCTGTATTGCGTCTATTCAAATATAATCTTTATTTATTTGAGTGTAGGACTGATGTACGCTGAGTTGCACTGGTAAAACCAAGAAACTATAAACCTGATACCTAGTCCACTCAAATAAACCAAAGAACCTATCCACCAAATCAGGCCATATTTATTTACAAAGTTTACCATACTAGGAGACCGAACTCGTGCCGACTCGGACAGAACTTGGTTACCCTTTTGGTATGAAATCAACCAGTTCAATAGCTCCTGATTTTTTGGCCCAACGGTTGGAAATTTGAATTTAATCCTAACCAAATTCTGATCGAATTTTGTTTGCCTACAACCTATAAATAGGATTGGAATTATCATTCTTACTCACTTGACCAACTCAACTATTCTTAAGTCTTCTATCCTATTGTTAGCAAACCCCCTAAGCTTTAACCTTCCCATCTAAAGAGCAACTCCCTAGCCTTCCTAGTGCCAAGTGCAATCTCGGTCTAGAAGTCTTATGAGTTGTAAAGAGCTTTATTCGATCTGTTACTCTCTCTCCCCCCCTCTCTCTCTCTCTCTCTCTCTCTCTCTCTCTCTCTCTCTCTCTCTCACTTTAAGCTGTGAAGTTGTGAGACTTTGGATCAAAACTCATAGTGTAAAGAAGTGGCAAGCCTTCGGATCAAAGCTTGTGATTCACTATTGGTGATTATAGTGAAGAAACTCCTAGCTTGAGTTCTCGGGACTGGACTAGTCCTCTCAGAGAAAAACAAGTTTACATCATGGTGTTTGCCTTTTCTTTCTCTCTCTATACTTTACTGCTTTACTTTACTATCTTTATATTCACTGTTAGTTAGCAACTGGCTTCATTCTGATAATATAAAATTGGGTAGATTATTCAGCTGTACTCTATTCACCCTCCCTCTAGAGTTGCCTCACGGTCCTACAAAAATAGTCTTATCCTCCGCATTGAAATAATGTTCCGTTCCCTCCTAAATACAAACATCAATCGATAGTCATGTTTGAAGGCAGGACATCACCGAGCCAATATATCAATTACTTCAATATGATGACGGTTTATCTTCAAAAAGAGGATGCTCTCCTTACCAGATTGATCGTGGGATACTTGGCTAGCATAGCCTATGATTGGTATCACAGTTTACCTGATAACTGCATATCCTCGTTTGATCAGATGTAGTATCTTTTTCTCTCACAATTCTATGAGGGAGGCATGGATATGACAATATCTTCACTCATCGATATCAAACAGAAGGAGAAGGAATACACTCATAAATTTGTTGAGCATTTCAGACATGCAACTCTGAAGTTACACCCCGGTATTCCAGACTCCGCATTCATTGATACCTGCAAAAATAACCTACTGCCTATAGTAGGGCTCTGGATAGGTCCAACTCAATTTCAAGATTGGACGGCGTTCATCATCAAGACTGAAGCTGCTGAAGAAAAAGCAAAAATGGCACATAATTTGGGGTTACAAATAACCAATGCGGACTGGAAGCGTCCCTCCAATAGTATAAATAATCACAACAGCAAAGAAAATGGTGCCTTGGTGATAAATCTGTCAAAGCGACATACCTCTCCTCCAACACAAAATCCTCCAAAGTCTTCCAGGCCTAAGGAAAAATATTTCTTTGATGAGAGTGATATCCCCAGCATTTTTGAATGCTTGATAAAGAGCACCAAGTTGCAGTTGCCTGATGCCAAGAAACCAAATAAGGCTGGTAAAATAGATGACCCAAAGTACTGATTGTACCATCGATATATACATCACCCTACCAAGGCTTGTTATGTCTTGAAAAGAAAGATACGACAGTTGATAGATACTAAAGCTATCACTCTTCACAATGAAGGGAAGACATATACTGCCAATATGGTGTCTCTTCAATTCGGTGACTTTTCAGCATAAGAAGTCCCAAACGGCGTCGTCCCAATACCTCGTTCTATGAAAGAAGTGGTAAATCTTTCACCTCTTAGAAGTCAAATAGAGTAATTTGTGCCTCTTACCATAGATCATGGCGAGATTATGTGGATTCATCCCGACCTGCTGTCAGATTGGGACCAGATGGCAGCATCTTCCAATTCAAAATTCAAGAAGGATAATAAGTATAAATCATGCAATATAATTTCTTCGGATTCTCATTCATAACATCAGAAAGATGTTTCTCTTGAGATCCGACTTTAAAATTTGAATATTGTCCCACCAAGCTCCACTCGCAACCTTCGATTGACGTACCGACAATGGTCCATAATTGGCAGTGTTCTACTGTATAGATCACAAAAAACTTCAGTGCTGATGAAGGTGTTCCTACAAAAATTCCTTCTCCTCCTTCTGCAACCATTTGAACATCGACCTCGACTCAGGTACATGAGAAGGATCGTCTACAATTTTATCGATACAACCATCAATCTGTACACTTGATGCAAAATATAGGGTACGGTTTCTAGAAAGCTTAAGACTTAAACTTTGGCAAGGCACGACGTTTCCTCTAAACTCCGAGGACAGTCCAACAAATCCTATAGTGGATTAGGCTACGACTAGACCAGCCTACAGACTCACTCCAAGAAGTGGCATGATAAAAAGAAACTCAAGTCATGTAATATGGTACTTCTTTCTCCAATGCCCGAAGAAGAAGCCACGATTGGTACCAGGTCCGACAAAGATTACCATAAGACCTATGAATATATGATAAAAGATGTTCCTAATAATCTTTCTACTTTGCCAGCTCCTGCTATTCCAGTCACAACTGAACCTAGTCCTTCGAAGCCTACTAAGGCGGAGAAAGGAAAATAAAAGGAAGTATGCTTCGACAAATCTCTGAAGAAGAATGTACCCCAAGCACTTAAAAAGCCCTACAATTTTGATATATTGGCACAACTGGCCAATACCCCAGCCCAACTCTCCATATACGAGTTTCTTTATTTGTCGAAGGAGACTCGTGAAGCTTTGAAGGAAGCTCTAATACATACAGACTCATGCCTAGCTTAATTCAATACTCATTATGAAGAGCCATTAGCATAACCTCAATGCCACAGTGTGATCGAGAAGATTTCTAACATCATCTTCACGCAAGATGACATGTTACTCAAAGATAATCAGCATGACAGGACTTTGTTATACCGGTTACATTGGACCTATTAAGGTGAACCAGATTCACATCGACCGTGGTTCTTCACTCAATATCATTCCTAAAATCCTATTGAGAGGATAGAAGATACCAATGCACAACCTGTCTACCAGTACTACCATTCTAGGCTTCAATTCTGGAAGGAGTAAACCACTGGAAAAGATATGCCTAAAATTTAGATAGGCGATCTACAAACTTAAGTCATATGCTATATGATTGACTCTGACGTATCCTATAATGTTTCGCTGGGACAACCATTGATACACGAGCATAAATTTATACACTCTACCCTATATCAATGTTTTAAGTATATGAATAGTAGAGGAGAGGTCAAGACAGAGGTAGCTGACCTCAACCCATTCAAAGGTGTCGAAGCCTATTTTGCTGACTCTGTACTCTATATACTGGAGTATATGAAAGAGAAGCTAATCAAGCTAGTGGTGAAGCTAAAAATACTCCAAAAGAGGAGCCTTTGATAATCAGAGTCAAAGGACGTACTACTCGTCCAACACCTTTGAAGCCTTTCGGTGTCGACCTGCATAAGTTATCTCCATTGTTCATCAACCTTTGAAGTAATGAACAGCTAATACTGGAGAATGAGCCCCTTGTTATTGACCTTCATCGTAACAATCAATCAACATCAGTAAATTAACCCATAGTCATAAATCTGGACAAGCCTCCTACCATGGCTGAAGATTCTGCCAACTATGTGGAAGATGAAGAAATTTTATATTTCATGAATAAAGAAGACTCTACTTTGCACTACATTTATGTTTAATCCTTTGCTAAAAAAAAATTAGAGGCTCTTCACCTCTACGAACCTATGTCCATACCCGTGGCATCTTCATTCCAATATAATTTGTCATATGAACTATATAAGGAGGCATACTCCATACTCCCAGCAAGACAGGACAAGTAATGTCAGATAATCTTTACAAAGCTAAAAACAAAAGAGTCGCACAGACTAATGGTTCTGATGATGATATGAGGAAAATACAGCCGTATCAATATAACCAACTAGCTAACAACATTATGCAAGGGATGGGCTACAAGTTAAAATCTGGCTTGGGACTAAATTATAGAAAAAGCATAAGGACTCCTCTAGGTTACCTGTCTCCTAAAGGCAAGCCAGAAATATACTACCAACGGACTGGCCATGGTTTGGAATATTTTATACCACCAACAAGTCCTGAAATTTCATAATCAGAAGGAGAGACGCATTCTCACTCTTCTGACTCATCATTGTAGGATTCTGATAAAAGTATGGGTGACATATTCAAACAAGCTTTCTCTCTGTAAATATGGTATCAACTGCCTCAGATGATAAAGACATTGGAGATTGGATAATGATGCCTATCAACGGCAAATTTCTCAAGAAGTATTACGTCTAAGCACGACATATTCTTTTCCATCTCTAACAGATTAAAATAAGATATACGCAGATATATTTTGTTTAATCCCCAGCAACTCATAGCCTACACGACCTCTTAAACTATTACCTATATTCATTCTTGAATAAGACATGGGTAATAGGTCCTCAAAGTTCCCTAGCGGGATAATACTCAGATCCAACGGAACACTCTCGTTGAGATCATCTAAAATGATTCTCTCCAACATAAAATATTTTATTCTTAAAATCCAGTTGTTTTAATGATATCATATTCCTAATCCCCAGTTGGGTTGGGAATAATCTCACATATTTATTCACCAGTTAATAAAACGTAAAATGATTCATATCCATATTATCTCTGAATTATATTCTATTTATTATCCAATAAAGAGAAGATAATAATTTACCCCTGAACTACTCTTTCTTCTCTTTCTCGGTGGAGTAAACTAGTGAACTATCATGTCCATATCACCTCTGATAGTACATCTACCAAATTTTTCCATAAAATTATTCTGCCATGTCCATAATACCTCTGAGCAAAAATATTTAATGGGATCCCATTTGAAAACATATCACGTCCATACTACCTCTGATCTCGTTTTCACTCTAACATATTATTTATATCTAATAATAGATACACAATAAATAATAGGTCCACAACAAACAAGTATTGTTCAAAGCCAAAAGTTTTAATATATTATTATTGAGAAACTTATAAAACAAGGAAGAACATAAGATAGAGCTCACTCAGGGGAAATAGAAAGATCAAGGAGGAATTAAGTCAGTCAAGGTAATTGCTGGTTATTTTCCAATGATGCTCTTCTATGTGCTTCCAGCATTCTAAAGTCATCTGTAGCAAAATGACCCATAGAAGCATATGATTCTATCACCTTATTTCGAGCATGGTCAAGCTTGTTCTTGTTATATTCAAGCTCCAAAAGTTATTCTCTTACTAGATCATAATATACCAGCTCATTTGTTGGTCCATCTAGTCTCAGTCAACTTGATTTTGATAGTTTACTAAACCATGCATTGATATGTCGCGATCTGAAGCCTCAAACTACTTTTATATATCGTTTGTATTTCATCTATTCAATTGTAATATTTCATTTATTTGAGTTTAGTACTGATGTAAGCTGAGTCACACTAGAAAATCCCAAATACCTATACCCAGATACTTAGTCCACTCAAATGAACCAAAGAACCTATCTACCAAATTAGGTCACATTCATTTACAAAGTCTACCATACCAAGAGACCAAACTCGAGCCAAAATCATGCCAAACTTGGACCAAACTCAGTTACCCTTTTGGTATAAAATTAACTAGTTCAATAGCTCCTGATTTCCTAGTCCAACGGTTAGAAATTTGAATTAAACCCTGAGCGAATTCTGGCCAAACTTTGTTTGCCTACACCCTATAAATAGGATTAGAATTCTTTATTCTTACTCACTCAACCATTCTTAAGTCTTCTATCATATTATGAGCAAACCCCTAAAGCCTTAACTTTTCTATCTTAAAGAGCAACTCCCTAGCCTTCCTAGTATCAAGTGTGATATCGGTCTAAAAGTCTTTTGAGTTGTAAAGAGCTTTATTTGATCAGTTACTCTACCTTTCTCTCTCTCTCTCTCTCTCTCGCTCTATAAGCTGTGAAGTTGCGAGACTTCGGATCAAACCTCATGGTGTAAAGAAGTGGCAAGCCTTCGGATCAAATCTTGTGATTCACTATTGGTGATTATAGTGGAGAAAACTCCGAGCTTGAGTTCTCGGGACTGGACTAGTCATCTCAGAGAAAAACCAGTATACATCTTGGTGTTTGTGTTTGCTTTCTCTCTCTACTTTACTGCTTTACTTTGTTGTCTTTATATACAATGTTAGTTATCTACTACCTTCACTTTAATAATCTTAAATTGGGTAGATTATTCCACTGCACTCTATTCACCCCCCTCTAGAGTTGCCTCACGGTCCTTCAATTGATATCAGAGCTAGTTCTCTAGATATTTGGCTTAACATCCTAAGAGACTTATGGCAACTATTAGATCTATCCACACCAACAATGGTGAAGGTCAGTCCACAAATAGGTAAGCCATATTTGATGGTACTAACTACACGTACTGGAAGACATGTATGAGCTTCTACCTAAATTTAGTTGATTTTGACCTTTGGGATATAGTAGTAGAAGGATACAAGAAGCCACCTAAAATAGTCATAGATGGTAACCTTGTAGAAAAGCCTCATGATAAGTACACAGACACCAAAAAGAAATAAGCTAGTCTTGATGCTAAAGCTATTAACGCTCTGTTTTGTGCTGTAGACAAAATTAAATTTAACAAGGTCTCCACTTGTGGAACTTCGCACGAAGTATGGAAATTTCTTGAAGTCACTCATGAAGGAACCTCCCAAGTGAAGGAATCAAAAATAAGTCGTCTAACACAAGAGTATGAAGCATTCAAGATAAAGCAAAATGAGACGATTACTCAAATATTCACGATATTCCTCAACATCGTCAACCCTCTATTATCACTCGGCAAGGAGTGCAGCAATCACTAGAAGATTGGCAAGGTACTCAGGGGACTCACCAAAAATTGGAATCCCAAGGCCACAACAATCATAGAAGGAAATAGTCTTACCACGATGACCCTCAAGACACTCATGGGCATGTTGATGACTCACGAGCTGGATCTCAAGGAATTTGAAGAACCCACTTCCAAGGAGAATAAGATCGCTCTAAAGGAACATCACAAAAAGATCACCAACTATAACTCCGACGACAATGAGTCTCAAGATGAGGAAGTTGCCCTGACCACCAGAAACTTCAAAAAAATTCTAAAGCTTGAGAAATCAAAGAAGAAGGAGCCAACTGACAATAGTGATGAAGAGCCTATATGCTACAACTGTAAGAAGACAAGACATATAAATGAATATTGTCCAACCCTAAGAAAAGAAAATTGCTACAACTACTCATCCAGAAAAACATCATCACGAAAATATGCAAATACTAGTATTTGGCATGAAAGTGAAGCTAGTGAATCCGAAGAAGAGAATCCTCGAGAAGCTGCAAACATATGCTTTATGGCATTAGCTGATCAGGTAACGGATAACAACTCTTATGATAATTTTACTTTTGATGAACTAGATAATACTTTTAGTGATCTTCTTGATAATTTTAGAAAACTTAGAAATAAGTACAAACATGCTAAGAAAGATGTTCAAGAATGTCAAACTGAAGTAAAGAGACTAACATTTCTACTAAGTGAAGTAAAGGATACCTCAAATGATTCAGACGAGAATTCTAGACTTAAGCTTAACCTCCACGAAGAACTTGCCAGTCTTGACAAGAGCTCTCAGGAGAGCGCTAAACTTAAGGAAGAACTCGAATCTGAAATAAAGAAGTATTCCATTATTGCATATAGAATAAATGCTCTCACTGCTAAATATGATAAAGTATATGCTACCTCTAAAAAGATAGATATTAGATTGGGTAAGCAGGTCGAACAAACCTCCACCCAACCTAATACGAGGCACGTGGCAATACAAAAGAACACTCACAGTTATGCTCCTACCTACATACATAATATTTCATGCAATCATCATGCACATAGAACTAAACACAATCATGTATTCTATTATAGAAGATCACAAAGAAATGTCCTACACAATCATGCATTCTATCCACATAGACCACAAAGAACTGCTTCACATAATCATATATATCATGCAGCACCAAGCATCAATCACACAGCTATATGTCACTACTATAGTAAGAAAGAACATATATCTAGACTCTGTAGAACAAAGAAATTAGTAGATATGAATGTTTATGCATGGATACCAAAAACTAACATAGAAGGACCCTCAAGAAAATGGGTACCAAGGGTTACATCTATAACTCATTTTGTAGGTGGACCAACTCTCTCATGCTAGAAGCAAGTAGATTCTCGATAGTGGTTGCTCACGATATATGACTGGTGATGCTAACCTATTTGCAATGTTATCGATGAAGAAAGAATGGTATGTCTCCTTCGGCAATAACCTCAGAGGATATATTATTGGTAATGGTAATATACGTGTTCCTTTATATCCTGTCATAAAAGACGTTTGTCTAGTAGCAGAATTAAAACACAACCTACTCAGCATCAGTCATCTAGCTGACCATGGTAATAGTTTTAACTTTATTACAAACAAATGTTCTATTTATTAAAGATCCACTGGTAAGGTCATCTTTAAAGGGATCAGAGAAGACAATATATATATTTTCTATCTTGCAAAAGATACTAACAATGTAGGCAAATGTCTATACGCCAACAAAGATAATAGCTGGTTATGACATATGCGTCTAGGACACACAAACATGGACACTATTGCAAGACTGTCTACAAAGAAACTCTTAAGTGGCTTACCAGATATTACTTTCAAGAAAGATATGGTATATGCTGACTGTGAAAAGAATAAAGCTACTAAATCTTCTTTTAAATCAATCTACTCTGTAAGTACCTCTAGACCTCTCCAACTCTTGCATATGGACTTGTTGGGACCCAGTAGAGTCACCAGTATTGGCGGTAAGCTTTATGCTTATGTTACTGTTGATAATTTTTCTAGATACATATGGGTTTATTTTTTTTATAAATTAAAATAAAGCATTTTCTAAATTTGTCACATTTTGCAAAAAGGTTCAAAACAAAAAATATTTCATGATTACTCGTATCCGAAGTAATCATGGAGTCAAATTCGAAAATAGTGATTTTCAAAGATTTTGTAATAAAAATATTTTTTCTCTTAAATTTTTTTGTCCTAGAACTCCACAACAAAATGGTTTTATAGAGCAGAAGAATAGAACTCTTCGCGATATGGCTAGAGTTATGTTAAATCAGTATAACCTTCCAAAATATTTTTGGGCTGAAGTTGTAAGTACTTCATGCCATATTTTGAATAGGGTACTTATTCGACCTATATCGAAGAAAACCCCCTATGAACTTTGGTTTGATATAATCCCTACAATTAGTTACTTTAAAGTTTTTGGCTGCAAATATTTATTCTTAATACCAAAGATAATCTAGGAAAATTTGACTCCAAGGCCGATGAAGGTATTTTTCTAGGTCATGCCGCCAAAAGTAAAGGATTCAGAGTATTCAACAAAACCTCATTAACTGTTGAAGAATCAATCAATGTTACATTTGATGAACACAACACTCAAGCATTAAACGAAAGCGACGATGAAGGTAGTCAAACCGCAACCAACAAGACATCAGAAGATACAAACAGTATAAGTTATCCGGAAAGTCTGCCAAGGAGACTAAAGTTTTCCACAGATCATCCTGAGGACTTGGTAATAGGTGATGTATCGAAAGGTGTAAGTACACGTTCCTCAAATAGAGATATCATTATAAATGCTTCTTTTATTTCTCAAGTAGAACCTAAAAATATTGATGAAGCTTTTGCTGATGAATTTTGGATTTCTGCTATGCAAGAGG
This sequence comes from Iris macrosiphon, assembly GCA_036927795.1. NCBI lineage: Eukaryota > Viridiplantae > Streptophyta > Magnoliopsida > Asparagales > Iridaceae > Iris > Iris macrosiphon. The sequence goes on along the minus strand of JAYESA010000010.1, from coordinate 164,179,146 downwards.
AACTCAACCAATTTGAACGCAATTAAGTTTGAAAACTTGTTCCTAAACCTAATGATTATCCTATTATTGGTACTAAATAGGTTTTTCGAAATAAATTAAATGAGGATGGTTCAGTTACACGTAACAAAGCATGTCTCGTAGCTTAAGGATACAACCAAGAGGAAGGTATCGACTACAATGAGACTTATGCTCCTATTGCTAGACTTGAATCTATCAGAATGCTTTGCGCTTTTGCTAGTTTTTATAACTTCAAACTTTTTCAAATGGATGTTAAAAGTACTTTTCTAAATGGTGTTATCAAAGAAGAAGTTTTTGTCAAACAATCCCCTGCTTTTGAAGATTTCAAACACCCTGGTCACGTATTCAAGTTACGAAAGGCTCTATACGGACTCGAACAAGCCCCTCGTGCTTGGTATGAATGTCTTAGCTTCTTTCTACTTGGAAACAGTTTTTCAAAAGAAAAAATTGATACTACCCTTTTTATAAAAACTTCTGTTGATTATTTGTTATTAGTGCAAATATATGTTGATGATATCATATTTGGATCTACTAATGAGATGCTATATAACGAGTTTGCTAAGTGTATGTAGAGTAAATTTGAGATGAGCATGATGGAAGAACTGACTTTCTTTCTAGGATTGTAAATCAAACAAGATTCACAAGGAACATTTTCCATCAGGCTAAGTACACGAAGGATTTGCTCAAAAAAATTGACATGGATAATGCAAAGCCTATCGGAACTCCAATGGCAACATCCACTAAGCTTGACCTTAATGAAAGCAGTAAACCAACAGACATACGTAAGTATTGAGGTATGATTGGTAGTTTGTTATATCTAACTGCTAGTCGCCCAGACATTATATTTGTTGTATGTCTTTGTACTAGATATCAGACTAATCCTAAGGAAACACATTTGTGCGCAGCTAAGTGTATCCTCAGATACCTTAAAGGGCCTTTGTCTACAGTCTTATGGTATCCCAAAACCATGTCCTTTGACCTTACTGGTTACTCGAATACTGATTTTGCTGGATGCAAAGTCAATCGGAAAAGCACCAGTTGCACGTGTGATTTTCTAGAAAAGTCTCTAGTCTCCTAGTTTAGCAGGAAACAAAATTTTGTTGCATTATCAACAAATGAGGTAGAGTATATCGTCGTAGGACGTTGTTGTGCTTAAATTTTATGGATGAAGTAAACCGTAAAAAACTTTAATCTGCACTATACGAACATTTTTATTTTTTGTGACAACACTAGCACCATTAATCTCACCAAAAATCCAGTATGCCACTCACGCAATAAACACATAGAAATTCGTCATCATTTTCTAAGGGATCATCAATCACATGGAGATATTTGTTAGAGTATGTGGACACAAAATATCAATAGCAGAAATCTTTACTAAACCTTTAGCTGAAGATCGATTCAACTTTATCTGTCGAGAATTAGGTCTTTTAGATTCTTATAAAATATAAGAATCATAAGATGCTTTACAAATTTTTTGTCACACTTTCCAAAAGTTTTGAAAATTTTGGATACAAGCCGAAAGGGCCCTTCTGTCGAAAAGGTGTAAATAACCTTAAGCGACACGGTATTTAAGTATCTTCGGACCACCGCTAGCTGGGATCCGGTCTCTACAGCTACTCCGAGATGATTTAAACTCTTAAAAATGTACGATTTAAGTTCAATAATTATTATTCTATATTTATATCAAGTCAAGAAAGATATAATATCGATTAAAGTTACATTGAGATTCTAGAAATAAATGTCAACAGAATTCGGACCAAACTCGGGCCGAGCTCGGACCGAACTCGGTTAGTTTAATTCCAGAATATGCTATGTCATTTAATTCTCTTCCTAATTTAGGTTTCTACTACTCTATATATAGATCATTTCGTTGCTCATTCTTTCAGACCAACGAAAATCATTCCTCGTCCATAAATAAACCTTTGGCTTTTCCTCCTATATCCTCTCCCAATGGCCCCTAAAAGGAAACAAGATTTCTTTTTCGACTCTCTTTTCTGTCCCATTATGCCAAACATAGGAGAATCCGACAATTTTACCTTTTGGAGCCTTAAAATTTTAAATAATTAGTTTAATGACTTCTCCAAGAGACACATCTGTTTTGGCTATCCTATTGATTTTACTTTTCAACACAAAGACTATCTACCTACTCTTCAAAAATATCAACTTGAAGAATTTGTTACAACCCGTACTAAAACTTACACCAATGCTATTCAAATATTCTATTGTAACTTAACATATGAATATGACACTATTTCTTCTAGAGTATATGGCATTCCAATTGAATTCGATGCAGATGACTTGGGTGAAATCCTACGCATTTTCGTTGATGGACAACCCTTAGTCATCATCACGTAAGTTCAATTCGATCATGACTTAACCCTAGATTCTTTCAAGAATATTATTTGTCACCCTCTTAAATGTCCACTGGTAAATTTTATGCTAGATATTTGAATGGTCACTTCTTTGAAATATATCGCATTATCTTTTCAACATTTCTACCTAAAAAGACTTACTTTAATGAGGTCTCTTATCTTGAAATGTCAGCCTTATATCAGTTGCATTTCGGTATTAAATTCAATGTTCCACAGACCATCCTATCTCAAATGGTTCAATGTTGCAAGAAAGGACGTCCACTACTATACGCCATGTACTTGCCAACCATTTTCAGCTATTTTGATATTCCTTTGGATACTTGTCCAAATCTTGAGTAACTTTTATACCTCAATAGAATTCGGCGAATTGAGCCAACTATGCTTCTACCTTATAACTCATCATCAAACTCCAACACTCATCATGTTGATTCTGTCCCTCCTGTTGATGAACAACCGTAAACCTTAGAGTCTATTTTCAATCTGTTGCATGATCGCTTCCACCAAGAAGATATATGCAATCGTGCTACTGATCATCGCTAAACTCTTCAGACTCAGGAACTTGGCAACACTTTGATAGACATCCAGTACACCCTATCGAAGTACCCAGCCGAACCTTTTTTGATTCTCCGGAATCCAAATCAACAAGGATTTCATATTGATCACCCTTATGTTCAGCGACATTTGGATCCAGCTGATGCCTTCTTTGATCCAAACAGAATAGTTGAGCCGGATGATGAAGATGATGAAAATGACAACTAGTTGTAGAAGCATGAAATATGCTGGGGAATTGTACGCGTACTATACAGTCAAAATCCCCAATATACATGAAGTTCACGTAAAACAGAGCTTCAAGGCTATGCGGCATAAAACATGAGTTCAGAACTATACGCGTAAAACAGAGCTTCAAGATTGTGTGGCATAAAATATGACTTCAGAGCTATACGCATAAAGCAGCGCTTTAAGGCTGTTACGGCGTAAAAGGTTACTATACCCTCCGGCGTAAAATACTTTTGTTTTTAATGCAGTGTAAGTTGTACGAGGAACTCTTCGTATTTCTCGGATGAATTTGTCAGACAAAACAGTGAACCTGACTCCTGACAAAAAGTACTGCACGATGATCGAGAGAACGGCTTTGATGATGATTTTGCACAGAGACCCAGGTTGTCGTTTAGTAACATATTCTTGATACAAGCCATTTTTACTCATTCAAAGAATACGCTGCCTATTCTACATGGGCAGAAATAAGTTTTTACGCTCAAGATGAGACAAAATCAGATGTCACATCAAAAGTTGTTTCTCGTACAGAGCTCGAGGCATATCTCTGCATTTTAATACACGAGATGGGAGCAGATCTCTGCATTTAATGCACGAGATTTTGTTCTATTTTTAAATGACTGGGAAAGCTAAAACTGTGACTAATACGCTCACATCACCATCCTTGCATTTTACGCCAACCAGGCTATTTTCAACTATAGGAGTATGCCGTATGCTATCTCCTCGAAATACGCCAACTCGACTATATTTGCAAAGGCACGTGATAAGGCTATTTAGCCTAGAATACGCTCAAGACCTCAGTCATGACGGTTAATCGGCTATTTTACGCTGGTTGTCTGTTAATCATGAATCCTCAAGTTTTACGTAGAGCTTGGCTTTTACGCCAACAAGACAGTTATTTGGCTTCTACGCCAACCATCTCTACGCAAGGTGTAGCTACCTACGTGGCTTGCATGCCGTGATCTTCGAGAAGCAGTTATACGCGTTACCTTATAATGGAATATGTGTCATATGCAGATTTAGAAGGTCATTCGAACGTGGGTAGCAGCTATTATAACCGCCGCATAAAAGATGCAACTTTCTTCACAGTTTGGCTTATACACCAACTGGACAGTTATTGTGACTGATCTCTATAAATAGAGACCCCTGGTCACAGAATCGAGGAGGAAGAAGGAAGAATCAAGAATCAGAGAGAGAGAGCACAGACAGAGATTGTTGGTTGACAACTTTGGCAACGAGAATTCAATCCCACTTGCAACATTTGAAGCTTCTTCTTCTTCTACAGCACTTCTTCATCATCGTGTGGTCCAAGGGACAAAGTGATCGACCATAGATCAGACTCCTATAGCAATACTTCCCCAGAATCATTTTTTATTGTACTTAACATCCTCGTATAGGATTAATTGTACTATTTTTCTTGTTTGTAAGCAAAAAAGAAAGGTTTCGTATAAGCCCTCTTCCCCATTTTTGTTTATCACCAAACACTAGTTACTCAATAGATTTAAGTATTTAAAAAGTTTACTTTTAGATGCTCTATATGATGTTTCCATTACACATCCACTTTTGTATGTTTTCTTTCAAATGAATAAAAGTTTAATGCACATTTTTCTTTTGTCATTATATATTATCATGTTTACACTTTACTCTCTTATTTTCTTGTCATCTCACCGATTTTGAGGGAGCATGACATTTCGATCAAATGACAACGGGGGAGAAAGATATACATAATACTAGCATACAAGACGATACTTGACAGACGTTGTCTTCAGCATTTCAACTGCTCCACAGTTACGGGAGCGTCTTACATATCAAAGACTTGTAGTATCATTCATAGTTTATCAATTATCAAAATGGAGGAGATTGTTAGCCCATCCGGTCTCAGTCAACTTTATTTTGACAGTTAACTAAACTATGCATTGATATGTCATGATCTGAAGCCTCAATACTGCTTTTACATATCATATGTATTTCGTCTATTCAAATATAATCTTTTAATTATTTGAGTCTAGGACTGATGTAAGCTAAGTCACACTGGCAAATCCCAAATACATATACCTAGATATCTAGTCAACTCAAATGAACCAAAGAACCTATCCACTAAATCAGGCCACATTCATTTACAAAGTCTACCATACTAAGAGACAGAACTCGGGATGAACTCATGCCAAACTCGGACCGAACTCGGTTACCCTTTTGGTATAAAATCAACCAGTTCATTAGCTCCTAATTTCTTGGCCCAATGGTTGAAAATTTGAATTAAACCCTGATCGAATTCTGGTCGAACTTTGTTTGCCTACACCCTATAAATAGGATTATAATTCTTCATTCTTACTCACTCAACCATTCTTAAGTCTTCTATCCTATTGTAAGCAAACTCCTAAAGCCTTAAGTTTCCCATCTCAAAGAGCAACTCCCTAGCCTTCCTAGTGCCAAGTGCGATCTCGGTCTAGAAGTCTTTTGAGATGTAAAGACCTTTGTTCGATCAGATACTCTCTCTCTCTCTCTCTCTCTCTCTCTTTCTCTCTCTCTCTCTCTCTCTCTCTCTCTAATCTGTGAAGTTGTGAGATTTTGGATCAAACCTCCTGGTGTAAAGAAGTGGCAAGCCTTCGGATCAAAGCTTGTGATTCACTATTGGTGATTATAGTAGAGAAAACTCTGAGCTTGAGTTCTCGGGACTGGACTATTCCTCTCAGAGGGACACAAGTATATATTTTGGTGTTTGCATTTACTTTTTATCTCTACTTTATTGCTTTACTTTGTTGTCTTAATATACATTGTTAGTTAGCTACTGCCTTCACTTTAATAATCTTAAATTGGGTAGATTATTCTGCTATATTCTATTCACCCTCCACTCGAGAGTTTCCTCATGGTCCTTCATCATCTCTACGTCGCTTCACAGTCACCTTCAACTCCTCCCTCACTTGATTGAGCTGGGCTTCAAATTCTTGAATTTGAGTCTTGAGATGCATTACCCTATCATTATGTTCATCGTGGGCAGAATGATGAAGAGACAGAGAAAAAGTTACTTCTTTCATAGAAGCATTTATCTAGATTATCTTCTCAGCGTGGATCACCATATGCTCCTGGGAAGTCGTCTGAAGTTCCAGGATCTCAGTAGTAATTGACTCGTATTCAGTCTGAAGTAGAGCAGAGATGTCCCCACAATTAAGCTATAGATACTTATTGATAGGCTTTTCAAGGCCTATCAAGATTTGTACAAGAGTAGCAGCCCTAGTTTCATCCTTGAAAATTCTGATCAGTTAAATAATGGACAAGCTAACATCCTTCACATCCCCAAAGGATAAACCTTTCTTGAGCACCAGATTTACTAACTTCTTTGATATTGCGTAGAAAGCAGATGTATAAGCTTCTACCAAAGCATTAAAATGAGTGCTTAAACTTGGAGGACCCCAAAGATAATTTTTGCTAATCCCCGACCAGGGTCCACGAAGACAATTATCGTAGAAATTGTACCCTCGATACTGGGGACAAAAGATGAAGGACCCAATGCTCGTTCTCGCGGACTAATAGTGGAAGTCATTTAGCAACACTGGTCAATTCTACCACAGGAGAAGTTGAAGGTAGTGATGGCATTAATGTGATATACGCAGCCAGAACTGTGATATCATCAACTGAAGTTGTTTCAGCCTGTGAAACAACCATCTCTTTAGCCCTCTCCGGAACGACTCCTACCACAATCTTATCACCTAAAAAAATCAAACAAACAATATGATTAATAAACAACATATTATAAATAATATATGTAAACCCCCTCATTTATTTCTATAGATAATCTGGTATGGGTTAGAAAATTTTGGTTTAGCAGCAGATGTTTGAGGTTTAGAGTAAGGTTGCATAAGTCTGATTATTTTAATTAAACCTTAACGCGCCCTACCATTGTTGAATTATTCGGAGCCCAACATCAGCCCATAAATTTCAACAGATTGTTGCACTTTTGACTTGACACACCAATTTAGGCGCTGGACCTTCCCATCTCTCAAAATCAGATCCCTTGTGCCCTAAATTAATTGCATAATTTCCCGTATCCAAAATCCCATATTTAATCCCGTGTCGGACACATGTATCGTTACCATTAGTTTTGAGACACCAACTTAACCCGTTGAGCCGGACCAACTAAAGGGTCCAAGACTGACTCCAAGCCCACACCATTTTTGACCTTTGTGTCACTCCCAAATTGAGACCCCAAGTGCCCCCATTTAATTTAAAAGTGTGGGACATATTTATTCTAATAAAATCGGGGATACCAACTTTGACTAATCCTATTTTAATCCCCATTTAATTCTAATGCCCATTTAATTAAGCCCATACAAAACACACAACACCCCCTCACCCTACAAAACACCAAACACCAATTTTCCCATAATTTTTCCATCATTTCATGTGTTTGTTCAATTACCCAAACTTAAGGGGCTAAATTATAAATGTTGTGACATGTGGCACACCCTCATTGGTCAAGACCAATGAAGAGGCCAACCCTCTTCTTTGACCGTGGTCAACATCCCTCCTCCCTTTCTTTTTCATGAAGAAACTATTTCATTCATGTGAGATCTCAACCCCACATTTGAAATAGATAAATCTCCACCCTCTAATCCTCACACACTATCCTATAAAATGTCCCCATCCCTACACACAACCCCATGCCGGCCCTAATCCCCAAAACCTAGGAAACCTTACCCCCCCCTCTCTCTCTTCTCCCTCCTCCATATTGAAAACCGAACTTCTTCTTTCTTCTTCTTTTTCCTTTCTTTTTCTCCTTCCCTCCCTCATCTCCTTCCTCGGAGAACCGATCTTTTGGCCAGCCACCTTAATCCGGTGCTGCCACGACTGCTTCTCCGGCAGGCCATCTCTTCCACCAGCCTACTTCACCTGATCCGGCCACACTCTACTATGCCACCCCTCGAGCCACTGCTCGACCACCAACCTCGTCGAGCATTAGTCGCCGCCTCCCTCCATCAGTGCTCAAGCCCGCTACCACGAGCTGCTCCGGTCGAGCTATTGTGCCACCGCCGCCATCACCCTATTCTTCGGCGGACTCCACCACGTCAACCCAGAACCGGCCACCGCCATTGCCACCACCATCGACAGTATAACTGTCCACCACCACCTGCTGCCACGAGCTCGATGCTCCGGTCAGCCACCTCACCCCGAGACTCCCGTTCCTCCACCCCTCGAGCTGCCGCATCCTCCTACTGAATCTCCGGCGAGCTTCTCCGAGCTGCTGTACCACCGGCCGAGCACCTCTCTCGAGCTTCTCCTCCGGTGACCATCCGCTGTGCAGCCTTCCACCTCTCCACCTATCAACCACCACCCTAGCACCACCCCACGGCTGGGATCATCTCCGGTGGGCCAGCACCCTATACTCCGTTCCATCCGATCTCCCTTCTTCGGCCATCAACCACCTCGCAGTCGAGGTATACCTCTCCCCTCTCTATTTTGATATATAGTTTGGTGTTTTAGATAGGGTTAAGGTTTATAAATGATCTTGTGTTAAGGATGGATGATTAGGGTTAATATAGGTTTAGGGTTTATGTTTACATAAGTTATAAAATAAAATTAAAAGATTTGCATGGGAGTTTAAGGTTTTGATTATAACTAGATGTTATGAATATTATACATGGTTGGAATAATGCTAAATCAATTAATGAAGGTTTAAAAATGATTTAAAAAAGGACATGGAATATATATCCATGATGGATGGATTTGAGACATAAATAATGAAGTGGAGATTAAATCACCATATGAGATTTTAAGGTGTCGTCCTAATTGAATGCAAATTGATTATTGTGGGAACAGATTTAAATTATTGAGAAATAAGATTCTGATATTTGAACATTGATGAACACTGAGGAGCACAAGTTTGATTGTGAACTAGTGTGTAGTATCAAACCATTAATCGGTAATTTGGGGACTGGAAATTAATGATGGGTTAATTTAAGAGTAGTACTTTTGTGATTTGGTAACGATGATATAAAAAGAAAGGTTAATAATCATTAATTATGATTTTGAGGATGGTTTAATGATATGGTACAGATGACTAGTTTGATTTGATGTAGCATACCAATAATCAACGGTGGTCAACCCTCTAGCGTATTGTCCCTGTGAGTTGTAGCTGAGTCTGAGCATATGTATAGACATGTGTCACATCCCTGTTTGTCGTATGATAGTTTATTGATTGAGTTTGTATCTCATCTCTAGATACTACGGGACCTGAGGACTTGGACGTGGTACCAGATCCCCGTCATCAATAGCCGGACACAGGCAAGTGTACCTTGCCACCATGTATTTCAGTTACAGATATTTTATTGGTTCATTATGTACATTGTGCGCGTATTTTGTTTACGATCGATACTTTGCGTCCAGATCACAACCGGGTACAGACGTTCGTCGTAACGTCTTGTAATGAATGTTAGATGTTCGTAATACCACGATGTAAACCCCCTCAACCAATTTGGGGTTTAATTTAATTAAATCCGGAGACTAGGATTTATTCGGAATTTAATTAGAATTATATGGGACAATTATATGTACCCTCTGACCAAGGTGTAACCTCAACTACGCAATGTTCATTAATTCTCGCTTGGCGTAGTTAATCCTTAAATCAAATTTAATTGTTGGAGGCGAATTTCACCCTAGGCAGAACTTAAACCGAGCCACATGTACTCTTTCATATGGACCAGTCCCACTTCCTTGAGCCCTGGCCGGCCCAAACTCCGAGGCCAGCCCACAAACCCCATCACCATTATAAATACACATTTTCCCTCATAGAAAACCCTAAAAACCCTATTTCTCACCACCACCCTAAGGAAACCCTAGCCGCAACCCTACTCCCTGTCAAGACCACCCCCACCCGATTGCCAAGCCGCCGCCCCAGCGCCGCATGACACCGCCGGCACTGCCCTCCCCGACAGGACAGTCCCAGCCTCCTAACCACTCAGCACCCCGCCAGCGCCACCATCTCCTTCACCATCCCGATCCCATCTAGCCGCTGTCGAGCGCCCCATCACCGCCCACCACCAATCCCAGACCTACCCCGGCCTTCCCCGCGACCGGTCAATCAACCCCGCTCCGCCTGACGCCGACAGACCCCACCAACCGACCCGCCGGACAGGCCGCTGCCACCCCGCACTGCTGCCGCGACTGCTGTATTGCTGTGACCACTGCTGCCGCCGATCCCATCCGCACGTCGACCAGAATTTACCCCGTCGGATCAGACAGTCGGCAGACCCCCCCCTCGTTAAGTCGATCAGGATCATCGGATCAGACAGGAGACATCGCAGGAGCAGGCTTCTGGCATTCACCGCTTCAGGACATAGGCAAGATACCTTGCTATATTTACTGTCTAATTTAGATATACATATGTTGTATTGTATTCTTGTTGCTTGTAATTTATACAACTGTGCACGTCCGAGTTGTCTCGGGTGGATTCGACGGGTACGTCGAAGTTTAGTATATATGGACTTAGCTCTTAGCAGACTCCACCCATTGGACAATACTCTGTTATTGTCTGAGACCTGACACCTTACACGTTCACTGAGACATATTCATATTGGGATGCGGGTTTGCGCACTCGACTAGCTATCGTTGCATATCACCTACATCACGGTTAGCATGTAGTCAGGATATAGTTTAGAGACTTGGCATATAGATATATGGTATGCACGTCGAGTAGTTGACTTGCGTATCTACATTGGGCGGGGAGGACAACTAGTAGGCGTATGGGATACACACATTAGAGCCGTAGTTTCGGAGGAGCCTCGGATCCAATGACTTTCCCTTTATATTGATGACACATTCTTCGGAGCGATATGGACGATATACTGTACAGATGCCACTCTCTTCGGAGCATGGATGTTATGCCTACACCTACCTATACGCACCAGCGTTGTCCTCACATTGCATTCACTTAGATGGCTAGCACACCCTTATTGTATTTATTTTATTCAGTATTCATATATAGCATGTTGTTTTCTTGTATCTTGTTACGTCCCTCTGAGGACCTGGTACCTTTCCAGATATAGACGAGGCTTACTACCCCACCGTATACGGCCCAGGATAGGAGACAAGATTTGCTACAGCTGAGGAGTTGGAGGTACAGCCGTCAGAGTTTTCGTGACCAGTTGGTAGGCCTTTAGCCTTGATGGAGGGCATCATTATCTTCTCAGCTGATGCCATAGCCATTTCTTTATATCTCATTTCAGTACTTTATTTCGTCATAGTAGTGGGTTTGTTCCCACCAGACATCACTGGTTGTACTATGATATCTTGAGACTGGTATTTATTAACTAGCAGTTTATTTAGTATTTCATGCTCTTTATATTGTGGATGAGATTAGATTACCTGTTATTGACTGATATTGGACATGTTAGTATTATAGGACAGCGTAGCACTCTTCGTGGATCCATTAAATTGGGATATCCTCGGAGACGTGTCAGCTGGCTATTGCCACGTGGCCTGGTTCCATATATTTTGGGACTGGGGCGTGACATGGTTTTAGTGGTGGCCCATGCAGGTCGACTTTTTTGCTTGTGGTATGGTAACATGCCCAGCGAGCCTGCAATAGGATAGAAATTATTAGGTCTCATCCACTTTGATTCGCCTTTGAACTTCCTTCATACTGCTTCTAAATATCTGCATCATGTTTGTTTGTTCTCGTACTCTTTTAATGAAGCTCTATCTCTTGCAGCAAGATGAATTTGCGCAGTGGACGAGGAGCACCCCGTGCCGCAGTACCAGACAACACCACTCAAGGAGATGAGGTACCCCAAGGGAAACCACCGCTACAGACCCCGCTGATACATTGGCACGAGACATCGCAGGGCGATCCTACACCGCAGCCTGAGGGACAGACTTCCCAGATGATCCCCACGAAGCATTGTGAGGGCCAGACTTCAGGAGCTACACCGATGCCGCAGACTGAGAGGTCGATATCTGAGGAGACGCCTATTGCACAACCAGAGATTCTACTACCACCGCCTCCACCTTATCCACCTCAGATGCCGCAGCTAGATGGCCAGCCACAGATGCTTCAGTTCTTCCAGGCAATGATACAAGCACAGTAGCAGCAGACAGAGACATTGCGACAGAGTCTGATGACAGTACTAGAGAGGACACCTGCCGCGACAACAGTACCAGCACCTCCACCAGCCCCGACAGGTGGCACTGTTAGATGGTTCCGACAAATGGGACCAGATACCTTCACAGGCAATGAGACTGCAGAACAGATCTCCGATTGGATCGCCAACACGGAGATGCTATTAGAGGCTTCACAACTGCAACCAGACCTTTGGATGACCGCAGTGAGGGCCCAACTAAAAGGCAACGCCCATCACTGGTGGGATTCCATTGAGCGCAGTGTAGGCAAGAACCAGACTTGGGAACAGTTCCTAGAGTACTTCAATGCGAAGTATTTTCCAGCAACAGTCAGAAATGCCCTGTACTCCCAGTTCCTACATCTAGAACAGGGGAATATGACTGTTGACGCATATGACGCGGAGTTTAGCCGCCTTAGCAGATTTGGAGCCATTTTGATACCCAATGATCTAGAGAAGGCTCAGAGATTCCACCACGGCCTCAATTTCGAGCTACAGAGATATACCACCTCACAGGCAAGGATTTCTTATGAGGAGGTTCTCGCAGAGGCGAGGATCCAGGAGGCCATTGTCAGAAGATCTAGACGTTCTAGCACGACCACGCCAGCTAGAGTCTAGCCCGGAGCAGGAGGACCCATCCGTCGTCCCGGAGCACAGACACAACAAAGAGCAGCACCATATCCACACCAGGAACTTCCGACTTGCCACTTCTGTGGTAAGAGAGGTCACTTCGAGAAGGACTGCCGAAAGAGACTTGGGACATGCATGATTTATGGAGCAAGCCAGCACCTTGCCAGAGACTGCCCACAGCGCAGGGAGACAGCCCCACAGGCCGAACAAAGGCCAGCAGCACCAGCCCCGAGGATACTACCCCCACCAGGAGGCCAGCGTCCACCAGCACCCGAAGGATTCCAGAGGGGACCACCCTTGCCCCCACAGCAGGCACAGTTTGATCGGGCCCGACAGCAGGCAGGAGGACAGAGACAGGGACAGGCCTTTGCATTAGCAGCCGCTAAGGAGGAAACAGAAGGAGAAGCAATCACAGGTACCATTTTAGTCGCATCGTTACCTGCGACAGCATTGTTTGATTCTGGGGCTACATTATCATTTATATCTAGTAGATTTGTAGCAATGCATAGAGTAGCGACTTCCCCCTTACCTAAGAGTTGGAAGATTCTTACCGGAGGAGGTATCGTGCCGGTTACCAGCACTATTAGAACGTGCTCAGTAGTCGTATATGGTAGAGAGATGAGAGCGCGATTCTTGGTATTGCCTATGCCATACTTTGATGTTGTGCTAGGTATGGACTGGTTAAGCCAGTATAACGTCGTACTGAACTGCCGGAAGGGTAGCGTCACTTTTAGACCACCAGATCAACCGGAGTTCGAGTACATGCGAGGGACCGTCGAACAAGGAGTAGGACAGACAGCTGGAACTTGCATGACTATAGAGATTGCGCCCCCACCAATAGTTGCAGAATTCGAGGATGTTTTCCCCGAAGAATTGCCAGGCTTACCACCCGATAGAGACGTGGAGTTCACTATTGAGCTAGTACCAGGAGCAGCACCGGTATCTTCTAATGTGTACCGATTGGCGAAGAAGGAGTTAGACGAGCTGAAGCTACAATTGGAGGAGTTTCAGAGCAAGGGATTTATCCGTCCTAGTGCATCGCCATGGGGAGCACCAGTATTGTTTGTCCCTAAGAAGGATGGAACAGTACGTATGTGTATTGATTACAGAGCCCTTAATGCTTTGACTATCAAGAACAAGTACCCCCTGCCGCGGATTGACGATTTATTCGACCAGTTGACAGGAGCAGTGGTGTTCACAAAGATCGACTTGAGATCGGGTTATCATCAAGTGAAGGTGCGAAGAGAAGACATTCTAAAGACAGCATTCAGGACTCGTTATGGTCATTACGAGTTCTTAGTGATGCCTTTTGGACTGACGAATGCGCCAGCTGTATTTATGAACTTGATAAACAGAGTATTCCACCAGTACTTAGACCAGTTCGTGGTAGTTTTCATCGACGATATTTTGGTGTATTCGAAGACCCACGAGGAGCACGAAAAGCACTTCAGGCTAGTGTTAGAGACGCTGAGGAGAGAGAGACTTTATGCCAAGCTGAGCAAGTACGAGTTTCTCCTAGATCGTGTCGCCTTCCTTGGACACGTCATCTCAGGAGACGGTATCTCAGTAGATCCGGCGAAGATTTCATCTGTAGAGACATGGCCAACCCCTACCAATGTCTTAGAAGTGAGGAGTTTCCTAGGACTTGCCGGATATTACCGGAGGTTCGTAGAGAACTTCGCGAAGATTGTAGAGCCAATGACCCGCTTGACCCGTAAGGAGCAGGAGTTCACTTGGACAGAGGAGTGTTAGAAGGCATTCGATGAGCTGAAGAAGCGCTTGACTACAGCACCCATCTTGACCATACCTTCTGGACCCGGAGGATTCGTAATCTATAGCGATGCGTCTGGGAAAGGATTAGGATGCGTCTTGATGCAGCATGGAAAGGTTGTAGCTTATGCTTCTAGACAGTTGAGGACACATGAGAAGAATTATCCCACCCATGACTTGGAGCTTGCAGTAGTGATCTTTGCGTTAAAGCTTTGGAGGCATTACCTATATGGAGAAAGAGTGGAGATATTTACTGATCATAAGAGCCTTAAATATGTCTACACTCAGAAGGATCTAAATCAGAGGCAGAGACGTTGGCTTGAGGTGATGACAGACTTCGAAATTGAGCTACAGTACCACCCGGGAAAGGCCAACGTAGTAGCAGACGCATTGAGCAGAAGACCTGTGGCATTCTTCTTGACTACCCAACAACATCTGTTGAGAGATCTAGAACAGATGGGTATAGAGGTTGTCATACCCGGAGTAGACGGACAGTTGTCGAGTTTCTAATTGCAATCGACACTAGTAGAGAGAATCAAGGCTGCTTTGCCGACAGATGCCAGATTTCAGAGGCTCAGACAGAGGACAGAGGCTGGATTACAAACAGGATTACGGATACATGAAGACGGAACAATGAGATGCGGAGATCGTCTCTATGTTCCAAATGGAGAACTTCGGCAGGAATTGATGTCAGAGGCACACAGTTCCACCTACTCCATTCATCCAGGAGGCACGAAGATGTACAGAGATCTAAGACAGTACTACTGGTGGCACAGAATAAAGAGAGAGATAGCACGCTTTGTGGCCAAGTGCCTGGTGTGTCAGCAAGTCAAGGCCGAGCACCAGAGATCTGCAGGATTGCTTCAACCACTTCCTATACCGGAGTTGAAATGGGAGCACATTACTATGGACTTTGTTACAGGCTTCCCGAGGAGTCCTAGTGGGCGCAATGCAGTATGGGTAATCGTGGATAGACTCACTAAGTTCGCACATTTTTTACCCTTTAGAGTTGGACAATCGACGGAGGCTTTAGCAGATATGTACATGAGGGAGATTGTGCGCCTACATGGAGTGCCAGTTAGCATCTTGTCTGACAGGGATACGAGATTTATGTCTTACTTTTGGCGGAGTATGCAGGAGAGCCTTGGTACTCGCCTAAAGTTTAGCACAGCGTATCACCCACAAACAGATGGCCAGTCGGAGCGCACCATTCAGACGCTGGAAGACATGTTAGGAGCGTGCATGCTTGACTTCGGAGGATCATGGGAGGATCACTTACATTTGGTCGAGTTTTCCTACAACAACAGCTATCAAGCTAGCATTCAGATGGCTCCCTATGAAGCGTTGTATGGAAGGAAATGTCGTTCTCCAGTATGCTGGAGTGATATAGGCGAGCGACAGATTCTCGGACCAGAGTTGGTTGTTCAGACGGTAGAGAAGGTAAAGAAGATCCAAGGACACCTTCGAGCAGCACAAGACCGACAGAAGCATTGGGCGAATGCACACCGCCGACCCTTAGAGTTTCAGGTTGGAGATCACGTATTCTTAAAGATCTCTCCTACTCGAGGGACCATTAGATTCGGAGGCAGAGGGAAGCTGAGTCTGAGGTACATCGGACCATTCGACATATTAGAACACGTCGGAGAGGTTGCTTACAGATTAGCATTACCGCAGACCTTGGAAGGAGTCCACGATGTCTTCCACGTATCTCAATTGAGGAGGTACATATCGGATCCTAGTCACGTGCTGGACCATTCCGAGATCACAGTCGGTCCGAGCTTATCATACCAAGAGGAGCCTGTGGAGATCCTAGACAGAAGTGAGAAGGTACTACGAGGGCAGACTATTTCCTTAGTCCGCGTCGCATGGAGACATCATGCACCAGGCGAATCGACTTGGGAACGCGAGGAGGATATTCGGCAGCGTTACCCCCAACTCTTCGAAGGACCAGGTACGTATTAGTACTTTACTTATTCAGTTAGAAATTCTTGCCATGCGTATGTTTAATTTCGAGGACGAAATACTCTAAGGAGGGTAGATTGTAAACCCCCTCAACCAATTTGGGGTTTAATTTAATTAAATCCGGAGACTAGGATTTATTCAGAATTTAATTAGAATTATGTGGGACAATTATATGTACCCTCTGACCAAGGTGTAACCTCAACTACGCAATGTTCATTAATTCTCGCTTGGCATAGTTAATCCTTAAATCAAATTTAATTGTTGGAGGCGAATTTCACCCTAGGCAGAACTTAAACCGAGCCACATGTACTCTTTCATGTGGACCAGTCCCACTTCCTCGAGCCCTGGCCGGCCCAAACTCCGAGGCCAGCCCACAAACCCCATCACCATTATAAATACACATTTTCCCTCATAGAAAACCCTAAAAACCCTATTTCTCACCACCACCCTAAGGAAACCCTAGCCGCAACCCTACTCCCTGTCGAGACCACCCCCACCCGATTGCCAAGCCGCCGCCCCAGCGCCGCATGACGCCGCCGACACTGCCCTCCACGACAGGACAGTCCCAGCCTCCTGACCACTCAGCACCCCGCCAGCGCCACCATCTCCTTCACCATCCCGATCCCATCTAGCCGCTGTCGAGCGCCCCATCACCGCCCACCACCAATCCCAGACCTACCCCGGCCTTCCCCGCGACCGGTCAATCAACCCCGCTCCGCCTGACACCGACAGACCCCACCAACCGACCCGCCGGACAGGCCGCTGCCACCCTGCACTGCTGCCGTGACTGCTGCATTGCTGCGACCGCTGCTGCCGCCGATCCCATCCGCACGTCGACCAGAATTCACCCCGTCGGATCAGACAGTCGGCAGACCCCCCCTCATTAAGTCGATCAGGATCATCGGATCAGACAGGAGACATCGCAGGAGCAGGCTTCTGGCATTCACCGCTTCAGGACACAGGCAAGATACCTTGCTATATTTACTGTCTAATTTAGATATGCATATGTTGTATTGTATTCTTGTTGCTTGTAATTTATACAACTGTGCGCGTCCGAGTTGTCTCGGGTGCATTCGACGGGTACATCGAAGTTTAGTATATATGGACTTAGCTCTTAGCAGACTCCACCCATTGGACAATACTCTGTTATTGTCTGAGACCTGACACCTTACACGTTCACTGAGACATATTTATATTGGGATGCGGGTTTGCACACTCGACTAGCTATCGTTGTGTATCACCTACATCATGGTTAGCATGTAGTCAGGATAAAGTTTAGAGACTTGGCATATAGATATATGGTATGCACGTCGAGTAGTCGACTTGCATATCTATATTGGGCGGGGAGGACAACTAGTAGGCGTATGGGATACACACATTGGAGCCGTAGTTTCGGAGGAGCCTCGGATCCAATAACTTTCCCTTTATACTGATGCCACGTTCTTCGGAGCGATATGGACGATATACTGTACAGATGCCACTCTCTTCGGAGCATAGACGTTATGCCTACACCTACCTATACGCACCAGCGTTGTCCTCACATTGCATTCACTTAGATGGCTAGCACACCCTTATTGTATTTATTTTATTCAGTATTCATATATAGCATGTTGTTTTCTTGTATCTTGTTACGTCCCTCTGAGGACCTGGTACCTTTCCAGATTTAGACGAGGCTTACTACACCACCGTATACGGCCCAGGACAGGAGACGAGATTTGCTACAGCTGAGGAGTTGGAGGTACAGCCGTCAGAGTTTCCGTGACCAGTTGGTAGGCCTTTAGCCTAGATGGAGGGCATCATTATCTTCTCAGCTGATGCCATAGCCATTTCTTTTATATCTCATTTCAATACTTTATTTCGTCATAGTAGTGGGTTTGTTCCCACCAGACATCACTGGTTGTACTATGATATCTTGAGACTGGTATTTATTAACCAGCAGTTTATTTAGTGTTTCTTGCTCTTTATATTATGGATAAGATTAGATTACCTATTATTGACTGATATTGGACATGTTAGTATTATAGGACAGCGTAGCACTCTTCGTGGATCCATTAAATTGGGATATCCTCGGAGACGTGTCAGCTGGCTATTGCCACGTGGCCTGGTTCTATATATTTTGGGACTGGGGCGTGACACACGATGTACGTACCTGAATATATCGTCACCCCAGGACACATTCATACACTAATAGCATGCCAGATTTTCTGTATCCTGATACTGAAATCATGACTGGAGACTGGGACGACCTTAGGGTCACGTTTGTTGATAGTATTTATGTGCGAAGAGACTGCTAGATAGAGGTTCAGGTTCAGCGCACAATCGTTAAACGCTTGGGAAGGGGAAGACAGTTACTAGACGTTCGGGCTCCTCTACATACGCTTATATATATATGTATTATTTCTGTAATGATCTTGTATCTAGTGTAGTTGTATCACCCGTGTGACTCTTTGCCCGGAGCTGCGGTACGTCCCGTGTGTTTCCGTGTCCGGAGCTACGGTTTTATTTTGGACAGCCCACGCATCGAACATTGTCTTTAAACTGTGTCTCACTTGTTTGGTTATGATAGATTACCCTGTTGTTGTACTTGTACTTTCTGTTATACTTGGCATGCTGTATTTTTGTACCTTGTTACGTCCCTCTGAGGACCTGGTTCCCTTCCAGGTTTAGGCAACGAGGATTACCCAGAGGAGTACGGTCCGGGTATGTATCCAGCAGCAGGACCTACTGCCGAGGACGAGGTTATTCCAGAGGACTTCGCTTGATCACTGGTAGTGACTCTTTCCTTGGGACGGTATTACTATCTAGTTATCTGATGCCGTCCCAAGTTATCTTATTGCTTACTTTCATTCCAGTATTTTCTACTAGCGGGTTTGTTCCTGTGTGACATTTCCTTTCTGCACATTAGTTGTTATGTTTACCTCTATGTGCTCTTATATCTGTTGCCTGTGGATAAGATTTAGATTGACTACTTATGTGTTATGTGTTGGGTTATTTATTGTACTTTACAGCTTAGGTGCACTCCGACGGGCCCATTAGATTTGGGATGCCCGCCGAAGTGCGCTGCTGGCCTTTTCCATGTGACTCGGTTCCTTATTTTTGGAACCGGGGCATGACAAGGTTTTTGTGGTGGCCTACACAGGTCAGATTTAAATTGTCTTGGTCACCTGACTGTGCCAAGCGAGCCTATAAATTAGGAATAGATATTAGGAATCTTATCTACAAGTTTGAATCCTTCACATGACACCTCTATCTCGATTTTTTTTAACAAATTGCATCTTGTTTATTCCCTCAACGCTGATCGCAGTCATGACTTCTTTTCAGAGTTATGAATCTCTGCAGCGAACGTGTCACGCAGCCGGGCGATGTTCCCCGTGACGCAGGATCATCCGGGGAACCGGAACTGGAGCAGGTCCTTCAGTTGACTCCAGCTCCCTTAGGAAAGTCATCGGGGCAGCCCGAGGTGCCTTCAGACGGGCATCAGATACCGCATCAGGCAGGACCTGAGGATCAGAGGATCCCGAGTCAAGAGGAGCAGCAGCTGCCACCACCTCCACCATTCCCACCCCAGATGCCCTATATGCCATTCTCCGCAGGGCAACCCATGGATGGGACACAGATGTTCCAGATGGTATATGCAATGATGCAGGCCTAGCAGCAAGTCCAGCAGCTGGCCCAGCAGCACCAGGCTGAGACCCTGAGATAGAGTATCATGACGGCCTTGGGGCAGGCGTCACCGCCAGCACACCAGTCGACGATGCGGTCTGTCATAGACTTCCGTCGTATGATGCCACAACCTTTTATTGGCACAGAGGAGCCGACAGAGGTCCACGCATGGCTCACCAGCATTCAGCACCAGCTGGAGGCTACCAACCTCCCCCGATACCGATGGATGACTGCCGTCAGGATGCAGCTCACTGGCAACGCGCATCACTGGTGGCTTTCAGAGAAGCAGCATTAGGGACCAGATCGGGCCACATGGAAAGAGTTCTCTAGGATCTTCCAGGAGATGTACATACCCTCCACCGCCCGAACATAGCTTCGGGATAGATTTTAGAACCTCAGGCAGGGAAGTATGACGATTGAGGAATACAATGTTGAGTTCCTCCGCCTGAGCAGGTTTGCACCATACCTGATCCCTACTGAGGAGGTGAAGGCCGAGAAGTTCTATGAAGGCCTGAGTTTTGAGACCCAGAGGTTTATCGGGTCTATAGCTCCCACCTCTTACTCTGAGGTATTACTAGCAGCACGACGCCAGGACCGCATCAACAAGATAGAGGCCAGCCTGAAACGCTCCTGTGCGTCATCATCAGCAGTTCGAGCCCCGCAGGGAGGACCTACAAAGCGTCCTCTAGTACATCAGTAGCAGCAGAGGGTAGCACCCCAACTGGGAGCTGTCATTCCCA
Organism: Iris macrosiphon; assembly: GCA_036927795.1. NCBI lineage: Eukaryota > Viridiplantae > Streptophyta > Magnoliopsida > Asparagales > Iridaceae > Iris > Iris macrosiphon. Next base: position 164,158,104 of record JAYESA010000010.1, on the reverse strand, counting down.
CATGCCATTACTGCGGCAAGAAGGGACATTTATTGAGGGACTGTCGACGGAGACTGGGCGCTTGTTTGATATGTGGGTCAAACCAGCATGCAGTCCGAGATTGCCCAGACCAGAGGGCTCCAGTACAGATGGTTTATCGGCTAGCCTTGCCAGCACCGAGGCTTATCAGCAGCCTCCTGGACCGAGGCTGCCTTACGCAGGAGCTGGAGCACAGCGACCACCAGCACCAGGGGGAAATCAGAGGAGGCCACCCTTGGCCCCACAGGCAGAGCACTTCCAGAAGGCTCGACAGCAGCAGCCGAGTTCACCGGCACCGAGACATGGTCAGGCCTATGCGATGACTATAGAGGAGGCAGAGGCAGCCAGAGAAGTGATCGCAGGTACTATCTTAGTAGCTTCATTACCAGCAGTAGTCCTATTTGATTCTTGTGCCACACACTCTTTTATAGCTGCTAGTTTCGTGGCCACCCATAGAATAGCCACTGCACCCCTTCCGAAGATCAAAAGGATTCTTACGGGAGGTAGAATAGTACCTGTTAGCGACACTTATAGATCATATTCAGTAGTTGTCTGCGGGCGAGAGATGCGTGCCCGATTTCTGGTCTTCTCCATGCCGGACTATGACATTGTCCTAGGCATGGATTGGTTAAACCAATACCACACAACGCTAGATTGTCGTCATGGTTGTGTCATATTTAGACCCCCAGATCACCCAGAGTTTGAGTTTCTTCGGGGAGCCCGAGAGCATGGTGTCCAACCTACCCTAGCGATACATATTACAGAAGGTGAACCGATGTACCCTCACTTTATATCAGAGTTTGAGGATGTGTTTCCAGAGGATCTCCCAGGACTGCCACCTGACAGAGAGATTGAGTTCACTATAGAGTTGACTCCCGAAGCCGAGCCAGTTACTTTCCCCGTTTACAGACTAGCACCGAAGGAGTTGGTCGAGTTGAAAGTCCAAGTAGATGATCTCTTAGATAAGGGTTTCATACGGGCTAGTGTATCTCCATGGGGAGCACCCATTTTATTTGTACCGAAGAAGGACGGGACGGTACGCTTGTGTATCGATTATAAGGCGTTAAATGCTGTAACGATAAAGAACAAGTATTCACTGTCGTATATCGATGATTTATTTGATCAGCTTAGTGGTGCATGTGTATTCTCGAAGATCAATCTCAGATCCGATTATCATCAAATTAAGGTACGGAGAGAGGACATCCCGAAGACGACTTTTCGGACAAAGTATGGGCACTATAAGTTTTTAGTCATGTTGTTTGGTTTAACCAATGTTCTAGCAGTATTTATGAGTCTGATGAACAGTCTTTTCCACCCATACTTAGATAAGTTCGTGGTAGTATTTATCGACGACATCTTGGTATATTCCAAGAGCCAGGAGGAGCATGAGAGACATCTCAGGATTATGTTGGAGATGCTGAGACATGAGAGGCTGTACGCAAAGCTCAGCAAATGTGAGTTCTGCTTGGATAGAGTACCATTTCTGGGACACATAATCACCGGAGATGGACTATCAGTTGACCCAGAGAAGATAGCTGCAGTTGAGACATGGCCTACCACTATATCAGTTACAGAGGTTAGGAGTTTCCTTGGACTTGTCGGATATTATCGGAGGTTCCTAAAAAACTTCTCGAGGATAGTTGCGCCTATGACGTGACTGATGCGTAAAGGCGAGGAGTTTATCTGGACCGACGAGTGTCATGCGGCTTTCGATGAGCTAAAAAAGCATCTGACATCAGCACTGATTTTGACACTACCTTCAGGATCTGGAGGATTTATAGTGTACAGTGATGTGTCTGGGAGCGGATTAGGTTGTGTACTGATGCAATACGGCAATGTGATAGCCTACGCATCGAGACAGCTAAGAGTTCATGAGAAGAACTATCTGACGCATGATCTAGAGCTAGCTGGAGTGATATTTGTACTAAAGCTATGGAGACACTATATTTATGGTGAGCGTGTTGAGATTTACACAGATCATAAAAGTCAGAAGTATGTCTACACGCAGAAGGAGATCAACATGAGACAGAGGCGCTGGCTAGAGTTGATGACAGATTATGACATTGAGTTGCAGTAACACCATGGCAAGGCGAATGTAGTAGCAGATGCCTTAAGCAGGAAGCCCATGGCATACTTTTTGATGACTCAGCGGCAATTGCTAGAGGATCTCCAGGAGCTTGGGATAGAGATTGTATGGCCAGGCATGGATGGACAGATGTCCAGTCTCGAGGTTCAGTCTACATTGATTGAGAGGATCAAGACAGCCCTGCCTACAGATACGAGATTTTGATGTGTACGAGAGAGGACAGAGGCCGGCATACAGACGGGACTCAGGATTCATGAAGACGGAACATTGAGATGTGGAGATCGCCTATACGTTACGAATGGCGAACTACGCCAGGAGTTGATGACCGAGGCTCATAGCTCGATTTATTCTATTCATCCCGGGGGTACGAAAATATACTGAGATTTGAGGCAACATTTCTGGTGGCATGGGATGAAGAGAGAAATTGCAAGATTCGTGGTGAGATGTTTAGTTTGTCAGCAAGTCAAGGCTGAACATCAGAGGACTGCAGGACTATTACAGCCGCTTCCCATTCTCGAGTGGAAGTGGGAACACATTACCATGGACTTCGTCACAGGATTCCCGCGGAGCCCTAGCGGAAAGGATGCAGTTTGGGTTATCGTAGACAGACTAACCAAGTCTGCACATTTCTTGCCCTTCAGGGTTGGGCAGTCTACGGAGATATTAGCTGACATGTATATGAGGCAGATAGTACGACTATATGGAGTGCCTGTCAGCATTGTATCGGATCATGATTCCAGATTCACATCACATTTTTGGCGGAGTATGCAGGAGAGTTTAGGAACTCATCTCAAGTTTAGCACTGCATATCATCCACAGACTGATGGCCAGTCAGAGAGCACGATACAGATACTAGAAGATATGTTGAAAGCGTGCATGATCAATTTTGGAGGATCTTGGGAGGACCATCTACACTTGGTGGAATTCTTCTACAATAACAGCTACCAGGCTAGCATACAGATGGCACCTTATGAGGCACTGTACGGCAGGAAATGTAGGTCACCAGTATGTTGGAGTGACGTGGGAGAGCGTCAGATACTTAGTCCAGAGTTGGTGACACAGACAATATAGAAAGTCAAGCAGATTCAGAGCCCCCTGCGTGCAGCACAGGACAGACAGAAACATTGGGCAGATGTGCACCGCAGACCTTTGGAGTTCAAGGAAGGTGACCATTTATTTTTCAAGATATCGCCTACTCGTGGTACCATCAGATTCGAAGGCAGAGGCAAGCTGAGTCCGAGGTACATCGAACCTTTTGACATCTTAGAACGAGTTGGCGAAGTGGCTTACTGTCTTGCATTGCCTCCATCATTAGAAGGAGTGCATGACGTATTTCATGTATTGCAGTTGAGGAGATATGTGGCAGACCCTAGCCATGTGCTTGATCATTCGAAGATTACAGTCGGGCCCAGTCTATCTTACGTAGAGCAGCCAGTGGAGATACTCGATCACAGTGAGAAGACTTTGAGAGGTCAGACTATTCGATTGGTCAGAGTTGCATGGAAGCATCATTCGCCAGGCGAGTCTACCTGGGAGCGCGAGGATTCCATCCGACAGTGTTTCCCGTATTTATTTGAGAAACAAGGTACGACTTTACGTACCGCATTTGATTACTAGTTATTTTTAAATTCTCTTAGCTATTATCGTGCTTTACTTTTAATTTCGGGGACAAAAATTTTCTAAGTTGGGAAAAATGTAAACCCCCATTTATTTCTATAGATAGTCTGGTATGGGTTAGAAAATTTTGGTTTAGCAGCAGAGGTTTAAGGTTTAGAGTAAGGTTGCATATGTCTGATTATTTTAATTAAACCCTTGGCGTGCCCTACCATTGTTGAATTATTCGAAGCCCAACATCAGCCCATAAATTCCAACAGATTATTGCACTTTTGACTTGACACGCCAATTTAGGTGTTGGACCTTTCCGTCTCTCAAAACAGATCCCTTGTGCCCTAAATTAATTGCACAATTTCCCGTATCCAAAATCCTATATTTAATCCCGTATCGGACACCTGTATCGTTACCATCAATTTTGAGACACCAACTTAACCCGTTGAGCCAGACCAACTAAAGGGTCCAAGACTGACTCCAAGCCCACACCATTTTTGACCTTTGTGTCACTCCCAAATTGAGACCCCAAGTGCCCCCATTTAATTTAAAAGCGCGGGACATATTTATTCTAATTAAATCGGGGATACCAACTTTGACTAATCCTATTTTAATCCTCATTTAATTCCAATGCCCATTTAATTAAGCCCATACAAAATACACAACACCCCCTCACCCTACAAAACACCAAACACCAATTCTTCCATAATTTTTCCATTATTTTATGTGTTTGTGCAATTACCCAAACTTAAGGGGCTAAATTACAAATATTGTCACATGTGGCACACCCTCATTGGTTAAGGCCAATGAAGAGGCCAACCCTCTTCTTTGACCGTGGTCAACATCCCTCCTCCCTTTCTTTTTCATAAAGAAACTATTTCATTCATGTGAGATCTCAATCCCACATTTGAAATAGGTAAATCTCCACCCTCCAATCCTCACACACTATCCTATAAAATGTCCCCATCCCTACACACAACCCCATACCGGCCCTAATCCCCAAACCCTAGGAAACCTCACCCCCCTCTCTCTCTCCTCCCTCCTAAACATTAAAAACCGAACTTCTTCTTTCTTCTTCTTCTTCCTTTCTTTTTCTCCTTCTTCCCTCCCTCATCTCCTTCCTTGGAGAACCGATCTTCCGGCCAGCCACCGCAATCCGGCGCTGCCACGACTGCTTCTCTGGCAGGCCATCTCCGCCACCAGCCTCCTTCACCCGATCCGGCCATACTCTACTACGCCACCCCTCGAGCCACTGCTAGACCACCAACCTCGTCGAGCAGCAGTCGCCGCCTCCCTCCATCAGTGCTCAAGTCCGCTGCCACGAGCTGCTCCGACCGAGCTACTGTGCCACCGCCGCCATCATCCTATTCTCCGACGGACTCTACCACGTCACCCCAGAACCGACCACCGCCATTGCCACTACCACCGACAGTATAATTGTCCACCACCACCAGCTGCCACGAGCTCGATGCTCCGGTCAGCCACCTCACCCCGAGACTCCCGTTCCTCCACCCCTCGAGCTGCCGCATCCTCCCACTGAATCTCCGACGAGCTTCTCTGAGCTGTTGCACCACCGGCCGAGCACCTCTCTCGAGCTTCTCCTCCGGCGACCATCCGATGTGCAGCCTTCTACCTCTCCACCTCTCAACCACCACCCTAGCACCACCCCACGGTTGGGCTCATCTCCGGCGGGCCAGCACCCTACACTCCGTTCCATCCGACCTCCCTTCTTCTGCCATCAACCACCTCACAGTCAAGGTATACCTCTCCCCCTCTCTATTTTGATATATAGTTTGGTGTTTTAGATAGGGTTAAGGTTTATAAATGATCATGTGTTAAGGATGGATGATTAGGGTTAATGTAGGTTTAGGATTTATGTTTACATAAGTTATAAAATAAAATTAAAAGATTTGTATGGGAGTTTAGGGTTTGATTATAACTAGATGTTATGAATATTATGCATGGTTGGAAAAATGCTAAATCAATTAATGAAGGTTTAAAAATGATTTAAAAAAGGACATGGAATATATATCCATGATGGATGGATTTGAGACATAAATAATGAAGTGGGGATTAAATCACCATATAAGATTTTAAGGTGTCGTCCTAATTGAATGCAAATTGATTATTGTGGGAACAAATTTAAATTATTGAGAAATAAGATTCTGATATTTGAACATTGATGAACACTGAGGATCACGTGTTTGATTGTGAACTAGTGTGTAGTATCAAACCATTAATCGGTAATTTGGGGACTGGAAATTAATGATGGGTTAATTTAAGAGTAGTACTTTTATGATTTGGTAACGATGATATGAAACGAAAGGTTAATAATTATTAATTATGTATTTGAGGATGGTTTGATGATATGGTACAGATGACTAGTTTGATTTGATGTAGCATACCAATAATCAACCGTGGTCAACCCTCTAGCATATTGTCCCTGTGAGTTGTAGCTGAGTCTGAGCATATGTATAGACGTGTGTCACATCCCTGTTTGCCGCGTGATAGTTTATTGATTGAGTTTGTATCTCATCTCTAGGTACTATGGGACCTGAGGACGTGGACATGGTACCGGATCCCCGTCATTGACAGCCGGACAAAGGCAAATGTACCTTGCCACCCTGTATTTCAGTTACAGATATTTTATTGGTTCATTATGTACATTGTGCGCATATTTTGTTTACGATCGATACTTTGCGTCTAGATGACAACCGGGTACAGACGTTCATCGTAACGTCTTGTAACGAATGTTAGATGTTCATAACACCATGATGTACGTACCTGAGTATATCATTACCCCAGGACACATTCATACACTGATAGCGTGCCAGATTTCTTATATCCTGATACTGACATCATGACTGGATACTGGGACAACCTTAGGGTCGCATTTGTTGATAGTATTTCTGTGCGAAGAGACTGCTAGATAGAGGTTCAGGTTCAGCGCACAATCGTTGAACGCTTGGGAAGGGGAAGACAGTTACTAGACGTTTGGGCTCCTCTGCACACGCTTATATATATATATTTATTGTTTCTGTAGTGATCCTGTATCTAGTGTAGTTGAATCACCCGTGTGAATCTTTGCCCGGAGCTGTGGTACGTCCCGTGTATTTCCGTGTCCGGGGCTACGGTTTAATTTTGGACAGCCCACGCATCGAACATTGTCTTTAAACTGTGTCTCACTTGTTTGGTTATGATAGATTACCCTGTTGTTGCATTTGTACTTTCTGTTATACTTGACATGCTGTATTTTTGTACCTTGTTACGTCCCTCTGAGGACCTGGTTTCCTTCTAGGTTTAGGCGACGAGGATTACCCAGAGGAGTACGGTCCGGGTACGTATCCAGCAGCAGGACCCACTGTCGAGGACGAGGTCATTCCAGAGGACTTCGCCTGATCACTAGTAGTGACTCTTTCCTTGGGACGGTATTACTATGTAGTTATCTAATGTCGTCCCAAGTTATCTTTTTGCTTACTTTCATTCCAGTATTTTGTACTAGCGGGTTTGTTCCCGTGTGACTACTCTAGTATTTGTACTATGATACATTATCTTGTGACATTTCCTTTCTGCACATTAGTTGTTATGTTTACCTCTATGTGCTCTTATATTTGTTGCCTGTGGATGAGATTTAGATTGACTACTTATGTGTTATGTGTTGGGTTATTCATTGTACTTTACAGCTTAGGTGCACTCCGACGGGCCCATTAGATTTGGGATGCCCGTCAAAGTGCGCTGCTGGCCATTGTCACGTGACTCGGTTCCTTATCTTTGGAACTGGGGCATGACAATATATATGCACGTTGAGCTAGAAAAGAAGTGACACATTATCCTGTGCCGAAGTTATTATTGCATGAATTCATGACAATGAAGCATGCAACATAAGAACTTATAGTATAGAAAGAAGAATAGAGAGACACGTACCAGCACTAGGTGGTACATATTCATCATCAGGAGTCTGCCCCTACAACAAATTTCTCAGGACTGTCAACGAAGCCTCCACTTCAGACGAGTCGACATGAATGAGCAAATTATCATAATCACTCCAAGTCATGCTCGGTTCTAAAACTATAGTTTCAGTATCAATCTACCCTGTATCATCTTCAAAACCAGCTGTAACTATAGCATATTAAGGCTGAGCCTAATTATCCTGACCAGGCATATCTTTGGGGGATATAGCAGTAATGTTAGTTTGTGACCCGATCTGCTCACCAACTTCGACCCTAGAAGGTAAAATTATTTCTACACCAAAATCAGGTCTTTCTGGAGCAGGTTGATCCTTTGGATCCATTGGCGAAGAAGGAGGTATGAGTATAATCAGCATAATAAATTGAGTCGCAGCATCAAGAATAGGATCCGCAAAACTGATGTAAAGCCCCTTACCCAAAATATGTATTTTGTGTGTATTTTATATTATTATTTTTATTATAGATTATTTTAAATATTGAATTACTTTAGAGTATTCTCTTAGTTAATTAGAAAATAAATTTCTTAGTATATTTACTTATGTAAATATTTATTTAGAATCATTTTTAGGCTATTTTAAATTTTTGGAGATTTTTCTAGAATTTTTAGGTAATTAAAACATTGGGAACATAAATTTTTAGGACTTACATGATTTACTATGAGATCATACTTGCATATTGTTCCTACCAAATATTTATTTTAGGTTAAAATATTTAATTATATTTTTCTGTAATTTATTTAGAAATTTAAGAAATTTATTTAGATTTTTGAAATTATTCAGGATTTATTTGGATATATATAGTCTTAATATTAGATAGATGCTAATTTAGTGTTAATAGATATTAATAAGATTATATATAAATTATTTGTATTAAATTTAATTCTATTTAAGATTATAAATTATTGAGATAAACACAAACTCTATTTTAAATTAATTCAATCCTGAGCCTACTAGGAAAGCAACTTCATGCATATCATATCCTTATTTAAACTGATCCTAATCATATCCAAATTAGTCATTCCTAGTCGTATTCAATTAAGTAGTGTCCACCATTATAAATACCTAATCCTTCATTTTTTTCCCCAAATTTCCCTCTTTTTCGTCCAAAAACAGTCAAAGTTCGTCATAAATTCAGCCTCATTTTCTAGTAGTTATGACGACTTAAAAAGACGATATCTTCTAGCTCCGGACTCCAAACGCTTTCCAATTTTTTTTGTTAGAACGATATCAAGGTTAGTTTTCTGAATATATAAATTATTTTAATAATTTATGAACCTATTTTTCCAGAAAATTCTAAAAGTGCCAGCTGTCCAAAATCAGACGTGTTTTCGTATTTTTGAGATTTCGGGAGATCCCGAATTCGGAATTATGAACCGTTTGAAGTTTCGAAAAGTTGACATGACGAAATTATATAAAATAATATTTCCAAAATTTAACATATAAGTTTAATTTACTGTAAAATTCGTACAACATAGAGGTAAATAGGAATCCACCAAAAATTATTATCTGTGCGCCCTTGTAGACATAACTCTTTATCGACTTGTGATTTTATGAAACTGTCGATTTCGGTGTTTATATAGCACTAAAATCTATATAATTCTACACACAAATCAAGGATTTTAAGTCGGTTGACTTTTTGGTCAACGGATTGCCTCGATTTGCGTGCCACGGATCACAAATTCGTAAAGTTGACTTTCTTTGGACCAAAATTAAGGTTTAACAATAAAATCAGATTATAATAAGATTAAAATACTATTTTAGGTTATTTTATTCAGAATTAAAATAGATTAAAATTGAGGAACCTATTCACCCACTTTTGTAACCTAACTTGTTTAATTTATGTGACGGGTAGATCGGATGACGCCTTGAGTTGGGACTTCATTATTTTTTAGAGCAGGCAAGATACCTTACCAAATTTCTCACAGTACTTTGCATGCTTATTATATTTTTATATATTCATTGTATATGTGTTTTTTTTCAATCATAATTATATACTATATATATATGTTGACACACACTTGACACATAGTATCATGGGAGGGGAGGACAATCAGTAGGCGTATGGGTTATAACCACTCTTGTAAACCATAGTAACTAGCACACACTATGGTAGTCGTGTCCGATGGTCGCTACCCTCGCGGTATGTCGGCTGATGGTGTCACGATGGTCGCTACCCTCGCGGTATGACGGCTGATGATGTCCCTGACATGTGTGTGAGTTATGAGATTAGATAGAGTAGCCTACCCATGCCCATACGTCAAAAATTATCCTCATTATGCATTCATATAGATTGTCTTGTACAGCGTACTTATATATTTCTACCTATTATGTATGTTCACTGTATTCAAATTGGCATACTTTTATGTATCTTGTTACGTCCCTCGGAGGACCTGGTCCCTTTCCAGGTGTAGACGATCATGACTATTCGTAGGAGCATGGATCAGGACTTGCTACTTATCTCTTTCGAGGAGGTCTTCTCTTCGAGTCTCATTGTTCATTAGATGTTCTTATGTGGGTTCCCTTATATTATAGTTTGGCAGTGGATTTGTTTCTACCCGACTATCATTCTCTGATACTTCATATTGAGATTTAGTTATATAGTAGATTGGTTATTTATTTCTATTTGATTTAGTGGATAAGATCTAGTTATGCCCTGTGACTTATGACAATATATATACCACATGTGAGTTAATATTCATAATACAGTGTACGTGTGTATTATGGTATCCATATATTGGAGTTGCCATATACATACGGCTGGCATGCTTACGTATTCCTAGTCCTACGTATTTTGAGACAGGGACATGACATATTTTGGTGGTGGCCCATACATGTCGAGAGTATATTGTCTTGGTTACGTTATTGTACCAAACAAGCTTGCAAATAGGATTAGAGTATAGGATCTCATCCATATTTGACTATGACTCACCTTTCTCCCAGTCCGTTCTATTTAAATAATTACATCATGCTTGATTCATGTACTTTCCTAATAGTTTCTTGAGTGTAGCCTTCCCCTAGAATATAGGGATCCTTGTTGTTAGGATGATAATTAGGGTAATATTTCTACTAAAAATTCAACTAGAATATTGACACATCACTAAGTTTAGAATACCTAATGAATCCTAGCATCCCTTACCTGTAGGTTAATTGACCACTATCCCTTGATATATTTATGAATGACTTAAGAGTAGTATAGACACTATTAATGTTAGTTATAAATTTGACCATATTGTTGACCCTAGTATTAAGGAACCAATAGAAATTCAAGGTTGAATATTAGGACTAAACCTAACTTTCATAGTGAGATAGTATTAGAAAACTATAAATTTAGATTCTTGTCTTGATACTAGCAGAACACTACCTTAGGAAACCAAGAGGAATGAATATAACATTTTCCTTGACCATACCTCGACGACGGAGATTAGCATACCTCCTTTCCCTAGGAAACCATGATATTATCGAGAGTCTCTCTAATTAATTTTATATCTTGTTCCTCCGAAACCTTAACACTCGTTATTTGTGCGATGACTAAAATTTAAATTTTCTTTCATCTTTCAATTCGTGCCACCTAACCCTTCCGATTGTAGGCCAAGTAATTTCTATTTATGTTAGGATATATAGTTTGCTAGATTTATAGTTGTTAATCTTGAATTTTGAAATTATGTGCTTAGTAGTTAGAACTTGATAGTTGCGTTATTCATTTGGATTATAATTTTATGATTATCCTTTAGTTTCAAATCACGTAATTTGTACCTTCCTTCATCATAATCTAGCGTACTTATATTTTCTGAACTACCTCGACTTATACTGCTATTATAGCCTAGTTTTGCAAGCTTATTCTTTTATCGAGCTTGTTTATGACATATGTATTATTGGATGCACACACTAATACAATTGTCTATTTAGAATAAGTGTATTATGTTCTGATCAACCTTAGTGCGCTTGGTTCGTTCTTCGTATAACTACTTTACGTGGATTGAGATATAGTTGACAAAACTTGTTAGACGAATATACTTGCCCTCTAGACTGGTCAGAGCATATCATGTCAAGTACATAATCGTTCTGATATGAACATGCGAATAAAAATTTACCAAAAATAAGATTTCAATCCACAACTGCCTTGACAACTCACTTTTGAATTCTTAAAAATTGCCTTGAACCCCGTACTTGTATTCTATCACCTCCTCCTTGAATTCTTTATTATTATTTTTCATCTTTCCCTATTTCGGAAAGATGAACGTTCGTGCTTAATACAAGTTTGATACACGAAGACTACTAGATATACCCCATAGGCCAATCACATTACTTGGTAACTATCTTTTGTAATTAAGGGCATAAAACATGTGAGATGTTTTGTGTTTGAGGATTGAATAACACGATTAAATAATTTGAGAAGATTTTTCTTAAATGAATAGCCTTATGTGATAGATGGGTAAATTCTAAGTTGGGTAGAAATTGCATTATCAACTTGAGGGAAATTTCTTTTAGATTGTGATCAAGTAAGATTAGATTAAGAGATTTAAGTCATTTTAATTTTGGAAATTTTTAGAAGAATGATTAAGACGATGAGGATTTTATGAATTTCGATATCTCAATATTGTGAACCAAATATTTATAATTTGAGCATATTGATTTAAATTTTGGATATTGAAGGTTGAATCATCAATTTAAATTTTGAGGCTAAATATGTAATTTTAGACTTGAACAATTGGTGAATTAGATTTAAAATTTTATGATTTGATAATTTGAATTAAAAGTTGAATTTTGATTGTTGGATCACCTATTTGAAAAATTGATAATAGAAATTAAATTTAAAATTTGAAGAGTACAAAATTCTTAAGTTGAAAATAGGAATACAATTTGATTAGAGTTTTTATTATTTAAAATCTAGAAAAAAAATATTATAGTTGAAAATCATGATTTAAAATTTGATGTGGGTTATTTAAATCTTCAAGATTTCATATAGATTTGAAGTAAATTTGAATGTTAATTATTTAAAAATCTAGAAGAAATTATTATAGGTTAAATTTTGATTTAAACAGTTATTATTTTAATTTTGAAGAGATTGTGACGGATTTGAATAGATTTTTTCATTTAAATTTTTGAGAAGATTGTGGTTGACTTGCCTTAGACACAAATGTGAAAGATTTAACAAATCGTTCCTTATTTTTAATTTCGAGGACAAAAATTTTAGGAGGTGTGACATATCCCAAACTATAACCGGTTCGTTGCTAATATATCTCGAATTTGCCTTTAAGGACGAAGTGGTGTAGTGGTAAGCGACGTCCCTTACCATAATTCAGGCCTTGGTCACTTTTCAGATCGTATCCCATCTTCTGGTGTCACTACCATATTTTCTAATAAAATATAATTTGGTCATTTCATAATTAATTAAATATTGTGCATGTTGAATATTTATTTATTATTTTATTTATTTATTGTTAGATGTTAGATTTTATTTTGGACTTGTGTTGGTGGACCTAACTAGTTTAGATTAGAGCCATGGGCCAATACTTAATTCTAGTTAGAATTGAGCCCAATAGTAAGCCTATTCATTAGGAGAATGAATTAATTAGTTAAACCAATTAGATTAGAACATTCCCTCATTAATTAATTTCTTCATGACAAGACCCAAGGGGTATTATGGACATTTCATAGTGCCTTGAAGAGGGGGCAAGGCCGGTCACTACATAAGGGGGTGGAGACTCTCTCTCCTCTCTTTTCTTCATTCCAAATTTAGATCTAAAAATTTTCCTTTCCAAATTCCTTCATTCCTACATCAAATTCTATCCAAATTTCTTTTCAATTCCTTTCCTAATCATCATTGGTGGCTATTACAATAAGGAGAAAGCAAGAATCTACAAAGAGGAAGCAAAGATCTACAAGGAGGAGCAAGGATCTATAAGTTAAAGGCTCTTGACACTCAATTTAGGATTTTTATTAGGAATTCATCTCCCAATAGGTAAATTTTAGTTTTTCCTTTCTAATTAGACTCTAAATCTGTAATTTAATTATTAGGAACCCTCCCATGTACTAAGGCTATCCATAGGAATTGGAATTAGGTTCATAGGAGGCCAATGGAGAAAGTTATGTGGTATTTTGTGTCAATTTTAGGGAAATTCCGTGATTGGCACATCTTGTGTTTGTTAATAGGTCAATTAGACTAAATTGACATGTGTTTGGTTGTGTGAGACTATTTTTGTGTCCATAATTGGATACGTGTAGGCCGTATCCCGATAATTTGGCGTTATTGGTTGATTTGGAAGTTTTCTTCTGACACGGGGGTTTGAACATGTCACATTTTGACACGGGCACGTAGTTGAGTATCTAGCTCTTTATGTTGTTCATAAATATGATTTTAGACTTTCTCGTGTCCTTCGGGGTACGTTTGGTGGTGTGGTGTACTCATATCGCAAGTGTATCATTGATCTAGTGTGATACGGGTGCGGTGCACTCCACGTGTTTATTTTCTTGCATTTCAATTTAATTTACCTTGGTTATAGATATTATAATAATATAATTATAATTTTTATATGATATATATGTATATATATATTATGTGTATATTTTATATTTCTTTGTGATGTGTTGGTGGTCATTGGAGAGTAGAAGAGTTCGTTTAGTATGGGTATGTGGTATCATATATATATATATATATATATATATATATATATATATATATATATATATATATATATATATATATATATATGTGTGTGTGTGTGTGTGTGTGTGTGTGTGTGTGTGTGTGTAGGTGTGTGTTAGTGTAAAACCCCTAATTCTAAAAAAATATTAATATTTTTAATTAATTATAATTGAATTATAGTAATTATGAGCTAAATAGAAGAAATAGATTTTATTTAATTTTTATTTTAGGTGTTTGTGCATTTAGGAGATTTATGGAGCCATTATAAATTTTTCCTAATTTATTCCATGTAGTAGACCGGGTGGACAGTTGATAGCTTAATGGTATGTACAAATACAATCTCTAGAATGGATTTAATTCCTAACGGATATTAAATCCTAACCCATTTCCTATCCTATATCCAAACCCATTTTCTAACTCTAACCCGTTAAGACCCCCCTTAAGGAAAATCGCAGCAGCTGCTGCGATTCCACAAACCCGCGGCCGCGTGAACTTAACCCCCCCCCCCCCCCCGCTCTCTTTCTCCATATATATATCTCCACGTTCCAAAACCCTAACCCTAATTCATCCTCCCATCCTCTCGACCAAGCCCGCCGTTCACCAGAGTCGTGCCACAATGCGACCTAGCCGCACAACCGCCGCTCGCCGACGACCGCGACTCCGCGCACAACCGTGACAGTTTGGAACTGCAGATTACCTGTGTTCACAACGTATTTCCCGTGCCCCCGCTCGACCAAACTTGACCCCGTCTTCACCGGTATGATCCTCACCTATCCCCCTTCCAATCCTGTATATTAGTTTATCTCGAACAGCGTGCAAACCTAGGCGAAAACAACGACCAAGTTGACGGAAAATATTAACTTTTGGCTATCGCAAAAAACTGCGGTAACTACCTATATTCACGGATTCGTATCTTCCACCACAGAGATCCGAATTCGGTTTTTCTTTTTGGTATGCGAAGACCACTTAACCTAGTTTATTTTCTGTCAAATATAATAATTTATTAATTGCTGTGTGTAGAATTAAATTAGATGGAAAACCCCAAAAACATATTTTTCTTCAAATTCCAGAAATTGTGATACGGAGCGTGCCCCGCCAAACGGGACTGCCCCATCGTGTACCAAATCTACCAAAAGGTGCGCACAGTATACCTGGACATGTAGATTTTTGCAGAAACTAATTTGAACGCATGTGCGCATCGAAATCAGCCCGTATCCACAGAAAATCCCATGTATCGTATTTGCAAAAGCCCTACGCATTTAGTGCACGCTCGTCAGAATACGACGAAACTTATGCCACTGGACTCGTGGTATCACGTCGGTCCTGTGACCTAATTTTCACGCAATTCTGAGACAGTTGACCAAGTCGCCTATTGGCGGGCCCCACGTTTGACTTTTGGACGAAATTGTGTTTGGCTCACCGGAATCCACATTTAGACATACCGTTGAGTTCGTACTGACTTTTAGAGTTTGTTTGACCTATAATTTATCACATTTAGAGATCGTTACCCCTGACACGCTTTTGGGTGCAAAGTGGGCCACACGTGGACCCCACTTTGACCCGGAATTACTGATTTGCCCCTGTGTCCAAATTGGACGAAAGGGTAGTATTTTCTAGCTATTTTGCTAATTTCGGAAACGTTGGTGATGTCTATTTCAGCATCCGGAAACGTTTGTTCGGAGGTCTTAGTTCCTGATCCCGTATCCTTGACATCTGGATGTTATATTTTACAGCTTTCTTGCCAGGCAAGTATACCTTGCCATTGTACTGTTATTCATATTCCATATGTTGCATGCATCTTTATTTTCTGTCTTTAGTTCATATATTTTAACTGCTATATAAACTGCGCGTCCAAGGAAACTTGGGTGCAACGACGGTGTCGTCGTAATATATTTTTATTATGTATATGCATTGACCTTGTTTATGAGACCACCCTATTATCATGATGCATCATTAGATTTCATTGGCCGTGACATAGTTGTTATACGAGTTTTGAGTCTCATATAGATCACAGACTTGCGTGCATGGTTTGGCCTCATGTACGTATGAGTCGTGCGTTAGGGATAACTGCTTATAGAAACTTTGCATGCTAGAAGACTTAGCAGTTATTAGTAGTCTATGGATATAGCCTATCGTGGTACAGTGGTCCAATCCTTGTCCTTGTCTGGTTGCAAGGTTGGGCTATTGTACTAAAGATAGGCTATGAACCAAATTGTGTCATAGATGTGACATGCTTAGAGCATGGGGTGGGGAGAACAACAAGTACCGCATTTGGGCTCCTTTGCACTTTCCTTTTTATGTAACCCATATGCTCCGCCGGAGATACGCGGTCATGATGACCCCTATACTACTTGGCGGTCTCTGTCGTTCAAAAGACGACATGCTTTGTAGGCCCCTGATTCTCCGAGAGAATCATGACAAACCCATTTTATGGCCAGATAGCCCACTTGTTGGAAAGTTGTTCTCAAAGTACATTCACTTAGACGGTTAGGCGACCCCATTGGATATTTATTTCAGTACTTTATTGTCATGCTTCTATGTATCTTGTTATGTCCCTCTGAGGACCTGGTCCCTTTCCAGGTGTAGATGTTCATGATTATTCACAGGAGCGCAGATCCGGACTTGCTACTGATCTTTGAGGAGGTTTACTCTTCGGGCCTAGTGATTATTGGTGATGTACTTATGTTATGTTTGCTTTTATATTCTAGTTCGGCAGTGGATTTGTTTCCATCCGACTGCCTTTTTTAGATACTTTATATTGAGATCTAGTTATATAGATATTGGTTATTTATTTATATTGATTTATGTGGATAAGATTTTGATTATGCCCTGTGACATGTAACTTATATTTATACCACTTGTGGATTTGATATTCATATTACAGCGTACGTGTGTATCATGGTATCCATATAATGGAGTTGCCATGTACATACGGCTGGCATGCTTACTTGTCCTAGTCCTACGTATTTTGGGACTGGGGCGTGACAGTGAGCTAGAAGGGAGAAGAAAGCAGTGAAAAGCAATCAAAAAGTAGTGAAAAGCAGTCAATAAACAGTGAAAAGCAGCAGCTAATAAGCAGCAGCAAAAGCAGCAAGCTGAAGCAGCTGAAGCAGCAACAGTAAGCTGCAGTAGCTTGAGTGCTTATAGTTTAAGTTGTGGATAAATTTAGATAAGCTAGTTAGTTTATATTGATAAGTTTGTAAGTTAGTGTATATATTGATAAGTTAGTGTATATATTGATAAGTTAGTTATATATATATATCGATAAATTAGTGTATATATTGATAAGTTAGCTATATATATCGATAAATTAGTGTATATATTGATAAGTTAGTGTATATATTGATAAGTTAGTAAGTTAGTTATATATATATATATATATATATATATATATATATATATATATATATATATATATATATATATAAGAACTAGTTAGCATTGGTTAGTATTATTTTTAGATTACCTTGTGACACCAAGGTAATAAGAGTTGAGGTATCTTGGGTACGGGTATTGAATATCCGAAAGGGTATGCTAGTATGTTAGTATTATATAAGTTAGTTAGTTAATTGGTGTATTAATATATATATATATATATATATATATATATATATATGTTAGTTGGTATAGTATAGTTATGAGTTTGATTACATATTAGTGTATAGTGAGGTATGTATGGTTAGTTAGTTAACATTAGATATTGGATTACCTTGAGATACCAAGGTAATGTCAAGGTATTGAGTTTGTATATCAAGATGGGTGTGTAGGTGGTGTGATATCGAATTTGATTCAAAGCCAAGGTATCCACTTAGCATTAGTTTAGCTAGGAGTACTATATATATTTATCTTGCATATATATATTGTATTTTCATATCTAATAATTTATGTATCTTATGATACGGTATTGTGTTGGTATCCTAGTATCCTAACATAGCTAGTATAGCCTAGTTACATAGTGTATGGACCCAATATACTAGAGATGGACTCATACAACCTAGAAATAGCTAGTTTGACCAAGTTTGATTAGTTTAACCTAGTGTTGACATAGTTTGACTATTTTGACTTAGAAATAACTTTATGACCTAGAATTGAACTAGTTTAACTTATTTTTATTCCAAAACCTTATATTAATTCAATATTTTATATATAGGTCTGTGACACTAGTTCGGATACCATTTCGCATCATTTGCTCTGGACCACAGACGAGTACATTCTCTGATAGTTTTTATTATTTTATTACTATTATAATTCAAGTATTTAGAAATGTTACTTATGATTCTTTGACACATTTGGTATACGGATTGGTATAGTTATTGGATCGTCAGTCATGAAATGTTACCTTGATTATCGAGATGGTATCGAATACTGCTCCTTCTTGGTATTGGATGACATTGGATATTATAGGTTAAACATTGGATACATTGGCTAGTACTGTGTCCTGATTAGATCCATCGTATCAGTCGGGGTAGAGGAAATACAAATTAAATATTTAATCAAGAACATCGGCTAGTAGTGTAATCATTGGCTACTTATTAATCATACACTTCACATATGGTTGAGTTAGCTCCTTAGTGTAATCATTGAATATCCCAAGCCGATCACATATTTAGTTAGTATCTCAAACACATGGTATATTGTATATTCTATTTTCAGTTCATAGATTACCCTATTCTATTTTTGATATTATAGTTCATCTCCTTCATTCTTGTATGCATTGATTTATATTTTTGTTTCTAGTTTTGCCTATTTCTTCATTATTCTTAGATCATCAGTTATATTCTCATCATATATAGCATCCCCTGTTTTACTATTTTATAGTTTTTGTCAATTAATTGGAACTGCTATTGAGTTGTACTTCGCTCCATTCCTGACTGGATAATATTTTTCAGTGGATCCGAAAGATTGGTGTCCGACATACTACGGACCTCGACTTATAGATGATGCAGACATGGACCCACTAGTTCTAGAGTGACTGCCGAGAGATCTAGTCGGAATCACTAGTTATCATAGTTAATTTTCTTTAGGATTTTTGTACTTTTCAGCATGTATTTGAGACTTGGATATTGTTTCTATTTGTTGTTATTATATTTAGACTGCATAGTTATGCTAGACTTCTTTGATATCTTATCGTGGTATAGATTTGTGATTGAGTATTGTGTTGCATTAAGTATAATACCCTCATTCTTGGAGTTGAGATATTATTGGCAGATATACATTATTGTGAGATGATTAGATAGTATAGTTGACCTAGACAGCGTTCTACCGCCGATGCTGCAGCGTAGGCTGGACGTACCCACGTACTCGTGCCCCTTCACCATGTGCGGGTCATGACATCTGGAGAATGCGCTTAGTCTGTATGTTATAGCGATAAAGTTGTATTTTACCGCTTTCTGGTTCTAGCTCTTTTGAGATGAAGTCCCGACTACCTTCCACTTTCCCAAAAATGATGGGATTTTACCCTTTCTTCCTTGCTGGAATAATGAAGCAGGGGTTTTAGCTAAGACGGATTCGATTTGCTGAGTGAATGGTAGCCACTTGTGTATGCAGGTGTAAGCCTAAACCATACTCTAAAGAATATGTGGTGTTCCATTATTCTATGATAAACTAACTCACAAACAAACCCTTATTGAGAAAATACGGTATCTCTTTTAAAGGGAATACATCATCGAGAGATGGTACGTAAGCAGACGTCGTGGCATGCTATTCCAGTTCATTTTCTGTGGTGGCTGTCAGTGATATAGATGATGCTAGAGTTTTTCTAGGGAGCTTGACTACCAGCTGCCCTGGGGTTCTCGTGGCAAGGGAATCTTTGCCTGGCATATATCTCTGTTCCTGGAGTTTGACTACCGAGGGTTCATGTGCCTTTTTAAGCTTGACCACAAGGGGAGTAGTTGTTTAGGGTGGGTGTCCTTTGAGATAGACCCTTAGAGGCTTAATTAAAGTTGTAACGATGTCGGTTTCATTATCGGCATCTTTACCTCCTTCGTATTAGTAGATTTGCTTGTACAAGATTGGGCCAGAGTAGTATGCGTCGACCCCTTTAAAAGGATCTACGTCGACAAATTTTGTCTTGACGATGTCGCCTTTGTTGACGTACTTTAAGAACTGGTGACGAGTGGATGGGACAATCATATACTTATGTATCCACGAATGCCCTAGCAGGGTATTGTGGGACACATCCATATCGATGATGTAACAAGTCACCTCGGTTCGGAGATCATCGATTTAGCACTTCAGACGAATCTTGCCGAGCGGGTAGCTTCTTCTGGCATTGAAGCCGCTGATGGTGGTGTTGGTGGCAGATACCCGATGCATCAAAATCTCCAAAGCCTGTAGCAGACTTCGTAGGATAATGCTGAGAGATAAGCCAGGATCGATATGCATCTAGTCTACCTTTATGGCTTCGATATACACTATGTAATATAAGGGATGATCGTGCCTATTATTTTTAATAGCATATCCTACTGAAAGAATTTGATATTCGGGATTGCCTCCATCACACTATTGCAGTAAGGGCATATTACGGGGTTCTCGGCTGGTGGCTTGGCTTGGGCCAAATAAGAGTCGGCGTTTAGCAACGCCTCACTTAAAGCATCATGAGTCCTTTTGGAGATACAAATGAGCTCGAAGAGTGACAGTTTTGCAGGAGTGTTGGTCAACTGCATCAAAACATCAAAATATAGACATTGCCAAAAATAAAGATATTATAAATTCGAGAGAACTTTTTTATTAATAGAGAATTATCAAAGGGTACAAAAGAATCCCTAATACAAATAGATCTAAGTATAATAAAAAAATAAGATCTGGGCAAGTGTGACGGTGGAGATCAAGCACTGCAGCGGCTCCTTTACTTCATTGACGATCAGGAACCAAGGAGGTTGACGAGGCTTCAAACGGTGCTTCGGTCTTCTTCTCATTCTCTCTTTATTATTTTTTCTTTGTGGTTGTCCTCGTGGTCCTTCTTTGCATGTGAGAAATACCCACTATTTATAGCCTTAAGAAACCTTATGTAGGTGCATATATATGGGTTGCATGTTGGCGTATGGCACTACAGGCGCATGCTATTTTACGGCTGCCATGTGGCAAGTCAAGATTTTGGGTCGTTGATGCCCATAATACTTGTGACATGTGTCATAGTCTAATTTTGATGTTTGTGATTACATCTTGGGAATACTACTTCCTGGCACATGAAAATTATTGAGGGAGTAGTGGCGCGTGGCACTGCTGGCGCATGGAAACACTAGAGACTCAATGGCGCATATCACTGCAGGCACATGGGAATACTAGAAACTCAGTGGCGCATGACAGTGCTGGCACATGGGAACACTAGAGACTTAGTGGCGCATGGTACTACTGAAACATGGGAACACTAGAGACTTGATTACTTCAGTGTATAACACTAGATCATTTTAGCGCATGGATCTTGATTACTTCGGCGCATAGCTCTCGATTACTGTTGGCGCGTGGTAGAGATTTTATATGCTTCTACACTTCTACGCAAGCCTTTGTACGAATCTCTGTGTGGGCTATTGCACGGGTCACTGTGTGGGCTGTTGTGTGGGTCTCTGTGCAGGCTGTTGTGTGGGTTACTACGTGAGCGATGTTGACGCAGGGTGACACTGAGTGCAGATTTAAACTGTTATGAGGAGATTGAGTTAATTATTCATAACTGTTTTTATGGGATTTGAATTTAATTGAATCATATATTTCCATAATTAGTGGGTGGCCAGGATTAGGGGTTAGGATTTCATCTCAACTATTTAAATACTCTCTTTGTGCCTCCTTTGAGGACTTACTCCAAAATAGAGAGAGAGAGAGAGAGAGAGAGAGAGAGAGAGAGAGAGAGACGGCTACCATTGGAGTCCAAATGCATTTATGTGAGTCAGAAAAGGAGGTGACGATGAGCCTTCCAGAAGTTCTATATGAACTTGCCGGTTCTTGAGAGCAGATATATGGTGCGGCATATCTTGCTTTGAGCAACGGTGATCCTATCACCCTAGCAAGATCTAGTTTGTGTATTCTTCTTCTTCTACTCCTCTTTTGGTTGTAAATGTTCTGCCCCAATCATAACTACGTTTGCAAGAAAGAACATGATCTGGTTGAATTTTATGATCCAGTTCGAGTTGTAATCGGCTAATATATTATTTATATATTCGTTAGAATTGAGGTGGACAAAGAAGAACTCTTGTGTGTATCTCTGATCTTAATTTCCACTACTGGATCGTACAGAGACGGTTTGCAAAGTCGTGCTATCTCTATTCATTATTTTGGTTTCTCCATCTTTGATATATCTTGGGACTAATAATCTCAAAATAATATTCGAACAAGATGGAGAGAAATCATTCAAGTCTTCTCGGCACAAGTTTTAACAAACTTGAGAGGTTTGATGAGGAGCACTTCAGCATCTGGAAGAGAAAGATGAGTCTAAATCTTAAACTCGGGAATATTAATTACGTGTTGATAGAGCCTAAGCCTATTATTCTGGATAGAGAAAATGCTCGAAGGGTTGCTGAGGCCACTACATTGTAGACGAAGTGGAGGAGAGACAATACCCTCTACAAACTTCTGATTTTGAACTCCATAGAAGATTCTAAGGCAGAGTCATGCAGTAAGATGGTCCATACAAAGGATGTTTGGGAGTCTCTGGACATGCACTTCAAGTCTGATGAGAACAGGAACAAGATCTATGTGACATAAATATTCTGGAAGATACGATTTTAGGATGACAAGATGATGTTGCCTTAAGTCAAAGATTTTTCAAGTTACGTCAAAAACTTAAAGATTATGTCATGCCCTCAGTAGACTCATTTATTATAGGGGGGTATTATCCCCAAGATCCTGCTTGGATGGAACAACTTTATTGCGGACATGCACCAAAAGAATATGAAGGTTGACCTTAAGCGACTTCTACAATGGATCCATATTGAAGACGAGTTGAGGGCTTAACTCGAAGTGAAAACACTATCCAAACAGATAGCCAAGGCCAATCTGGTGCATGTTGGATACTCCAAGAGGAAGTCGAAGGCTTCATACTTCAAGAAGAAAGACTTCAACCATATGAAGGTGAAGTCAGCTTCATTCAAGACAAATCCAAAGTTTGATGTAACTTGCTTCAACTGTGGCAAGAAGGGCCACTACAAGAAGGACTGCAAATCCAAGCCCAAACAGACTAAGCAAGGTGAGCCTAACAAGGTTGCTATGATTGTGCAGGTTATCTTGACTGGTGTCGACATTAATTGATAGGTGGACACTGGTGTATCCTACCATGTTTGCTCAAGAAGGAAGGTGTTCACCACATATAAGCCTACTTCTGAGAAAGTTATGGTGGTGAACCAGGCACATGATGAAGTACTTGGGACTGGAATGGTGGTACTAAATATGACTTTGGGGAAGTCGCTGACACTTCAGGACATGAAGCACGTACTGGTGATAGCCAAGAACCTGGTCTCAGAAAGTCTTCTCTGCAATGCAAGCTTGAGGATGGACATCAATACTGGTCAGATGGTTATGTCCTACAAAGGAACATACTTTGAAAAATTATTTTATACCAAAGGAATATTCAAGCTTAATCTTGTAACTCAGTCTGAAACTATCAATACAGTCACCTCTTCTGGTTATCCTCTTGAGTTGTGGCATAATAGACTAGGACATGTATATTTTAAAATAATAAACACGATGTCTAATCTAGGGTGTATCTCCAAATAAGGGGGTAAGGAGTTAAGAAGTATGAAGTCTGTGCGCAGACAGAGATCACAAGAAAATCGTTCAAACTGGTGAACCGAAGAACAAATCTTCTAGAGTTAGTGCACTCAGATATCTGACTTCAAGCAATTATCCACAAAGGTCAGAATAAAATATTTTATTACGTTCATCGATGACTTCTCAAAGTACGCAATCGTCTAACTTCTCATATCAAAGGATGAAGCGTTCGAGAAGTTCAAGGACTTCAAAGTTGAAGCCGAGTGACAGACAAGACAATAACTCAAGAAACTCATAAGTGATCAAGCCGGAGAGTATAGATCTCTTGAATTCACATCATTCTGCAGAGAATATAAAATTTTCAATGAAATAACTACTCCATATTCTCCTCAATCAAATAGAGTTGTAGAAAAAAAGAACAGGACATTGATAGAGATGATAAACTTAATGTTATTGACTGCTGAACTTCTAAGCTACTTCTGGGGAGAAGCTTCGCTTACGGCTACATTCTTTTTGAATAGAGTGTAGTACGCAACTTCCCAACTTGAAGATTCAGAAGTTGGAAACGAGGACTATGAAGACTATATTCTTAGGTTATGCTGAGAAGAGTGATGCTTAAAGGTTCTTGATATTGAATCAAATCATATCATTGAATCTTATAATGCAGAGTTATTTGAAGACAAATTTGTAAGGCAAAAGAACATTGTTCTCATGGACATTCCGGAGATAGGGTGGGTGTAGAGGGGGATGTATTTTAATAAAAATATAGTCCAAGATAAAGTTGTCGCTGAAGAGAAAACGTTCGAACCATAACTCGCAAAGCTGACGACTAAGCGAGTGAGGAGGTAGAAAGACTTCAGAGATAATTTTGTCACCTATCATGTTGAAGCAAATCTGCTTACCTATGATAAGGCGATAAAAACTAGAGATGTTGTCTTCTAGAAGGAGGTTGTCAATGATAAGTTTGACTCTATAACCTCCAACAACACTTGGGTGTTTGTGGATCTGCCTGAAGAATCAAGACACATCGGATGTAAATGAATCTTCAAGAAGAAGATGAAGACCGACGAAAGTGTTGACAAGTTCAAGGCAAGGCTGGTAGCCAAGGGGTTTTCTTAAAAGCAGGGGATCGACTCATTCGACACATATATATATATACTCCAGTAGCGCAGATGACGACCATCAGGATGTTGATTGTTCTAAGTATAATTCATAAGCTAGTAATAAATCATATGGATGTTAAAACAAAATTCCTGAATGGAGAGTTGACTGAAGAGATTTACATGCAACAGTTAGAAGGATTTGTCATCAAGGACCTTGAAGACAAAGTCTGCAGGTTAGTGAAATTATTATACGGTCTGAAGCAAGCTCCCAAGAAGTGGCATAAGAAGTTTGATAAAGTCATTAGATCAAAAGGCTACAGGGTCAGCCAGACGGATAAGTGTGCTTACACAAAGTTCGTTGATGGAAGAGAAGTCATAGTATTTTTTTATGTGGACGATATGCTGAACCTGAGTACGAATTTAGCATGTGTCACTGAGACAAAGAAGTTCCTCTCATCCAAGTTTAGTATTAAGGGCTTGGGGGATGTTGATGCTATCCTGGGGATAAAGATCATCCGAACAGACACTGGAGTAGCGATATCGTAATTTCATTATATTGAGAAGATGCTCACACACTATGGATATAAGGATCTTTTAGAGATCGATACTCCATATAGGTGTGACAAGAAGCTGAAGCCTAATCCAAGAAAAAGTGTCAGACAACTGGACTACTCAAGCATAATCGGGAGTGTTATGTATGCAACTATTGCCATAAGGCCTGACATAGCTTTCATCGTGGAGATGCTGAGTCAGTTCATGAGCAATCCAGGTGTTAAGAACTGGAAAGCAGTAAAGAGAGTGATGAGATATCTCAAGAGGACCCAGAAGTATTTACAGCACTACATCGGTTATTCGATAGTAGTGAAAGCTGGTGCTCAGAAGTAGAGAGTGAAAGGTCCACATGAGTATACGTCTTCTCCATTGGTGGAGCTGCTATATCGTGGAAGTCAAAGAAGAAAATAATGCTCTCTCATTCCTTCATAGAATCTAAGTTCTTTGCACTGGCTGCTGTAGGGGATAAAGCAAAATGGCTTCAAAAGCTCATGTATGTTCTTCCATTGGTTCGTGTAGAGATTCAGGCGATACCAATATACTACGACAACCAGGAAGCTGCAGCGATGGCATAAAATGATCTCTTCAATAGTAAGAAGAGGACTGTGAGGATTAGGCATAAAGAAATGAATGATCTTATAAAGGCTGGATTCATTGTTGTGATTTATGTTCAGAGCCAGGAAAATATGGCAAATCCGTTCACTAAAGGCCTTAAGTGCCAGTTGGTCGAGGACACAGCAAGAAAAATGGGCTTGAAGGACCTCTGATATTGTGTCTTTGCAATCCTACCACAAAATTTTATTCTATTATCTCAAAGAGAAATCTATTAGGCATCTAGCTTTTGGTTCAAGGGAAGACAATTAATTGGGAGAACATCAGGAATAGTGGATAGTCCTTTGAGACATTGAGGGGATACGGATCTAGAACCATTATTGTCTACTATTTGTTCTTTGTTTAAACAAGTCATGTGAGAGGATGGTTTTGATGCCTTAATGAGTTCTCGAGCATTTTGAATATCAGGCATGCTCTATATGAAGCACGATAATAACAACATTATAAAGGAGCATAGTACTCTATGATACAGTGGAGTAACATCACATGAGGTACCTCGAGAGGGTAAAGCCTCGCTTTGAGGCATGTCACAATGGCATAGCACCATATATAGGCATGTAGCCTAATACTGTAGAATAGAGAGTAGTAGGAAGTACTACAAAGAGGTCAGTGACCTCATGCTACAGTGGCACGATACTACCAAGAGGTTGTGAACCTTGGCTTCGGGTCATGTCATAGCAATGTAGCACTGCAAAGGAGCACAAGGCTTCATGTAAGATAGTATGGCACTAAAAAGAGGTTGTTGTCCTCATTCTAAAATGATATGACACTACGATAAGGTAAAATATGTAAAGCCTTGGCTTTATGTCATGTCATAGCGGCGTAGCACCGCAAGGAAGCACAAGGCTTCATGTTGGGACTCTCTAAAATAAATAACCTAGAGTGTATGGAAAGAGATATAGGCCATCTTTTTAGGATAAAATTGTAGACGTCCAAAATATATATAAAAAAACCATGCATGCACAGTATTCCATTAGAAAAATAAGTTTTGCTAACTTGGTTTTGTATATTAAAAACAAAGAAAGTACAAAGAGTCCTTAAACAAGAAATCTAAGTACAATTAAAATTCTGGGAAGTGTGATGATGGAGATTGAGTACTGCAGCTAACTCCTTTACTCCGTTGATGGTTCGACGACGAAATAACTTGCTAGATCTATGGCTCACTGGCACGAAAGACAGCAACTGGGCTCCTGAGTATGCTTTTTCTTAATGTCTCGTTGTACGTATATGTCCTATGTGGGAATGCATCCCCACTATTTATAGCCATCTACACTGGATGGCTTATGCATGTGCATATATTATACGTGCCTGTCCAATTTTTGTATAGCCATTTTTAACATAATGGGGTTGCAACCATGAGTGCATGCCACAGTTAGGCTGCCACATAGCATTAGATATGATACCTATTGATGAGATCTCGGCCTATAATCTGGGTTATTTTAAATTTTTTGACATGTGGCACAATTAGTTATCGATGATCTCTTCAGTTGTAACAGAAAGATTTGAGGGCATGGAGCCGCATGAAGGCTGAACCGCATAGGGGCTAGGCCTCATAGAGACTGGACCCATGAAACTTAGCCTCGTGGTCCCTTGGCCGCATAAGGACTACGACACATGGAAATCTTTGACGAATGGGGAGCTTTGACGCATGGAGAGCTTTGTCGTGTACACATGAAACTGCACAACTGTATACAGATAAAAAAAATTATGACAGTGACGTAAGCACTGATGTCCATAGTCAGCATCAAAATCGAGGAATTCAGAGTCATTAATTATTGTCAGAGTCATAAATGATGTGACTGACATAAAGGACATCATGTGTTAGGTTCATATGTGCCTTGTCGTTCCGTTGCATGCTTTTTTGCTTCTTTTAGGTGTCGCATGTGCCTTACGCCGCATATATGCTTTGGTGCATACGACTTAGAGTATGCGCTCATGGTTTCTGCATATTTTTTGATGTATGGAGATCTTTGTCGTTTACACATGAAACTGCACAGCTTTATACGGACAAAGAAAATTATGACAGTGACGTAAGCACTGACGTCCATAGTCAGCATCAAAATTGAGGCATTCATAGTCATTAATTGCTGTCAAAGTCATAAATGATGGGACTGGTAGAAAGAACATCATACATCACGTTCATATGCACCTAGTCCTTCCGTTGCATGCTTTTTTACTTCTTTTAGGTGCCCATGTGCCTTACGCCGCATAAATGCTTTGGTGCATACGACTTAGATTATGAGCTCATGGTTTCTGCATATTTTCCATGCTTCTCTAAGACCCCCTTCAAAGTTTTCAAACTTGGATGAGTTTGGAATACTTTGAGTAAGAAGCATGGAAAATAATCCTTTAGCCGCATGGATTGCTTGTCGTATGAAGATCCTTCAGTCGAATGGATTGCTTGCCGCATGCACTCATTGTCGCATGGATGAGTCTACCACGCTATCAAATCTTCATTAAATAAAAAGATATGGCTTAATATCTGAGCGAATCTCTTGGAATTGTGAGTCATCTTTCAACACAGACTCCGAAATAATGGTTCCTTGTAAACTCCCTCGACCAGATTTCAGTAATTTAGGATTAGTTTAGACTAATTAGAATTGTGCAACATTTTAAAAAAAAAAAATTATTATATATTCTATTGTTTTTACACCTGTTTATTACACAATTAATTAGGACATCCCACTAGCTATTAAACCCTAAACAAATTTCACATACCTGCCCTAGACTTGTTAGACTACACTTTCTGTATTTTTAGCAACTTCCAGAAACCTTGTTTGGTGCTTCGTTTTATTTATTTCCTATTTAAATTTCTGCTCTTTACCCATCTATGTACCCCTAGAGATTTGAGGACCAGCAGGCACCTGTTTGCCCAACCAAAAATACGATAATATTCTACTCTAATTATACTTCAATTATCGTATTAATACCGTAGAAAAATTATGACCCTAATAGCCTCTAAATAATTAGTGAACACCGTGCGCAGTATTTTTTTAAATAATAAAAACGATGACCCGTATCACCTGCAGAATCAGACCCTGCATCTGCCCAAACTCACCCCACACTGTCCAAAACATTTTCCCTAGCTATTCCCCTCATTTTTGTACAATTTAGAAATTCGGGAAATCAGTATTTAAAATCAGGTAAATTGCGAAATTACGCAAAATACCAAATTCATGCTTTTATGCAAATATTGAAAAGTTAGGGGTTTTTATGCAAAATTGCATGCTAGGTGGCCTAATCCTATTGACTAGACCATAGGTGTGTGGAACCCACCCATAATTTCCTAAAAAATCTGCTGGAAATATCCCCAAAAATCGAAATTACCAAAATACCCCTGAAGTTGCCATTAATTACGAAATTGCCATCCACCCCAAACCCCTATAAAACCCGACCCCCCCTCTCTTCAAACCCTCACAGCCACCACCTCCGACCACCGCCTCTGGCCACACCCTGCCCGACCCTCCGCCCTGACCCCCTCTCCCCTCCGGCCAAGCCCCGCCGCCTGAGCCACCCTCCTCCGCCGGCCACAGCCTCCACAAACACCCCACTCCCTCACTGCTACCCACAGCCACCACCACCCGAGCCACCTCCCCCGCCGCCTCCGGCCACCGTGCACCGCCACCACCACCCCCACTCGACTCGCCCCGACCTCCCCTACCTACCACCACCACCTCACCTCCCCACGACATCCCCTCCGGCCGCCCTAGCCCCCGCAGCAGCCACCACCCCTAACCCTAGCTACTGCCACTCCTTCCTCCGACGGCCTCCAGCCACCGCCACCGCCGTCGTGGACCTCCGCCACCACCACCAACCTCACCGCCACTCCTCCCTCCACCGTTCCCTTACCCTGCACCGCCGTCCCCTCCGCCGCAGCCGCCGCTATCGCCTGCACAAGCTGATGCTGCTGCAGTTGCTGCTAGCAGTCACTGCTGCTGCTACAGCTCCTCCGGCCACCTCCGGCTGCCTCCGCCGCCGTCCTCTCGCCGGCGACACCGTGTGGGACCCCCCTGCCAGTAGGTATAAACCCTAACCCTATATATATATATGTATATACGTATATAAGTATATGTATATGTATATGTATATATATATGTATATATATATGATATATATATGTATATTTAAATATATATGTATTATATTATTATACTATACAGTATAATATTACTATATACATGTATGTTACTATAATATATGTATATGTATACTATGTATTTATATATGTATATTTACATGTATATATAACTATGTATATATATGTATGTAATATATAACTATATATGCTATGTATATATTATATATATATGTATATAATATATATATCTAAATATATATTATGTACTATATAATAATTATATTATTCACTGTGAATATACACAGTATATATATATGTATACATATGCTATGCATTTTCCTTTATTTCATTTTCTGCATTTATTATATTTCCTACACTATTCATATATGTATATATATATATCTATATATAGATTTTATCTATAAATATTATTCAGCTGGATAATACATCTTATATATATTTCAATTCCTGCAATGTCATTTCAATTAATTATATTTATTACATAAAATTATATATTATACCATGCTGGATATTACAGCCTATCTATATATGTATATTTACAATTATTAACAGTGGTCACATATAGACCCTGATACTATTTTATATTATAATTGCTGAATAGTACAGCACTTATATACGTATTTCTATACTGTCATTTCAATTTACCTATATATCTATATAATCAGTGGATATACCCTGATAATATATATGTATTTATTTTCTGCCCTGTCATTTAAATTATAATCAGTGGATATACCCTGATAATATATATGTATTTATTTTCTGCCCTGTCATTTAAATTATAATCAGTGGATACACCCTGATAATATTATTATATTATAATATTTATGACAGTGGATATACCCTGCTACTATATATTTATACCTGCTTTTATCTGTTCCTTATATACTATATATACTATTATATATCATATTTATATATATATACCTACTATATATAACTACATTATATATGTGTATATATATTCTTTATATTATAACCATGATATTTACAAACACTATCTATTTTAACAGAAACCAACTACAGCACAGCCAGTGACCCCCTGTCACAAGCACCCTCAACCCTGACTGTGAGATCAGGTTTTCAGTACTATCAGGGAGTAGGCAAGTATACCTTGCCAAGTTTAATGTTTAAATTCTCAAATATTGTTCTATGCTTCTTGTTTCTGAAATTTATATACTATGAGTACCAGAGACTGCCTCTGGTACAGTCAACTAATACGTTGATGATTAGTGTAAATAACTTAGCATTACAGACTCACCAACAGCTGTGAGAGTATTTTGATATTCTCCTAGACCCTATCACGGGAACACGCAACATGGTTGCATTACATATTGGGATGCGAGCTGCGTATGTGATTAGCTACCAGTACGTGAGACCCGCATCACGGATTAGAATAACTCAGGAAATGTATGACTTGACATTTAGTTTCATTGGGATGGGGAAGATAACTAGTAGACGTATGGGATACCCCCTCCATATATGATTTATACCTTCGTACCATGCTCCTCGGAGATGGTCGATTGCAGAGCTACCCGTGAGTCCGGGGGCATACGACACATATACTAGCCAGTCGCCACGATTGGTGAATTATGTCAGCGTATGTCTAGCCACACATTCCCATGCGTACTACAAGGTCTTTATTTGCATTTTCACATAGAATGGTTAGCACCCTGTAATTATTTCCTTTATTCAGTATTTACATACATGGCATGTCATTTTCTGTATCTTGTTATGTCCCACTGAGGACCTGGTTCCCTGCCAGATATAGACGAGGCTTTCTACCCCACTGTGTACGGCCCCGATCAGGAGGCCAGATGTGCTACCGAGGAGGAGCTCAAGGAGACACCCTCAGAGTATACTTGATCCTAGAGGCCTGCCACCTGGAGATGGAGATCTTTTGCTCAGATAGACGCTACTTAGTCTATCTGATTTTTTCTGCGCTATTATCAGTTTTGTAGTAGGCTTGTATTCTCACCAGTTATGTACTGTATCAGACTCAGTTTTATATATATATTCAGCACTTGCTTTTCTGACATTTTGTTGTGGATGAGATAGATACACCTGTTTTATACTTGTAGTATTTTAGGACAGCGTAGCACGTTCCTTTGGGTCCATCAAAGTGGATTAAGCCCTTAGTGACGTGTCAGCTGGCCAGTGACACGTGGCCTAGTTCCTGACATTTTGGGACTGGGGCGTGACATTCCTAAAGGATAAAGGCGAACCAAGAACCGAGGCATCGATTTAATTGGGATCAATGCTAACCGCAAAAATTAAGATGCCACTTTCTATCAGTCGTTGAGGGTTCGAGTTTTAAGGCATAAGATTCATTATCATAAATGCCAGGTTCATTGCCTCGATCTCTTTACACTGCCCAGAGCCTATAAATAGGCAACTCAGGAAGGAGAGAGGGACTCATTTTCTATACTCAATCTTTCCTTCTTAGAAAATATTGAAGGCCCTCGTTCCTCTTGCTGAGGAGTCTGACAGGGGCCAAGTGGACCCGCGGCCCCCTGATACTAATGCTCTGAGTGAAGGTAGAGGGGTGCCTCATTCCATGTTCTGCAATGCCAAGGACACAGAGACACACATGCACAGTCTTGTCGCATGGGGGGGAGACCGTCGGGAACATGCATAGACTCTCCACAAAGTTCTGCCTCATGGATGAGAACTCATCTAGAACAAGCTCAGACTTGTCACAAAGTTCTCAGCTACATGGATGAAGGATCATCTAAGACATGCACAGAGAAGTTTAGCTGTATGGACGCATACTCATATAAGCGCAGACTTAGTTATCTGCATGCATTCTACCCTGCGCATGGTTATAGTTGATATATGTGAAAGTTGCATATTTTTACAATCTTCGATAAGACTGATGCGTACTTTCTTCATACAGGCTTTATCTTCCCCCGTATTGCCCATGATGAAGCATGAAAGGATATCATAAAACCTGTTATTTGAAAGAGAATGCCATCCTTATGCATCAGTTCATCAAGAACTAATCCAAAAGACGAGCATAAGCATCCGTTTTCATAAATGGAGCTCGTCCTATTTATGCAACATGCTAGCTGCATTTCTTTCCTTTATGCAGCCTGCTAGTGGTCGGGAGCCTGCGGTACTGATTACTGGATTTTGATTGATTGGCATTCCCTGTCTCCAGTCTTCCCATGTGGCCGAAGAGCGCCTGATCCTCCCCTCATTTGCTATCCATCAGTAAAGATTTTTTTTCCATGTACTGAGGTTTGCACTGGGGATGGATGACCTATAATGCATTAAGTTTTGCTGCTGTCTTCACTTGTATCGGTACCAGAAATAACATCGAGGGGGCACATTGATGGATAAAGTGTTGAATGTAGACATCTCCATAATATGTACTCATGATCTTGAATATCAATGAAAACCTTTAATGTAATAGATTTTTATCATATGTACTCATGATCTTGAATATCAATGAAAAGCCTTTTTCTTTTTTTTTCAAAACTTCTTTTGGGCATGTCCTGCTTTGTGAGTACGGATGTTATATTAGAAGTGATGTGGACAAAGTATAACACCGTAGTTGTCAGGGACATCCCACTGGGGTAATTTAGTAGACCTATCATTTATTACGCACTGGAGTGCAAATAATAGGTTTGAGATGGAGCCATATCAAAGGTGACTTATCATCCCTGGCATACTTAAAATTAAGTATGGACGATAATTTTAGATTACGACCAACATCATAGGTATTATGGATGTGACATTGATAGTCAATAGGGATGTTTTCTCAGAGGTAATGCAAACGTGGCTAATATAGAATTCCCCTACGAGAATCCTATTTAGGGGTTATGTGAACATGATAAGATTCTAACTCTTCAGGAGTAAAGAAAATAAAGCGGAGGTGATGTGGACATGTTATTTGCATTAGCAGATTTTACTCTACTAGGAAGAATGTCAGGATTATAGCTCAGAAGTAGAATGGACGTGAAATAGTGCCCGGAAGAACTAATTTTTAGGTGGTCCAAACGAGAGTGTATTGTTGGCCCGGAGGACTATCACACTGGAAAGCTTTAGAGGATCTATTATCTATTGTGTATTTAGGACTCCTGAGTACAGATAACAGCTTTACAATAAATTGTGGGGGATAAAGGTCGTGTTGTATATGTGCACTTGCTAGGGATAAACAAAAAATGTAAATACTATACATCTTAATCTCTCTGTTGGGGATAGGGGAAGTACAAGACTAGCTTAGACATAGTACTTTTTGAGGAACTTATCATTGATCGGCATCATCAGCAAGTCTCTATTAAGTTTTGCGAGTCCGTATGCACCATTGAAAATACTGATTCCACCACGAAAGGGCCTTTCCATTTGGCCTGGAATTTCCTAGACGTCTTGTGCGTCATGACCATCGGTCTTCTCACTGCTAAGACGAGATCAACCACTTGGAATGCTCTTTCTTTGACTCATTATTTGAAAGCCCCAGAGAGGCATACCTGGTATAACTCAATGTGTTATAGATCTATGAGACGCTTCTCGTTAAGTGCTTACAACTCCTGTAGTTGTCGACAGTGGTTGTCGACAATGGTTGTCGTCAGCTGTTAATTGTCTGGAGAGGGCCACCCGAAGCGAGGGGATTTGGATCTCCAGAGGGAGCACGGCCTCGCTTCCGTGCCAGTTGGGGTTCGGACTATTGTACGATAGACCTAGAGGCATTCTCCTAGTTTCTCATTCCATTCATGTTGATTAGACGAAATGAGCTTTATGATTAGCTTTATGATGGTCTTGTTGAATGCTTCCGATAATCCATTCGATGTTGGATTATAAGCCGTCGAAGCTACATTATGAATTCGATTTTATCGCAAAACTGGTAGAAAGCGTGGCTTACAAATTATGGACCGTTGTCATGGATAATCCTTCGAGGTAGTCCAAAATGGTAAAAGACGTAATGTTTGACAAAGCTAATCACGTTGGATGTCTTCACTTCAGCGAGTGTTACGGCTTCTGCCCACTTGGAGAAGTATTCAGTTATGATGAGAATGAACTAGTGCCCTTTTGACAACGGTGGGTTAATCGGTTCAATGATGTCAATTCCACATGCTTCAAACGGCCAAGACGCTATAGTTTGGTGCAGAAATTCTGAAGGTTGGTAGATGAAGTTTGCATGAATTTGACACATCTGGTATTTTGTTGGATCTTCGATGGCATATATTACCATTATCGGCCAATAATAGCAGATATGTCGAAGATGATCCTGCAGCTTAGGGCCGGGTTGGTGTGTACCACAAACACAGTCGTGAGCTTCATAAAGTGTTTATTTTGCCTCTGTGTCTGATAGGCACCATA
This sequence comes from Iris macrosiphon, assembly GCA_036927795.1. Taxonomy (NCBI): domain Eukaryota; kingdom Viridiplantae; phylum Streptophyta; class Magnoliopsida; order Asparagales; family Iridaceae; genus Iris; species Iris macrosiphon. The sequence goes on along the minus strand of JAYESA010000010.1, from coordinate 164,122,395 downwards.
GCAGGAGTCCGTCATATGAACGGCGGTACAATATCTTATTGGATGGGTCATAATAAAACCGGAGGGAGCATATTCTAACCTAAGTGGCTTCCTTTGGGTCATTTGGAAGGATTTCGTAGACTGAATAGTCTATGAATGGGAGCCTTCAGTCTTTGATGTTGATGTCCTTCTCTGCAGAGTGGCTCATACATAAGCATAGGTTATTTCTAGAGCAGACCAGTTCTCGACCAATCACTGTGACTTATTATTGGATTTTAATAGGGACTGGCAAAGAAGCGACGAGACCGGCCAGAGCGTCAGCCTTAATATTTTGCAGCTATGGTCCTTGCTTTATGAAGAATCCGGTTAAGGTAGAGATTATTTCGATCACGGCTTGGTAGTAAGGAACTAAGTCCTCATGTCGGACTTTGTACTTGCCTCGGACCTGAATGATTATCATCTTAGAATCACCGTAGGCCTCAAGGAAGTCCACGCCCAACTATTTAGTTAGTTAGAGCCCAATAACGAGAGTGTTATATTCTGCTACATTGTTAGAACACGGATCTGTGAGTGAATAAGATCGGTAAGTGACTAGGTTATCGGGAAAAATTAACTCTATTTCCACTCCAGTGATAATATTGCCCTTGGGCCCTATTCTTGAGGCACCGTCGAAGAACATTCGCCAAACTGACTCTCCCATCATTATGTTAGACTTTAACACCTCGTTTGGAATGTCATCATAGAGCTTCGATATCTCTGGTATGGGATGAGCTTCCAGGAAGTCAGTCAATGCTTGGCCCTTGACCACCTTCTGCGGGACAAATACCATGTCGTACAACGACAACAGTATTGCCTATGTGGCTAGGTGGAAGTTAAGTGTCCCAGGCTTAGTCATAAGGACTCTGAGGGATTTAACTCGAGAGATCACACAAATTATTTCCCTATCTACCTAATGATGGGTCTTCTGGATAACGAAGACTAAAGCGAGGCACTCATTCTCGATAGGGTTGTACCTATGCTTCATGCCGACCGTCATTTTATTAAGGTAATAGATGGCCTGTTCATGACCTGCATTAATTTTTTGGGCTAGTAGAGCGCCGAGAGAATGATCCATCGCTCGCACATATAGTAAGAAGGGTTTTTCTACGACCGGAGCTACCGACACTAGAGTCTTTGTAAAGAATTTCTTAATATCGTCGAAGGCTCGCTAGCATTCTTCAATCCAGACGAAGGCGACTCCCTTCTTCATAAGCTGAGTAAAGGGTTGGCATCGCCTAGAGAGGTTGACTATGAACCTCCTAACTTATGTCAGCCTTCCTTAAAGACCACAAACCTCTCGAAGGTTCTTCGGGGGTGCATATCAAGGATAGCCTTGGTCTTCTAAGGGTGTATATGAATACCCTTCGAAGTTATAATAAAACATAAGAACTTGCCACTGGAGACTCCCAGGATAGATCTGGTGGGGTTTATCTTCAATTGGTGCGCTTGCATTAAGGCGAATAATTCCTTCAGGTCATGGAGGTGGTCATCCTGAAAATAGCTCTTGACAGCAATGTCATCAACAAAACACTCGACTGTCTTACGCAGATATTCACGAAAGATGGTGCTCATAGCTCGTTGGTATGTCACACCTACATTCTTCAGTCCGAAGGGCATCACTGTGTAATAGTATACCCCTATTGGTGTTCGGAACACCATATGCTTCTCGTCGTTTGAAAATATCTTGATCTGATTGTAGTCCGAGAACCCATCCATGAAGGACATACGCTCGAAACCACAAGTATTATCAATCATCACGTCTGTGATCAAGAGAGAAAAATTATCCATTAGGCAGGCCACGTTTAAATCGTGTAAGTCTATACAGACTCAGATTTTACCGTTCTTCTTGATGACAGGAACGATGTTGGCTACCCAATCTGGATGCTGCTCCTCACGAATAAAGCTTCTTGCTATCAGCTTATTCACTTCAGCTTCGATGATGTCCATGACATCCGGATGAAATTATCGTTACTAATGCTTTACTAGCTTAGCATTCAGTAAGATGTTAAGCTTGTGAGTTACGATTTACGAGTCCAGGCCTGGCATATCTTCATAACTCCATGCAAAGACGTCTATATACTCCCTTACCAGCTGGATAAGGGATTTACGGTCTTCGGTAGAGAGGTTTTTGTTGATGAAAATGTGCTTAGGAGCTGAGTCATTCACCCAAATTGACTTTCATACCTCATCTTCGGTAGGTGGTTCTCGTTGCTCAAAACATAGTTTCCACTGGGACTCCAGCTGTTGAGCCCATAGTTCTATTTCGAAGAGCTCGACTGAGTATTCTTCGTCATCCTCAGTGTGCAATTACACCATATTGATAGACAACATTTGCTTGAACATATCCCTGATACTTGTGTCATAGTCCGAAGTGGAAGACTATGAAGAGTGATATTGCAACTCGTCCTCTTCTTTCGAGCCCTCGGGCATTGTAGGAGGTGTGATGTACCCTAAATCATGACCAGTTTATTGGTAGTACATATCGGTCTTGTCTTTGGGAGCAAAATAATGTAGCGACAGGCGTCGCCCTTACCATAGTTTAGGCCTTGGTCACTCTTAAGATCGTAACCTATCTTCCGGATAATGTCTTTGGCTTGTGAGCTATAACGGTAGATTTGTACTCTACTGCGCTCGAGCTTTAGCTCGTCCGAAAGGAAGTCTCGACGGCCTTCCACTTTGTCGAGGATGATGGATTTGTCTCCTCTCTTCCTTGCTAGAACTATGAAATAGGGGCCTTGACTTGGGAGAATTCGATTCACTTCGTAAATGGTAAACACTTGTGTGTGCAGTTGTAACCCTAGATCGTATTCTAAAAAATATATTGTACTCAAATGTGTAACATCGGAGTAGTACAAAGATAGCCCTTTATTAAGAAAATAAGGTATCTTTTCCACATGGATTACATCATCCAAGGATGGAACATTAGCACAGGAAGCCATATATCCTTCCAGCTCATCTCCTTTAGGATCTGCCTCTTATGTCTGTGATGGTTTTGGAGGCCTCTTGCACAGTTTTACCACCAGGGGTTTGGAGACCTTCATAACGAGCGGCTCCTCCCTTAGGGGCCGTCTTTGTCTTTCCAGGATGACCATAATAGCTTCTTGAGCCTTTCTGCGAAGCTTAACCACGAGAGAGGAGGGCGTGTCAATGGCACGACTTTTAAGACGGACCTTTAGGGGTTCGTCTGATGCTTCACCAACTTCTGCTTAATCGTTAGCATCTTTATCTATTTCCTTCAAGTGGGTTCGTTTGTATAAGACCGAGCCAGAGTAGTAAGCCTCAATCCCTATAAAAGCATCTACGACGGCAAATTCTGTCCTGACAACTCCTTCGATGTCGACATATTTAAGACATTAATGCAAGGTCGAGGGCACGATCATATATTCATGTATCCAAGGATGTCCTAGCAGGACGTTATAGGATACATCCACGTAAATGACATAGCAAGTCACCTACGTTCGAAGATCACCTATCTGGCACTTTAGGCAGATTTTTCCCAGAGGGTAACTTGTCACTCCCAAGTCCAAAAATACGTAGGACTAGAAATACGTAAGCATGTCAGTCATACGTATATGGCAACTCCAATATATGAAAACCATAACACATACGTATGATGTATTATGAATAATAATTCAGAAGTGGTATATAATGTCACAACTTACATGTAATACTAATCTCATCCAAAAACCCATATAGAAATAAATAACCAAATATGGAAACGAACCAAGTATGAAATAGTCGAAAAGAACTAATAGTTGGGTGGAGACAAATCTACTACCAAACTAGAATAAGAATAGAGTCCAACTACTAAAATAAATAAATGACAGAAAAGTGCCAACTCAACTACGAACCAATAAACTCGAAGATAAAGAGCTCATCGGAAGAGAAAGAAGTAGCAAGTCCTGATCTGTGCTCCTACAAATAGTCATGATCGTCTACACCTAGAAGGGACCATGTCCTCAGAGGGATGTAACAAGATACATAAAAGCATGCCAATCATAAACTGAATATAAACATATGTACTAGGTAAACTAAATAAGCTACGTGAATGCAAGAGGATAACCTTCGCAAGAATGAGTTGTCTAGCTAAAAATAGGATTGGCGTAATTCTCTCGGAGAATCAGTGGCCTATAAAGCATAATGTCTTTCGATCGTCAGAGGTCGCCTGTAAATAATATAAGGGTCATCTCACCATGCATCTCCGGTGGAGCTTGCAGGTTACAAAGAGAATATGTAAAGTAGCCCAAATGACTCGTGTATATCCTCTCCACCCAAACGACTGTCCAGATCGTATCCCTGACACAACATGTCAAGTTCCTCACCACTAAGTTAATGAATGCACCTAAACAACAAAATATAAACTATGCCATGAACTATGCCGACACACGTCCCTTACGTATCGGGAGCGACCCGAATACGATGGTCCGTGCCCTCTCGCGCATATCACACATCCATGTATGTACAAGGTACGTGCCAAGGTCATGGAGATATGAGAATACCTCACAATTATTTGGTAGTCACATAACTCTAGGTCAATATGTAAAGTAAACAAAATAAAGACGATACAATCCGCCGTTACACCCAAGTCTATCTTGAACGCACAATTTTATAGAAAATAACTAAATAAATAAGTAACATAAATGCAATATGCTATAAAAAATATAAATAAACAGTCAACATGGCAAGGTATACTTGCCTGACAGTTATTTGGTGCTTAAACGACATGAGACAACAAGTACAACGAACAAGAAATAAGGAAGCTGAAAAACGTCTTCAGATGCTGCAACATACATCACCAACATTTTTTGAATGATCAAGATAGTCAGAAAATACTATCATTTCGGCCAATTTGGACACAAGGGCAAAACGGTAATTTGAGCCAAAGTGGGGTCCATATGTAGGCCATTTTGTACCAAAATGCGTGCCAGGGGTAAATATCTCTAAATAGGATAAATTACAGGACAAACAAATCATAATCGATCATACGAACTCAACGGTATGTCCAGTTTTGGATTTCGGTGAGTCGATCTCGAATCGTAGGGCCCGCAAAATGGTGATCCGTCAATTGACTCAAAATCGAGCAAAACTCGGGTCATAGAAAAAGTCAAATATTGCGAGTCCAATGACGCAAGTTTCATGGCGATCCGACGAGAGCACACAAACTAAATAGGAAATTTGCAAAACACTTATACGAGGTACATTTTACGGATACGGGTTGATTCCGGTGCGCACACACGTCCAAATCAACTTTCGTGAAAGACCACATGTCCAGATATACCATACGCTCCTTTCGGTGTAACTGGTACGCTACGAGATGATCCCGTTTGGTAAGGCGCATCTGTATCACAAAATTTTACTTTCTGAAAATATGATTTTTAGTCAACTTCTAACAGGTTTTATTCGATGAATACATCGAGTTAATTAAAACTAAAAGAAAGGTTTTGTTTTCCTACATGTTGTCAATAAACGCCTTCAATTTTATTTTCAAAATTGTGCATGTTTGGGAGAAAACTTAGTGCAAGGTACGGTAGTTGGACTATTTTTGTGCAGTTTCGAAATAAGTTTTTTTTAGTCTACTTTTCGATCAATCCAGGGAACCTAAATTCATCCTACTTGAAGGGATTCCTAAAGGATTATTTTTTTAGCGTGTAAAAAGAATCGGAACGAAAAATAATACGAAGATGAGGGAGTTATCGTATCTGGAATAGTGGGTCGTGGGGGATGCTCCGCGGTTGCCTCTGTCACTGCTCGCGGCTGTTGCTGTCGCTGCCGCCGGCGGTCTCTGCGGCGGCGCTCGAAAAGGCCAGGGGGTCACCGTCCAGGGGGGGTAGGGGTAGGGGTAGGATTAGGACTTAGGGTTAGGGTTTTTGTTTTCTAGCCATATAAATATCAAGAGAGAGACCGAGGGGAGAGGGGGAGAGTTGATCCGGGCGGGGGTGAGGGGGTATGGATCGGGTAGACTAGGTTTTGTATTTTCTTTTCTTTTTTTTCCTTTTATTTTTTTTTATTTATTAATATTTATATTCATATATATATATATATATATTTATACACATATATTTGTATATATAGACAAGAATATAAAAAATACAGAAAAATATATTTGCATATTAATAAATTCATTGAAAAATTATATTACTTTGACAAATGATTTTAAAATAAATAAAATAGTTTTTGTGAAATACTTTTAAATAAATATTTATATAAGTAAAGACATCAAAGAATTTATTTTTTAAATTAGCTAAGTAAATAACTAAAATAAATATCCAACAATTAAATAAATAAGATAATAAAATAAATAAGATTACTAAAATTTCAAATTATAATTTAAGGGTTTACATTCTACCCAATTTACAAGAATTTTGTCCTCGAAATTAAAAATAAGTCACGGTTTCAAAAATAAGAGAAGGCAAAATGGTAGAGAAAGGTCAAGTACAAATTATCGTACTTCAAACTTGGGAAGTAGAAAATATAAATTATGCATTAAATTATAAGGTTCAGTCTGGTCTGCCTTAAGTAAGGTGATATGGCATGAATAAGTTTTAGTACAAGGAGAACTCGCACATGGGATCGAGGTTATGAAGGACACGGTAGAGGAGATGAGTAATCCAAGGGGATGAGGTATTGATACAACGGAGGATGAACTGCCACCACTTGGATACATTAATGGTCTTGAGCTATCTATGATCTAATGATCTAAAAGGGTGTCCCTCTATTCTATAAATTTTCCATAGTCACTAATGCCTATATTTGTACTCCTCGAAATCGTCAATTTTTTTAATTCTCATAATTCGTACCTAAGTCAAGTCAATCATAATCTCTCAAAATTTAAATAACAAAATTTAATCAAATCCATCGTAATTTCCTTAAAATTAAAATAACCCTTGTTTAAATATGAATTCAATTGATCATAATCTCGTCTTTATTTCAAATTTTAAATTTTAACCAAATTAATTATAACCTCCTCAATGTTTAGATAACTAAATCAAATTCCAAATAAAGATCCAAGCAATCATAATCTCCTCTAGAATTTAAATAACCAAAACTTTATTCAATCCAATCTTATTCCGAGTTTCAAATATAAGGATTTCATAGTCATCAAATTTTGAATTCGATTTCCATCCTCAAAATTTCAACTAGGTTATTCAATATTCAAAATTTAAAATTTAATTTAAATCCTCAAATTATAAAATTGTAAATCCAATTCACCAATGTTCAAGTTTAAAATTCTATATTTATCCTAAAAATTTAAATTGATGGTTCAATCTTTAATATTCAAAATTTAAATCATGTGCTCAAATTATAAATATTTGGTCCAATATATCAAAGTTTCCAAATTCATTACATAAGGCATTCTTCTCTTTAAAGTTAAATCATTATCATCATAATTACTCTTCTAAAAAAATTTGAAATTAAAATGACTTAATTCTCTCAGTCTTACCTTCTTAACCATGATATAAGATTTTTACCTTCATATAATATTTTAGCTCAAGTTGACAATGCAACTCCTATCCAACTTAGAATTTATCGATCTATCACACAAGACTATACATTTAAGAAAAAATTCCTCAAATTATTTAATAGTGTCATTCAATCCTCAAAAAATTTAACACAAAATATATCACATATTTATGCCCTTAATTATAAAAGACAACCACCCAGTAATGTGCTTTTCCTATGGGGTATTTACCTAGTACTATCCATGTATCTAACTTTCGTCAAGCACTAGTGATCTTTTCGAAATAGGGGAAGATGAAAACAATAATAAGAGTTCAAGGAAGATGTAATAGATTTCAAATACAAAGTCAAAGGTGATTGAAGAATCCAAGGGAGTTGCCAAGGCAGTGGTGGATGAGATATTATTTTGGTAAATTCCTATTCATAGACGCATATCAGTATAGTTACGTAGCCGATACGATATGCTCGGATCTGTCTAGAGGGCAAGTATATTCGTCTAATAAGCTAAGTCAACTATATCTCAATCCACGTAAAATAGTCATACGAAGAGCGAACCAAGTGCACTAAGGTTGATCAGACTATACTACACTGATTCTAATTTAGACAATGTATTAGTGGGCGTCCCTAATAACATATATGTGATGAATAAGCTCGATAAAAGAATAAGCTTGCAAAATTGGGCTATACTAGCAGCATAAGTCAAGATAGTCCAAAAACATAAGTATGTGGGATTATGATGAATGAAAGTACAAATAGTTCAATTTTATCAAGAATCTAAGTCTCGTCCAGTGGTTATGCCTCTACAGTTGCCATACTAACTTCTTGTCTAAGTCTATCGTTGACCAATTAGGGTTCGGACAGCTAGAATTTTGTAGTCTTGGCAAACACTATCTCCTTATGCTATCATATATTTAGTGTCATTCAATTATGCTCATTAGTATATCTTAACGACTATGGAATTTTATGTTGTAAGATACGCTACCCAACTTACAAGAATCAACTAATGGTGTAATTGTCTTATTATAATTCTATGATACAACTTCTCATAATAATATGCTTCAAATTAATAGCCTTATTAGAATATAATCTGTATTAAGATATAAATACAGATTACGTGATTTGAATCTAATGGATAATCATAAAATCATAATTTTACCTAAATGAACAAACTCATCATATCATGTTCTAACAACTGATAATAAAATCAGAATTTAAGATTACCAACTATAATCATATTAAGCTATAATCATATCATAAAAGAAATCACTTGGCCTACAATTAGAAGGGTAAGGTGGCACGATCTGATTTCCATCCTTGTTTAAGGTCAGCGGTTATGGAGCGAGATTATGACAGTCACGTAGGAGAATAATAAGTAAACCTCAAGGAGTGAAATGATTGGAAGAAGAAATACTCAATAGTATTGGATTCAGCAAACGTGACAAATTGAAAGATGAAGGAAAAAATTTATTCATCGCAAAAACTAACAAGCGTCAAAGTTAAGGTTATGGAAAAACAGGATGTAAAAATAAATAGAGACACTTGATGGTAGCATTGTTTGATAAGAGTAGATGGTATGCTAATTTTCCATGGTCAAGGAATGATCAAGGAAAAGATTCTAATCACTTGCTAGGTTCAAATGGTTATAGATAAAGTTATGATTGAGGGAAGATATAAGTAACCCAAGTTGGAGAATTTAGACAGGTATTTGGGTGATAACATGGTTTGCTAATGGGAGGTGGTATTTTGTCGGGATATGATAGTCTCCTATGTTAGGCATGATTAGTGAAGAGATTCTAATCGTTAGCATTGTTCAAATGATTAGAGAGCGGGGATAATGGATTCACAATAGAGAAAAAAAATATGTAACTGAAGATGGAACTCTAGTCAGAGGATAACGGTGTTCCTAAAGGAATATGGTATTTGCTAGAATACAATGGTCTTCTAGGATAGAGCACGATTAAGGGATAGATTTAGATCCTTGCAATGGTTGAATGATTAAAGTAACGGCAAGGAAGTTACAATAAAAGAAAAGTAATTACTCAAGGTTGGATGATATGGCACGAAATAATATGGTCAAATTCCTAACTAACCCTAGTAATGTCTATAATACTCTTAAGTCATACCTAAATATAGCAAGGGATAAGGGTCAATTAATTTACAGATGTTTGGATGCTAGGGTTTATTAGGTATACAAACTTTTAGAACCTGTCAATATTCTAGTTTATTTTCTTAATGGAATGATATTCTAATTATTTTCTAAATATAACAACAAGGATTCCTACATTCTGACGGAAGGCTATATTCAAGGAACTATTAGGGAAGTGCATTTGTCCCTCTAAAATAGGAAGAGGTGAGAAAATAATGATAGTAACGTCAAAGAATTTAAGAGAATACAATTTCAAAGGCTAGGGGTGATAGTCGAGTTCAAAAAAATTGGAATGGAATCAAGGAGGAAAGTTATATATGTAGATAAGATCCTATACTCTAATCCTATGTGCATCCTTGCTCAGTACAGTAACGTAACCGAAATAATATACTCTCGATCTGCATGGGCCACCACAAAAATATGTCACGTCACAGTCCCAAAATACGTAGGACTAGGAATACGTAAGCATGACAACCGTATGTATATGGTAACTCCAATATATGGAAACCATAACACATACGTGCATTGTATTATGAATAATAATTCACAAGTGGTATATAATGTCACAAGTTACATACAATACTAATCACATATACAAAACCAAATAGAAATAAACAACCAAACATGACAATGAACCAAGTATAAAATAGTCAAAAAGAACTAATAGTTGGGTAGAGACAAATCCACTACCAAACTAGAATAAGAACAGAGTCCAATTTCTAAAATAAATAAATGACAGAAAAGTGTCAACTCAACTATGAACCAATAGACTCGAAGGTATAGAGCTCCTTGGAAGAGAGAGAAGTAGCAAGTCCTGATCCGTGCTCCTGCAAATAGTCATGATCGTCTACACCTAGAAAGGAACCAGGTTTTCAGAGGGACGTAACAAGATACATAGAAGCATGACAATCATAAATTGAATATAAACATATATACTAGGTAAACTAATCAAGCTACGTGAATGAAATTAAGGATAACCTTCGCACGAATGGGTTATCTGGCTAAAAATGGGATTAGCATAATTCTCCCAGAGAATCAGTAGCCTACAAAGTATAATATCTTTCGATCGTCAGAGGCTGCTTATAAATAATATAAGGGTCATCTCATCACGCATCTCTGATGGAGCTTGCGGGTTACAAAGAAAATATATAAAGTAGCCCAAACGACTCGTGTATATCCTTCCCTCCCAAACGACTGTCCAAATCGTATCCATGACACGACACGTCCAGTTCCTCACCACTAAGTCAATGAATGCACCTAAACAACAAAATATGAACTATGCCGACACACGTACCTTACGTATCGGGAGCGACCCGAATACGATGGTTTGTGCCCTCTCGTGCATATCACACATTCGTGTATGTACAAAGTACATGCCAAGGTCATGGAGATATGAGAATACCTTATAATTATATGGTGGTCACATAACTCTAGGTCAATATGCATAGTAAACAAAATAAAGATGACGCAATCCACCGTTGCACCCAAGTCTATCTTGGATGCACAGTTTTATAGAAAATAACTAAATAAATAAGTAACATAAATGCAACATGATATAAAAAATACAAATAAGTAGTCATCATGGCAAGGTATACTTGCCTGACAGTTATTTTGTGCGAAAACGATATGAGACAACAGGTACAACTAAGAAAAAATGTGGAAGCTAAACAAATATCTCTGGATGCTGCAACAGACATCACCAACATTTTCGAAATAAGCAAGATAGTCATAAAATACTATATTTTCGTCCAATTTGGATATAGGGGCAAAACGATAATTTTGAGCCAAAGCGGGGTCCACATGTGGGCCACTTTGCACCGAAATGTATGCCAGGGATAAAGGTCTCTAAATAGGAGAAATTATTGGTCAAACAAATTTTAATCGACGATATGAACTCAACGGTATGTCCAATTTTCGATTCCGGTAAGCCGATCACAAAATTGCTCGTCAAGTCGAATCGTAGGGCCCGCGAAACGGTGATCCGTCAACTAACTCAGAATCGAGCAAAACTAAGGTTAAAGAAAAAGTTAAATTCTGCGAATCCAATGAAGCAAGTTTTATGGTGTTCCGATGAGCACACACAAACTAATTAGAAAATTTGTAAAATACTGATAGGAGGGACTTTTTATGGATATGGCTTGATTCCGGCGCGCACACACGTCAAAATCAACTTTCGTGAAAGATCACACATCCAGATATACCATATGCTCCTTTCGGTTCAATTGGTACGCGACAAGATGATCCTGTTTGTCGGGGCGAACTCCGTATCTCAAAATTTTAGTTTCTGAAAACATAATTTTTAGTTAACTTTGAACAGGTTTTATTCGATGAATACATCGCGTTAATTAAAACTAAAAGAAATGTTTTGTTGTCCTACATGTTCTCAATAAATGGTTTCAATTAGATTTTTAAAATCGTGCATGGTTTGAAAGAAAACTTAGTTCAAGTAGGGTAGTTGGACTATTTTTGTGCAGTTTCGAAAATAAGTTTTTTTGTCAACTTTGAGTCGATTTTTCAATCAATCCAGGGCACCTAAATTCATCCTACTTGAAGGAATTCCTAAAGGATTTTTTGTGAGCGTATACGAAGAATCAGAATGAAAAATGATGTGAAGACGAGGGAGTAATCGTACCTGGAACAGGGGATCGGGGGGGGATGCTCCGCAGTTGTCGCTGTCACTGTTCACGATTGTTGTTGTCGCTGCCGCCGACGGTCCGCGACTTGGTGCTCGAAGAGGACAGGGGGTCGCCGTCCAAGGGGGTAGGGGTAGGGTTAGGACGTAGGTTTAGAGTTTGGGTTTCCTAACCAAATATATATTTATCGAGAGAGAGACCGAGGGGGAGCGGGGGAGAGTTGATCTGGGCGGGGGTGAAGGGGTCTGGGTAAGGTAGACTAGGTTTTGTATTTTTTTTATTTAATAGATATTTATATTAATATATATTTATACACACACACACACACACACACACACACACACACACACACACACACACACACATATATATTTCTTAAATTAGCTAAGTAAATAACTAAAATAAATATCCAATAATTAAATAAATAAGATAATAGAATAAATAAGATCACTAAAATTATAAATTAGAATTAGGGGGTTTACATAACTTCTTCCAGCGTTGAAGCCACTGATGGTCGTGTTAATCGCTGCCAACCGGTACATCAAAATTTTCATGATCTGGAGTAGGCTCCGTGGGATGATACTGAGAGATGACCTCGGGTCGATGTGCATCTGGTCAACCTTGATAGCCCCGATATACACTGTATAGTACAGGGGCAATCGTGCCGATTATTCTTTAACAATATGTCATATTGTGAGAATGTGATATTCGGGATCATATTCATCACACATATTTCGCTGATATTCTTAGATGACGATTCCTTGTGCATTGATATCATTGTTGAGTTGAGCGTTCCATACAATAAGTCCATAGATATTCTCAAAGATGTGCACAAAAGTTTTCTGGATTTGATTTATTGCTAGAGAGTTATGGCTTCTGATTTCTGTTTACTTGAGTAAATGTTATTGATTGCTAGATTTTTTCGATTGAGGATGGTGAGGGATGAGAACTATCGCTGCTCTGGATAGCAAAAGTTTTTCCTTAAAGTTTCGAGGACGAAACTTTTTCTTGGTGGGTAAGTATGTATTGCCCCGCTCTGCGTTGGCACTATGTACAAGAGATATCGGTTTGCTGACTCGAGTGGAAGTCTTCTCGGAGAGTTCCCGATCGAAACACAAGATGATTGATCGAGATGAGTGGGCAGAACTCATTCTCAGATTCTTGCACGCCTTAATAATGAATCTGGGTTTTTGAAATGCTTGTTGGCTTAATAATATAATGTTCGCATTGAGAATGGTAGAACGAGAACCTGCTTGCTTAACTAGAGAACTTTTATGCTTGTCTAAAAGAGATAGAACTATTGCCATGCTAAGTTAAAGAATTGAATATTGTATGCTTAGTTACACGGACATCGCTATCGAACGAACCACTGCCATGCTAATAAACAAGAGTAAAATAATATTCATATATTTTTATCGTATGCTAAATAAGAGTAGAAATGCATGCTTAGCTAAAGAGATAAAAGAATCATGCCACATTTTGCTTGTCATTGATGCTTGAAAGATATAACTGTTTGAATAACTTGTATAGTACGTTATTGAACATATCGATTGATTGAAAGAAAGAAGATTAAACCTATGGAAATGATCGAACCTATCGAATTAATTGAACATATCGAACCTATCGACTTGATTGAAAGAAAAGAATTGAGGGCTCTGGCTCTATCGCTTGATATCATATTTGCTTGTCATGGATATGTGCATCATATAGTCTTTATCTGATTGAATCGCATTCATCGCGTCGGTCTTTGGACAAGTTGTGCACAAGGTACTATCTCTCGAGCATTTCCTGGGGTACTGGGAATCGTTCGTCCTGGGGGAGATAATCGAAACACCTTGAGGCTTATAGTCCTCGCGATTAGGGGTTGTCCTATCTAATAGTTAGTTTGGGATTGTAGTTCCAGGTGCTATTCATGGGTTTTTCGTGGACCATCATATAGTTAGGGCGCATGCGAGGTTAGTCTTCTTGCATACCTAATTGTTTGATGCAGAGACGGACAAGGAAGGAGAACCTTATATATATATACATATGTCGCTAACTTGTATGTCTGCTGCAGGGATAACCGTTCGACGAAAGGGGTAAGAATCACTATATAAGTGATATATTATTTTGCATATCATCTTGCATCACACCTAGACTTGCATAATTGGTTGAATATGATGATCGCCTTGAATAATATAAAGAAGATAGTCCACTAGATGCATGCTAGAGTCTTGAAAGAAATGGTATGACTCACGAGACACGCTACGCACTAGAGATAATAATTGAACTTGCTTATCGTACATGAACTGCTTGCCTGCTTGAATGCTATCAAACATGAACTCTGATTTTATAGATGTTTCCAAAAAGAAGAAGTAATATGAATTCGTTCATGTACTGCATGTAACGAACCTAGGTAAAACTAGAAAGATCACTAGTAATGTAATGTTTTATAAAATAATTACTTAGTGTTAGTTTTAGTGAATGTTGCTTCTGTTCGTTGATTTTATACTCACCATTACTTTCTTCAAAGTGCTGACCCACTAACAGTTTGCTTGTTCGCAGGTGCTGGATCGTCCGAGGAAGCGATAGCCGTGCCTCATCCCCAGGACCCAAAAATATGGTTTTGATGCCTTGAGCCTTATCGATTATTTTGAGCTGCTTTTGTATAGAGGGACATAATGTATGGAATGATGCCATTGTATTCAGAGAATCTCGTGCCTTGATCATTGCCCTGTATACTTAGATAGATTTATTGCTTGCAACACTATTCCTCCGTTGCGTACTTGGTCGATTCGATGATAGCTACAACTTTAATTATGTTGCCTTGTGCGGGGGCAACCCCAGGCTCATATGGCATCACGTCCCGATGGAAACGATCGTCCTACGAGAGAGCTGGCATGGTGATTCAAGTCTAGCAGGGATGGCCGATTCCTGTGGAAGATTGGGGCATGATTGTAGTGGGGACATGTAGCGGGATTCTCAGTCGGTGGTTTGACCTGGGGCAAGTAGGAGTTGGCATTCTATAACGCCTTACTCAGAGCATCGCGGGTCTCTTTAGAGAGACAAAGGAGCATGAATAGTAATAATTTTGCTGGAGTATTGGCAAGTTGTGCCAATATATCAAAGTTGTAGGGCTTGTCTACCCCTACGCAATATCCTTTCTCAGAGGTTTATCGAAGCGAACCTCTTTCTGTTTTTGCTTGTCCGTCATAGAAGGCTGGGACGGGCCTGCCTCAGATGCTACTAGAGACGTGGGTAAAGTGGTTGGAGGAGCACTATCCTCGGGAACCAGTTTATAGTCGCACAGGTACGTGTTACCCAACCTAATTACTCCTGCCAAGGCTTTATCGGTTGAAGGAGAGACCAAGTGGCAGGACTTTGGTCTCTTCCTTTTAGACTGGGTGGTAGAAGGTGCCTCTTATTGCATAAATTCTTGGACGATGTCGAGGAGGACCCACATGACCTCGCCTCACGGAGGGGTAAGAGGTACCATCCTGGTTGCTTGATTACGAGTCGGAGGGCGGTTAACAACCTCTATCGTTGCCTTTGGAATTAGGACAAAACCATCTTGGTCCTCCGTCACTGTAAAGTCGCCAAAATGGAGAGATACTATATTTTTAGTGACCATCTTGTCATCAAAGTCTAATGTTAGGGCTTTGGAATCGATCAGTCGCTAGATATGTCTCTTAAATACGTAGCAGTCTCGTGTTGGATGGTGGATGTATTAGTGGTAGTGGAAGTACTTGGGGTCATCGTCCTCATCGAAGGAGTAAGTCTCCTTCAGCTTGGGTGCCTATGTCGTCTTTTAAGCAGGTGAAGACGAACCTTTGGACACATTAACGGTCAAGGCATGCTTTCCTTTACTGTCACGGTTGTTGTTGTTGTTGTTGTTATTGTTAGAACTCTTTCCCCTATCATCACCGATGGGGACTTGTATTCTCAACACATGGGCATCCTTTGCTTTTCTCTTTACGGTGTCGATGCTTATGATAAACGACGTCTAGTCCTCGAACTGACCAAGACCTGTCCAGAGCCTCACCGCTGGTTGTAAATTCTTTCTGCACGTGTCCATCAACACAGTCTCAGGAGTGCCTGGGGGTAATCTAAGCGTAGCCTGTCAGAAGCATTCTATGTAGTCTCGTGCAGAATCTTTTTCCCTTTGCTTGATATCCATAAGGGAGGATATTGTCATATCCAGTCACTCATCATAGAACCGACCAAGGAAAAGGCGTCGAAGGATGAGATGCAATTGTCTGGGAGACTACAGAACTATTCGTAAGTGACTCCCGACAAAGTCCCGATGAACAAATTGGTAAGCAAGGCATCGTCCTGTGGTAAGTGCCCCATCATAAAGCCAAAATAGTTTATGTCTTGGCGAGACGATGACTTGCCATCGAACGAGACCAGGGATAGTAGCTTGTACTGGGGTGCATACCACATTATTCCACTTGGAATGACAGGGTTGTCGTATCCCGAGCTTCTGGATGTCTCTAGCCTCAACTTGAGTACGAAGTTCCCTGATAGCCTCATGGACGTCGTCTGACGGTGGAGGGGGAGATAATCATGGCAAAGTATGATTGCCACTAGTAGGGGGAGCAGGAGCAGTTAAATTTGACTCCCCATTAGTCCCAGGATCTTTGCTTGCTTGCCCTGAGGTCCTTAGTGGTTGTGGTACCCCTCTTGCCCTGTGTTGCAATGTTGTTTGGGTTAACGTCTGTATTGAGGCACTTATAGTCTGTATCATTCCTCCACAACATCGAGGCGTTGGCGATCGCTGGTCCCTTTATTGTCCTCCCCTACCATGTACATTGTCATAACATAGGAAAAAATAGACGGGACAGTGGATCTTTCACTTTCTGCCTCAGACCCCTGAGTCATGTTATCCTCAGGGAAAGTTGGCAGTATTGCGTCATCTTCTGACTCGAAGGATACACTACCCCCAGCGTTAGAAGCTGCTTCATTTTAGTGAGGGTGACTACCCCCAGGAGCATCAACGTTTATTCCTTGAGAGTCACTGTCTCCTTGGAATGATAGATTAGTGTAGAGCATCGGAGAACTGTAACCCCCGGCTTGCAGAGCCGTCCCAGCCCTCGGAGAAGTACCTCCTTAGACAATTTTGTCCTCAAGCGAGTACCCGGGAACACTCCTTCCATAGGTACAACTGCTCTTCCTCCTTGGGCTTGCCTTCTCGACACGCTCTTGGTTGCAGTTGCTGGAATACTGATTGCTTGGCTGCAGGTGCAGTTACTTTAGTACAACAATAGTTAATGATAATGCTGGCATAGTGGTGCCCCGAAGGGAACATCTCACATGATGTTCTTGTTTCCCTTACTTTGTGCTTGTGAGTGATCACGTTGCACAAATCGGGCGAGGGATGATTCACCTTTGTACGCTTTTTATGTGTACGGGTAAACCGAGCGTATGGGTGTGTAGGTAGTACTTTTGCTTCCTAACCTAGGGCTCGTACCAGAACTACCCCCAAGTCATCAATGGAAGACTTTTGAGACTGGCCCACTTCACACGCCCCAGCCTATGGGCCAATCATGTATAACTTTCTATCAGGAGTGTGCATAACAGTTAAAGACGTATGCTGACGGCCAGTCGTTTGAGTAATTTTTTAAGCTTGGTGAGCTCCTGCCCTAGACTTCCTCGACCTAGCGTGCACTGGTGCATAGAACGAAGAGTCCAGACCTTCTCCTCCTTTAGGGTGGAACATGGAGTTGGCACCTCATGGGATTCTATCAAAGACAAAGTCTTTTTTACTGTCTTTGGCACATGCAGACGCCTTCCTGCACCTGGCCACCATAAGCTCTTTCTTCTGCGGTCCTTATCGTGAGCTTTCTTCTGCGCTCCTCGTCGTGAGCGCATGAACCGTGCATCAGCCCCTAAGTTCTTGGCATCGTAGTATTTTTTTTTGCCAGAACTTGGGTGCTGAGCACATTTCTTCTCTAAAATGACTGTCGCAAGAGAAGGGACAGCCTGAGTGGACGCATGAGATACGTCGCGGTCATCAGGTATAGAGAGCGCAGGCTCCATAGTTAGGTGAGGCACACTGGCCTTGGCAACCCAAGTCCTGCGGGTCTTCTTCGGCTTTGCTAGCCTTGGTAAAGGGCTCGTGTTGCCCTCAGAAAGCATCTCCTCAGAAGCTTGTCAGTCGAAGCACAAAATCAGCATCCTCTGGGTGAAAACCAGTTTTGTCGCATCGGACTGCGCTATAATCTTTTTTCTGTAGAAAAAGAAGTGCCCAACAGAGTCGTCATTTGTTCCATTACAAAAATAAGTTCTACTAACTAAGTTTTGTATATTGAAAACAAAGAAAGTACAAAGTGTCCTTAAACAAGAAATCTAAGTACAATTAAAATTTTGGTGAGTGTGACGATGGAGATCGAGTACTACACCTGACTCATTTACTCTGTTGACGGTCCGACGATAAAAGAACTTGCTAAATCTTTGGCTCACTGGCATGAAATACATCATCTGGGCTCCTGAGTATGCTTTTTCGTTACGTCTCGTTGTACGTATCTGTCCTGTATGGAAATGCATGCCCGCTATTTATAGCCATCTATATTGGATGGCTTATACGAGCGCATATGCTATGCACGCCTGTCTGGTTGTCACATGGCCATTCTTAATAGAAAGCGGTTACAATCGCGAGCGCATGCCACAGTTAGGCTGCCCTATGGCTTTAGATATGATATCTGTTGATGAGATCTCGGCCTATAATCTGGGTTATTTTCACCCGTTTAACACGTAGCCCGCATTGGTTATCAAGGATCTCTTTAGTTGTAAAAGAAAGATTTGATGGCATGGTGTCGCATGAAGGCCGAACCGCATAGGGGCTAGGTGTAACAGCCCACTTCGCTTAATTCTTCAAGATGACTCAAACGACAAGATGACTCAAACGACATATCAGCAATTGGACTTAGAGTTTCAGCAGTTCACTCGGAGTCTCGCTTGGCCGAGGCAAGCCCTCGTTCAGGTGGGTGGCTACGATGAACCTGTCTTTGTTAGGCCAGCACACCTAAGAATTTTTATATACATGCTAGATCGTTAGGCGATAACCCCTTGCATGCTAATAAGAATACAACGCACATAGCTAAGGGAATAATCTCATCTTGTATTGCTTGTGTTAGAACATAGAAATAAAACTTATATTAGTGTTGGTTCCTCGGACTATCCCTTAGACCCGTGCTAGCGTAATCGCTTATGTTTGCAAGTATCACGTCCCAGAACCAGAATACTGGAGAGCGGGGACAGACAATAGCCAGCTACGTATTGTAAGAGCATGCAAGTACTCTACATATACGATGAAGCTGTAGAACATGTGGGTTAATGCTACAATCCATCAGTCAATCCTAGGTCAAGCAGTCCTAGATATCTTAATCACAAGCAAACAACGACATACAAGGAATATGATCATTAGGAGAAAGATAGTAAAGTGTCACAAACCAAATATACATAGATGATCATGAAGCTAGTAATACAAAATGAAGAACTAGCAGAGTATAAGTAATACACGATCAAATCATAGTCTAGAATAAGCTAACCATGCCAAAGCCCGTAGGCTAGAAGTCAAATCCAAAATAAGAGCTAAACACGTGCTTGGTGGCTAAACACCTCAAAAGAATATAGTACTAGATCTAGTGGGTGATCAAGTAGAAACCCACTCAAGTAGCCTGGCGCTCCGGGTGGTCACCATCCAGCTGAAGATAAGGAGTGTCCTCTAGTTCCACTACGAGATCTGGCCATACAAAACTAGTGGGGTCATACCCGCAATAACAATTACCACAAAGGAAGGCCAAAACTATGAACTAAAACCAATACTATCTTAACACAACAACGGATATAGAAAAAATTAAATAAATGTGTATCGAGACTCGTGCGCTACCACTGCACTTATCTCGAGAAGGAAAGACAATAAACTAAGTAACAGATGATATATAGTAAGCTATTGGTGACAGAAAAATAAGCATGTAGCAGTAAAAGAATAAACGTGTACAAGCGAGCATATAATGTGCCTGAACAAAACTAAGATCATACACAAGATCGAGAAGAAGACTAGGAACATACAAAGACGTCCAAGACAAGTGAGCATGTACAATCCAAGGGGTCATATATAGCATGTGAGTACAAGATCTATAACATGGCATAAGTTGGGAATATGAAAGTACAATAACTGAAAATAACAACTATGAAACTAACGAAACCCGTGAAAAACAATAGGCATGGTTCACCTTTACACCAAACAAGGACAAAATGTAGGAACCACCCCCATTACCGTTCAAGTGTTCCAATCTACAACTACAATAATAATAATATAAAAATAACTGCAGAAAAAGGTAAAGTCGACAAGCGACAAGAGAGTATAGGAACTTCTCGAAATCAGAATCATATCCCATAAACCAAACAAGGATCGGGGTTATGGAACCTTTCCCTAGTCAAACTTAGCCTCTGGATACCCACCGACACATATGACAATACAAGAAGAGATAGGACAGGACAGGAGCATAAAGTAAATAGTACGCAAGAAAAGAAGCATATCCAAGCAATAGTACGGCTTGATACGTTAACTAATTAGGATTTTCACAAATCCTAATTACTAACATATGCACAAACGAGAATTTCTATGGTCACATGTCCTGCAGTCTGTCCAGGTTATCCAGGCAAGGTTCGGGTCAAGAATAGCGATGTTCGAGTGCAGACAGCGCGAATATAACAACTAAGTAAATATAAAAGCAATGTAAATGTAAAGACATAATTAACCTAATTAACAATGCATATATAAAGGAAACATAATGTAAGGACAATGTCAATATAAAGGCAATGTTAATGTAAAGGCAAGTCATAGCTGGGTTGTATCACTCGTCGGTGAGCTGGAAGTGTGTCCTACTTGACGGCAAGCTACAAATCCACAAGATGTGGCTGGGATAACGGGACTGCATGCAACCAGAAAATCTCCCCTCCCATGATCTAATTCTCATACTAGTTATTAATCCTTAACAATTTTGTTTAGGATTCTGGGTGTGCCATTCTGCAGAATCCATCATAATCACAAATGCAAGACTGGACCAAGAATTTGACTATCAAGAGAATAGGCAAAGATAAGCCACAACAGTGAATATATGTAAAGCAATCAATAGTGCACTACGACAAGTCACTATCTAGCATGTAGTGGTCAAGTGTATAAAGGACAGTTGTCCCTTGACTATACTAAATGCCGGGTTACGACATGTATAGCATAAAGGAACATGTAAATAATAAGCTATAAATAAACCCATCGAGATCGAACCATAACCCTTAAACCAAACAAGGACTGGGATTATAGATCTTTCTCGATAGGCCGGTAAGCAATAAGAAAACTTGGAAACTCCTCAAGATCAATACTATAACCCTTAAACCAAACAAGAACCGGGATTATAGATCATTTCCTAGTCGATCCTAGTCTCTAATCACTTGCTGATGTACAACTAACATGATGAAGCAGTTTACACATAAGCACCATGCAAGAGCAATGAATAGCACAAGAATAGAAAGCATATGAAAAAGAGAGCATAATCGGTATATAGTCGATACATACCAGTACACCGTCAGTATGTCGGTCCAGAGACATTAAAAACACTAATAAATTGGTATATCATCGGTATACTCCAGTATATCGTCGGTATGCCGGTCTAGAGCTACAAATAAAGATAATATCTTTCGATTCCAACAAATCGGTATACCGTCGGTATACTCAAGTATACCATCGATATACCGGCCAAGAAAATATCCAGGAAGTCGGTTAACAAGGTTGGCCAGGATCGGTATACCGTCGGTACGTTGTAGTATACCGTCGGTATACTGATAAGGTTCACACAAAATATCTAGAATCTAAGTCGGTCGAAATCGGTATACCGTTGGTAAACTGTAGTATACCGTCGGTATGCCGGTTTCCAAGGATAAATATAGTCATAGTCAAATTTGATTTTCGGGACCCAAATCAAATCCCGAAAATTACCAGAACCAAGTATAACCAGGAGTCAAGTCTAGTGGTAAGTCTCATATCACAATATGGACTAAATCTCACGGTTACAACTCCGGTACCATTTTCGTTACCAAGTTACCAAAAGGGACAGGATAAGATTCTACCAGAAATTAAAACCAAGATGGTCAAAAGGCTAGAAATCACGAGATGAACAACAATAGTAAAGCAAGTCTAAGCTAAAAAGCAACAACCAAAAGCTCCAAGAAAGAAGATGACAGAAAGTAAAAGAAGTTCATAGATTCGACAAGGTGTACTTGCCTAAAGCAAGCTCCTAGCCTAACTCTTCAACTCCACCTCCACAAAGGGGTTCAGAAATCATACTCTAGGTCTCAAGACCAAGCTCTAAGATCGAGAGAAAAATAGTGAAGAGAAGAGAGAAAAAGAGAAATGAGAAATAAAATGAAACACAAGTACTATTTATAGAAAAATTCTCGAAAATATTTTAAAAGTAAAACAAATATCTGCCGGGCAGTATACCGTCGGTATACTCTAATTTACCGACGATATACCGGTCAAGAAAAAAATTAAAATTACTAAGTTTTAAAATCCCACAAATCCAGAAAAATAAAACATGCAGTATAAAATATGTATCCATATACAAATATAGATACTGTGAGACAGAGTCTCACAACAAGTATGGCTATGTCGTATGTTTCCTTAAAGTTATATATTCATATTGTTTTAATGCTTATCTACTTTACATATTCGCTATGCTCGTCTCATAGATTCATGCCACAACCTGTAACACTATCCATGTCTTGCATGCATCTAGTTTAGCTAGAAGACTATCAAATAGTCGTTCTGTGCAAGTATGAACCTGAAAGTATTCGGGACCGTTAGGTCGTCAAGGTATTTCTCGAACTAAGGGATTGTATCATGTCAAGTAAAGCAAGAATCACAGCTCGTAGAGCATGAATCATTCAGGTATTCGGATCATTGGTACTCTCTCGAGCGGGCAAGATGGTGTATGCTCCTCGAGTACCTAGTACTACATCCATCTCCGCCCAACACACCATCCAATGGATAAGTGAATCAAGATTGAACATGTCATGTCATGAATCTGGAAGACCCAAGACTTGCATGGTCGCGGACAACTCGTGCACGAGGTAATTATGGATTCCTCGAACGATCATCGGGGCATCGGGATCGTGTCGGCCTGGGAGGAATCATATGGGGACTCCTTGAGCTTTAGCGGGATCGTGTATGTGCCTCGAGTTTTTAGTGCTACACCATCAACGTCAAAAGAGTTCGGGTCTTTCGTGTTCCGGAGGGATGGTGCACCTCGAGTTTTTAGCGCTATACCCATCTCCGTCTAGAGACTCGTCCAAATGGCTTATAGCGCCAGCGACCCTCATGTTCATATAGATTAAGTCATCCTCGCTTAGCGGCAATTTGTGTGTGAGTTATTGCATCACATCTAGTAATCTGGAACCTGAACGAATATGAGTATTAGACACTTGTACATATTGAGCCTGGTTAATCTTTTGTAACACATCTAATAATCTGTGTATCTCGTGCACCTAAATCAGAACCCGCTCGTGACACTTATGTTTGCTTATGCAATTTTTCTTGAATTTTATTATATGTATTCGTTCTCGGTTTAACTTAGTTTACCTTGGACATAGAAAAACGAATGGTAAGTTGGTAAGTATCGCAGTGTTACTCTTATATCGTACGGTGCACTGCCACACGAGTTAGGCTTCGTATCTTTGCCATGTAACTGATTCTAAGAAAAGACTAGAAAGACAACTTAAATAATAGAGTGCACATAACTATTAAACGTATTGGATTTGTTAAGCGGGCGAGAAGCCTCCCCACCAGTGCATTCAATGTACTAATAATCCACCAGATTGTGTGTAGGGTGTGGGAGAACCTCATTAGGTGCAGAGTGTCCCCTCGTGCGCTTTAAGGCATGGAGTTCGCTCTGGAGCCTTGGAGTATTGCGTCAGTAGCTGAAGCACATATATAGAACATAATATTGGAACATCGCCTATGTATCATCCCTTGTTGTAAGCCATCTGGCATGCCTTTATTGTTGAGAGAGAGAGAGGGATTGAGCGACTTGTAATCTCGGCCTAATGCCGCTTATAATACTTATTCATATCAATAAAGAGCTACTTTGATTTATACTTGTGTTCGTTCTATGCTTCCGCTATATCGACCTTGCAAACTTGTTATCTTACCGCTCGTTCTATGCTTGGCCTTGTGCGGGCACAATTTAGGCTCGCGCGGTATGACGCCCTGGAGGGGACGACCTTCCCTTGCGGGACCGGGGTGTGACATTAGGCCTCATAGAGACAGGACCCCATGAAACTTAGCCTCATAGACCCTTGGTCACATAAGGACTACGACTCATGGAGATCTTTAACGCATGGAGTGTTTAGACGCATGGGGAGCTTTGACGCATGGAGAGCTTTGTCGTGTACACGTGGCACTACACAACTGTATACAGACAAAAGGGAATTATAACAGTGACGTAAGCACTAACGTCCGCTGTCAGCATCAAAATTGAGGCATTCAGAGTCATTAATTGATGTCAAAGTCATAAATATTGTGACTGACAGAAAGGACATCATGTGTTAGGTTAGTATACGCCTAGGCCTTTCGCCCTATGCTCTTTTGCTTCTTTTAGGTGCCACATGTGCCTCATGCCATATAGATTCTTTGGTGCATGCGACTTAGAGTACGAGTGCATGGTTTCTGCGTATTTTTCATGCCTCTATACATAGGGCCTTTAATGTGCAACCGAAAGCACATATGATGTTATTATGTGAGTGAGAAGAACATCAGCTATGGTACAAAATTCAAGGCTTAGTCCATTCTTGTATCATATTATTGTTTGACCCATGCAGGAAGATTCAAGTCGTCAGCGACATCTATCCTAATGCATGATGGGAAGTCACTATAGGGAACACTCAACCCATATATTGAGATATGTGGGGATTGTTGGAGTTTTTCCTTGGCTTGTAAAGGTTTTTCTCTTGCAAGACTAGAAAGATAGTCCCACATTGGAAAATACTCCAAATGGGTATCTCAATATAATACTATGTAGGTGTTGAGAGATGCACATGGGATAGTGGCCCAAGTGTGGGTTCCATATGTGATGGTTTTCTAGGAGGATTAAGGCTAAACTCCTCAAGAAAGTATTTATGCTTTTTGTCACTCTCTTGGAAAAAATTTCTCAGGAGCTAAGCCCCGAAGGGGCTTAGCAACTCGGACTCGTGCAAAAAGTAGAATTTTAATGGCGTACTTTGCACTTAGCACATCAGTATCAACGTAAGAGGATTGTGTGCATTTGTTGCACTTAGTTACGTGCAAGCTCTTGCGCGAGGCATTCTATAGAGACTTCTGCACGTGCTTCAGTACAAGCTTCTATGCGGGCTACTGCGCGGGTCTCTACGCGGGCTACTACAAGAGCACAGAGAGCGTTGTTGGCGCAGGGTGACGTTGAGTGCAGATTTAAACTATTATGGAAAGATTGAGTCAATTATTCAGATCCATTTTTTGCAGTATTTGAATTTACTTGGATATATATTTCCGTAATTAGGGGGCGGCCAAGATTAGGGTTAGGATTTTTTTCCAACTATATAAATACTCTCTTCATGCCTCCTTTGAGAACTTACTCCAAAATAGAGAAAAGAGAGAGATATATATATATATATATATATATATATATATATATATAGAGAGAGAGAGAGAGACGGCTTCTATTTGAGTCTTCCATTGGAGTCCAGAGGAGTTCATGTGAGTCAGAAAAGGAGGTGACGACGAGCGTTCTAGAAGTTCTATGTGAACTTGCTGGTTCCTGGGAGTAGACACTTGGTGGGACGAATCTTGCTTTGAGCAACGGTGATCCTATTACCCCAGCAAGATCTAGTTTGTGTCTTCTTCTTCTTCTTCTTCTTCTTCTTCTTCTTTTTCTTCTTATTCTCTTTTGGTTGTAAACGTTTTATCGCAATCGTAACTGCATTTGTGAGGAAGAACGTGATTTGGTTCTTGCATTTTGTGATCCAGTTCGTGTTGTAATAAGCTAATATATTGTTTATATATCCGTTGGAATCGAGGTGGATAGAGAGAAACTCTTGTGTGAATCTCTGATCTCGATTTTCACTGCTAAATCATACAGAGACCAGACTACAAAATCGAGCTATCTCTGTTCTTGATTTCAGTTTCTCGATCTTTGATCTGTCTCGAGACTAACACAACTTTCAAGTGTTACAAATTTTGCTTAAAGCCAAAATATAGCACTTGAACCCACTCTAACTGTGGATGCTCTCAGGGGCTATTTGGATATGTGAGAGAGTATTGAAAGTGGCTTGAAACTGTCACTTTCATTGCAACTGACCATTGGTATATTCAGTTTCAGTGTTTAGATATCTTTTGCAACTCTCTTGCAAGTGATTGTGATATAATTTTTTATTGCAACTGATAGTGTCATTTCTTCATTTCCCAATTGTAGGAGAAATGGATTGCAACTCCATTGCAAGTAGCTATGCTCTCTACTTTTTTAATTCTCACCTACACTTACATGTTATCGTCCAAACAAAATAGTTTGAAACTCCTCACTTGCGGGAGACAAAAAACTATATCAAAACATATTTTGGAAAGTTATACATTCACACTTTCATTGCATGTGCACTGCATTACAACATGTTAAAAATGTCACTTTCACACTTTCGAGGAGCTACAAACATCCAAACAACCCTTCAAGGGGCACTACAAATATCCAAACAACCCTTCAAGGGGATACTACAAAGTAGTAATTTACACAATTTCTAATAATTTTGAAGTATGGTATGGAGTGTCCCATTTGTGAATGCTCTTAAGTGAACCATGTTTTTTTTTTAGATGTCCGACATAATGCTCGGAACATTTTTGAGATGCCCGACATAACGTTCGAAACTTTGTGCACGCTATAACCCTCGGAACTTTGTTCACGCTACATTACATATCTTTTGACCTCGTTGTCCCCAACTTCCTTCATTTTTTTACAAATGAAATAAATAATACGTCTCCGTAGTTCGATCCGCCGATCCTCCGTCTCTCGCAAGTAACCACAATGGTCACTCGAGTTCGGACTTACCAGACCAATATTAAAGATAAAAATCATAAATGCTAATATAAAATATCTTATTTTTCAAAAAAACAAAAAACAAAAAAAATTTCGTCCTCTCTTTTACCCCAAAGTTACTGCCCAAAGATCCCACTCATTCACCATATCCTAGTAAAAACTGAATAAAACCGCCATTGCCCCCAAGCTCCTCCAAAACCCCTCTCTCTCTCTCACCCTCTCTCTCTCTCTCACTTTCCCGCGCCATCTATAACATAACCGCCTCCTTTCCCTCTCTCTATCCAGCGTCGAGTTTCGTGCGGCGGCCGAGATGTCGCCGGAGCTCAGGGATGGGCTGCGCGGCCTCTGCCGGAACCGCGGGTGGTCGTACGGAGTCTTCTGGCGCTTCGACCGCCGCGATCCCCGGTAGTAGCTCCGACGTCGTGCCTCTGCTTCTTTCTCACTTTTCCTTTTTTTTTCGTTTTTCTTACAACAGCTGAACTTTTTGTCCACTGAAAGTGAAACCTAGACTTCGCCAAATTTTCTTTAGGGCTAATTAGTGTTTAAATCATGAATTTTATACAAGCTTAGAGTTTAAGTCGACCCTCGATATATATATATTATATATATATATATTTTTTTTCATTATACCCTCTCTCTCTCTCTCTCTCTCTTCCCGCTTAACAATGAGCTTCCCTATATAAGCTACGGACGGTATAATAAAAATATCAAACAAATAAAAATAAAAATTAAGGATCTACATGACAGGACTTAAATTCTAAGCTGGTATAAAATCCAGTCTAAACTCTAATTAGCCCTTTATATCTATTTTTTGGTCCTTTTTGGTAATTTTTGTTAATTTATGTACTTATTTATTTATTTTCGACAATTTTCTATTTTTGTTATTTTTAGTATATGTTCTTAATATTTTTTATTTTTCTTTATTCTTAGTCGTTTTCCTTCTTTTTTTTAACAATACCTGAGCTTTTTGTCCACAAAAAGTGAAACCTGGAATCTTCTTTTTTTGGGTAGTTTTCTTGATTTTTGAATTTTTTTTCCTTTATTTTTCGTCATTTTGTTTTTTGTGTGTGCTTTTTTCTTATTTTTCTTATTTATTTTCGTCAATTTTCTATATTTGTTATATTCTATACCTTTTATTTTTAGTAAATGTTCTTGATATTTTGTATTTTTCTTTATTTTTAGTCGCTTTCCTCCTTTTTTTTTTTTACAATAGCTGAGCTTTTTGTCCACTAAAAGTGAAACCTGCAATATTCGGCAATTTGTAAATTGTTGTCTTTTTTTTCCGTAGTTTTCTTGATTTTTGAAAATTTTCCTTTATTTTTCGTCATTTTGTTTTTTGTGTGTGTGCGCCTATTTCTTATTTTTCGTCAATATTTTAATTTTGTATTTTTGTGGAATTTTACGTTGAACTGTTCTCGTAAATTTGATATTTTTTTATTCATCAGAGAACGAGTTATTGATTTCACTGAGATTGCAGTTACACTTATAGAAAAAAAAACTGAATTATTTTCTTATTATACTTTTTATAATTTGTAATTTTATTCAGGTGTGCAATGTTTTAATTGTCAGTCTGCTTAGAGAAAATATCAACTTTCACAGTTTCCAAGTTTTTGTTGGATTTTTCATCGACATGTAAGTTGAATTGATTTGAACTTAAGCTTATATAAAAGACCCTGAATCTTTTCTTTATGTTTTTAGTAATTGGTAATTTTCTTCAGGGGTCTGTTTGTTTATGTTAATTTATACAATATTGTAATTGTCAGGCTGTCAAGAAAAACCTAAACTTTCGCTTTCGAAATTTTTGTGGGAAGTTAAGTTGAATTGATTTCTAATACTTTTTTTTTCTAGATAATTTAACATTTATAGATCAAACATTACAGATTTCGGGAAATGGGTTGTTAATTTCATAGATATTGCAGTTACATTAACTCTTTATGATAGAAAAGACAGTGAAATTTTTCCAATTTTGGTTTTAGCAATTTGTAATTTAATTGAGGGGTTTGTTTGTTTATGCTAAATTTACACCATGTTGTAATTTTTAGGTTGTTGGTGATGGAGGAGAGTTTCTACGAAGAGCACATCAGAGCGGCAATCAGCAGGGCGATTACTCAGGTCCATTTGGTTGGAGAAGGGTAAGTTTTTTGTGATTAAGTCCAACAAAAATTGCATATTCTTGATACGTTTTTCTTCTATAAAAACTTTAGATTAGCGTTCATGTGATTTTGCTAAAAAAATCCTAGAGTAACTCGTGAATTCTTAATTTTGAAAACTCGACAATGAAAAGCGGTTCGATTATTTGCATCTCATCTTTTGATTTTTGATTTTTTTAAAGGTCTAAACAGAAAAAAAAGGTATACTTTCAAGGGCCTAAACAAAAAAATAAGTCCACATATCATATCCATATTGTATGTTTTTATTTTGAGCTCTTATTTGAGTTTCTATAGTCGAACTGATTTTGCTAAAAGAAAAGTTAGCCTTTCATCATATCGCTTGCATTTCTGTCTTTCCTTTTGGCTACAGCACCATTGGAGCAGCAGCTTTGAGTGGGAAGCATCAGTGGATCTATTCGGAAAATTGTTGCGACGGTTCAATTCCGGCCAGCCCCACTCGAAATTTAGAAATATTCAAGGTACCAAAGAAGGTCTTAATCAATAAAAGTTATATATGCTAATTTTTTTATTTATTAATTTTGTTAATAACAGTTTCACAGTATCCTCAAAAAACATGCCAAAGAAGGGAAAAACTGTACTAAAGAAGGAAGCATAAAATTAAATACAATTAGGCTAAATTCGACATAATCTGGGAAAAAAATTCCTCTCCATTTACCTACAGCAGATAGGAAACTTACTGAACTTATGTCGGAGTTGCAAATATTATTAAGGAATTAAGTGATAAACATAATAATTCTAGTTTTTTTTACAATTATATAATTTTCAGAAAAAAAATTCTTCTCTCAAGTTTATTTACTTCTGGCAGATATATTTTCATTTTGTTGAATTTCTCTTCTACTTGTTTGACAGACCTGTTTGTAATAATTGTGTTCACTTTTTAAGTTGATTATGTTGTGGCTCCCTTTGTAAGAAGCTGTGCATGCCAACATTTACACAATTTACCCAAAATAATTCATCTTTTTCAGGGAATCAATGTTTGGCACCATCAATTTTTTGCTGGAATCAAGGTTTGTGCCAAATTTCTGCTGCTTTTTTTTTTCCCTTTCCTTTGGCATTTGAGAAATCACTTGATTATACAAGTACATAAAACTAAAATATTACTATCCTTCTTCACTTATTTATCTATCCACTTGCCATAACGTTCATGAGCTACGCCACTTCGCAAATGACATTTAGACTCCTTTTTGCAGACAATTGTAATCATACCTCTGCCATCCTTTGGTGTAGTCCAGTTTGGTTCTGCCCAGAAGGTCAGTGCTTCTATATATGTTGTTCATGTGTCTAACTAACCTCTTTGTTTAATTATTCGTTGAGAGTATGCTACAGCATATTTACATTTTTTTAATGAAATACTGAGAAGTACATATCAATTCTGTAGAATTTTCGGCAATTAAGTGTGTTAACTTGTTTGGTGCAAATGATGTACCGAGAATCATTGTCGAAGCATCTGAATCACTAATTACCACGTAAAAGGTCATTAGTTATCATATTATATATAACATGCACGCTCTTAATTTGAAATTCTTATCTATTGCTTGTGTTGGGTTGAATCTCTCATCTGGTGTAGCGTTCAAGATTTGCAATTGATGATGACATAAATGGAGTTGTAAAGAAAGTTTAGTCCCACATTAGATAGGAAGTTGGTGGATGAGGTGTAGATATATGAGATTGGTCATGTACTTAACAAGGGATTTCCTTTTAAGCCATAAGGCCAAGTCCAATATCGTAACTCATGGATCAACTATGGTTCTTGTCTCACCATGTTCCCAACTATGGTTCTTGTCTCACCATGTTCCCAACAACTTGATCATTTACCGGTAGAGTTGGAGGTACTGAATAGTTGGTCATAAAAATAATATTTTGTCTATTAAAAAGAAACTTTTGAGGTAAATTACAACATTGAAGCAAAGAAAAGTTAACTTTACTAAGTGAGCTTTACTACATCATCTGCATATATAGTCAGTTTCTATGAATATTTTGGTTGGAATAATTGATGTGACAAGTAGCATTTTATCAGTTTTTTGTCTACAAATGTATTAGTCATCATGGGGATCCCTTATTGTGCTTTTATAAGTTACCTGAATAAATATCAAAATACAAATAAATGGTAAACCCGAAAGTTATAGCGACTTGTCACGGACTTAGTGTTTTTCCCTACACTTCGACCCATGCGGCGCACAAGCTTCCTCCTCGAAGACTCGTGCAAGCCTTTCCGAATGATCCTAGATAGAATGCTAAGACGATAGAGAGAGAAGTGGAGTAAGATTGGAACTTGAAGACTTATATTGATAAGAAAAAATCTTCTAAGTTTTAGTGGTCAGGAGCAAATGAGTCTCGTCCTATTTATAATGCCTCAAAGGCTTACAAGAACCTTCTGGAATGAGAATATTCCAGGAATTATTCTAGAAAATATTCTAGGAATTATTCCAGGTCCTAAGAATATTCCATGCATGATTCTAGCTACCAAATATTTAAATTTTTTCCAAATATGACTATAGGGCATTTAATCCACCTCGGTGGGGCCGGAAATAAATGTGCTTGACATTCTCCGTCACTTATTGTGTTGACGTCCTCGTCATACACGTCCGCTGAAAAATTCTTGGATCTTGTCCTCTAACTGATGCAACATGTCAACACGTTCCCAACTGGACTCGTCATGCGGCATCCTCTTCTACTTGATGAGATACTCCACATACGGGAAAACACCTCGTCGGCGAATAGTCCTTGAGTCAAGCGCGACTTCCACTTCTTTGTCGAACGACGTAGTTATGGTCACCGTGGGCCGCTTCGAAACTCTTCACTGAGGGTCCTCCAAGTCAGCATGATAAGGCTTGAGGTAACTCGTATGGAAGACGGGATGAATCTTCAGCTTGGTGGGGAGTTCGAGCTTGTAGGCAACTTTGCCCACCTTCTTAAGGATTGGGAAGGGGCCTTTATACTTGTGAATCAGTCCCTTGTGCACCTTACGGAATACCTTGAACTGCTGCGGTTGAAGTTTGTTCATTATTGTAGAAGTATGAAAAAATTCAAGTCCATGCGCCTGAATAGCTATGCACCAAAGAATTCAAAGCAACATGATTCTCTGAAGTCAGATCGCATGCGCCTAGAGTGCTATGCGGCATGAAGCTCATGCAACATTCAACCGAAGACAAAAAATCTTTGTCTATGCGACAGAGACAGTGACCCTGGATGCATGCGACAAATATAACATATTTAAAACTATGCGACAAAGTTTTAGCTGCATACGTTATTCTGACACAATATTAAAAGATGTGCCATTTCATAATCTGTACAGACGACAATTACGCAAAATACGTCAGTGCTTACATCAGCGTAATAATTACTTTTGTCAGTATAAAGTTGTATAGTGCCACATGTCTCCATGCGGCAAGCACCTATGTGGCGAAAATTCCATGCGACAAACCATATTATGCGACTGCAACTCTTCCTCTTTATTATACAACTAGCAGTGACAGTTATGAAGACGAAGAGGCAACTATGCGCATTAAATACATTAATGGTGCATACGTTACAATAACATGCTATATTAATTCGGGTTTTTGAATCGTTTGTAACGCATGCCATGTGTCAAGTCGACCGGGTTATGCGCATACGTTCAGATCCGTATTCTGCGTCACATTTATTATATAAGCCTATGCGGCAAGCCAAACCCTATGCGGCAGAGTTAGAAAATAGTGACTTTTTAGATTCAGGCGCATATAACCGTTACAGTGTGAATGACTATAAATAGTTGGGACATGTACATCCAAAGAAAGTCGAGTACTTTTGAGCCTATTTGTTGTCCTTTCTGCCAGTGAGCTTAAGAGTTAGTGAATTCACAATCTTTACCGTAGGATAGTCAACGGAGTAAAGAAGTCGACCGTAGATTTGATCTCCATCGACACATTTTTCCAGAATCTTGACTTAGAATTCATTGTATTCTTAGGATTCTTTTGTACAAAAAATAATTTTTTCAATAAAAGTTAGTATGACTTTTATTAATGGAAACAATTACCAAGTCCCCTTCCTTGTATTCGACAGGCCTTCGCTTGGCTTCGGCCCATTTCTTCATCTTGTGTGCGGTTTTTTTCAGAAATGTCTTGGCAATATCCACCTTCTCCTTGATGTCCGAGGCAAACTGGTGAGCCGCAGGACTTTTGTCCGATGTCAGCGGCTATCGACCCATTACCAACTCAAACGGGCTGCTGCTGTGGGACAACTTGCTCCTTCTGATATTGTAGCAGTACTGGGTAATGTCCAAGTGATGCACCCAATCCTGCTGGTTGGTACTCACAAAGTGCCGTAAGTACTCCTCGAGAAGAGAATTGACGCGCTCCGTCTATTCATCTGTCTGCGGGTGGAAACTAGCCGAGAAGTGTAGATATGAACCAAGGATCTTAAACACCTCTGTCCAGAACTTTCTCGTGAAGCGGGGGTCTCGGTCGCTGATAATGCTTTTCGGGATGTCCCAAAACTTTACTACATGGGAAATGAACAAGGGTGCGGCCTCCTCTGCAGTAAAGTCCGTCGGTGCAGCTAGAAGGTCCCGTACATGGAAAATCAGTCTACCACTACAAGGATAGACTGAAGTATCCCCACCTTAGGTAAGACAAAGATAAAGCCTATCGAAATGCTCTCCCATGGTCGACTCGGCACATGGAGGCTCAAGTAGGCCCCCGGGTCGCTGATGAACCACCTTGTCCTGTTGGCACACAAGACAACTGCGCACATAGTCCTCCATATCCTCGCACATGCTAGGCCAATAGTAGGCGGCCTCCAATAATGCTAATGTCCTCTTTTGACCCGGATGTCCAGGCCACTTGGTGTCGTGGCATTCCTTGAATAGATGTCTGCGCAAGCCACCCCACTTGGACACGACTACCTTGTCGCCCTTCGTGTAGAGAATTCTGTCCTTTAGCCAAAGCTTTCGCATTTTGTCTTTTCGAACGAGCGTCACCAAAGCCTGTGTCAATGGGTCCTCGGCCATACCCATCTTGACACGCTCAAGTATGTCACCCTTGAGCAAGCACACCGTTGCTAGTTTGATCTTCCTGCTAAGTGCATCGGCCACATGGTTCTCCTTGCCCGTCTTGTATTGCGGCTCCATGTCAAACTCGGCCAAGAAGTCTTGTCAACTCGCTTGCTTGGGGGACAACTTCTGAGTCTGGAAGTAGCTCGTGGCAACAACAGTGTCCGTCATCACCACAAATTGGGTGCCAAGGAGATAATGACGCCACGTCCGCAAGCAATACAATACCGCAATCATCTTCTCTTGCACCGTATAGCGTCGTTCTGTGTCATTCAACTTGCGGCTCTCGAATGTGATGTGGTGCCCTTCTTGCACCAACACCCCACCGATGGTGAAGTCGGATGCGTCAGTATGCACCTCAAACGGCTTGGAGTAGTCCGGTAATGATAAGACCGGTTCCTCTGTCACGACCCTCTTTAGTGCATCAAATGTCTTCTCGCATTTGGACGTCCAACTCCATGCACGATCTTTCCGCAACAAATCTGTGAGTGATGCGGCTATGGCGGAGTATCCTAGGATGAACCACCGATAGCAGTTCGCTAGGCCTAAGAATGATTGCAGCTTCTTCGGCTAGTGGGAGCCTCCCACTCCCGTATGACATGGACCTTCGTCTCGTCCATCCATATCTTGCCACGTCCGATCCAATGTCCCAAAAAAGACCTTTTCTTGGGCAAAGGAACATTTCTTCCGCTTGACGAAGAGTTGCTTCTCCCTTAGCACATGAAAAACTGCCTTAAAGTGTTCAATGTGCTCCTCCATTGTGTTTGAGTACACGACGATGTCGTCGAGATACACCACGATGAACCGGTCGAGATAGGGGTGGAAGAGCTTGTTCATCAAAGTACAAAACGTCGCAGGAGCATTTGTTAGACCAAAAGGAATAACGAAAAATTCATAAGCTCCATACCTCGTGACGCACGCATTCTTAGCCTCGTCCCCTTTGACTATCCGCACCTGATAATATTCCATACGCAGATCTAGCTTGGAGAAGTACCTCACACCTCCCAATTGATCGAACATGTCTGCCACCAACGAGATATGGTATTTGTTCTTGATGGTCACCTTGTTGAGTGCACGATAGTCTATGCACAAACGAAGTCTTTCATCCTTCTTCTTCTGAAACAACACCGGTGCACCGAACGGGACCTTTGACGGCCTAATGAATCCCGCATCGAGCAGCACATTCAGTTGCTTCTTCAACCCATCGAGCTCTGGCGGGGCCATGCGGTATGGGGCCATCGCGGGCAATTTTGTGTCCGGCTCTAACTCGATAGCGTGGTTCACCACCCTCTGCGGTGGTAGCCTCTTCGGAAGTTCTTGCGATATGACATCCCCAAACTCCGTGAGGACATCGCTAATCTCAGGTGAAGGATCCCCATGCACATGTGCCTCCTCCATCTTGAGCACCGCTAAGTATGTTGTCTCTCCGTGCTTCACATCCTTCTTGAGTTGGATGACGGAGATAGTTTTTCCCTTCGCGGACTCGCTTCGTGCAACATTCACCATGCACGGCGAGCCCCTCCTCCTTGATCTCGATGACTCATAAGTGTGGCATAGGAATTGCTTTTGTCGAAGTCAGAAAGTCTATCCCAAGGATCATCTTAAAGTCGTCGAGTGGTGCGGCTGTGAGACTGGTGACTCCCGTCTAGTCTCCCACCTCTATCTCCACTCCCTTGGTCACCTCCTGCACGGGACGAGCCGCTTAGTTGACCGCCTTCATCTTATTTGAGTCCTCTAGTAGTAGACACAAGCGTTAAGACCTTCGCGTCTGAGATGAAGTTGTGCGTTGCCCCCGTGTCAACCATTGTCCTCGTACTTTGGTAGTTGATCTTCACGTCCACGTACATAAGTTCTCGATTCGGGGCTTTGGTTGTTACGGGCTTGCTCTTCAAGGCGTTGAGCAAGCGTAGGGCCCCAATCTAAGCCCCCATCATTGGTTCTTCGTCCTCGGCCTCCTCGTCTTGGACCGCGTTCACCCACTTGCCTTTGTTCTTGAAGTCGTGTGCAAAGTGATTTTCTCTGTACACGAAGTACTCTATTTTGCGCTCTGTCTGGGGCTTCACATGTTGCTTGTATTTTGTCGGGGCCTCCTTTTCGTTGCCTTCTCTCCCCCACTATACGTTTTGGTGGTGGTCTTTGGCTTAGGCTTGGACGTATCGCTCCACCAATATTCCATTAGCTCCATGTTCAAGTCTTGGACACGATGCCTCTGCAACTCTTGTACCGTCCACGGTTGCAGACCGTCGAGGAAGAGGAGAATAGGCGGTCCTCTTCACCCATGTTGGATATGGAAAGCATGAGGCGAGTGAACTCCGCGACATAGTCCTTCATCGACCCGGTGTGCTTGAGTTGATGCAAGCTCCTCCTTACCACGAACTCAACGTTTTCCGGGTAGAATTGAGACTTAATCTCCTTCTTAAGATCCTTCCAAGTCTCGATCGAGCATAAATTCTTCGCTTTTTCGATACACCTACGCGCCACCATAGCATAGCATTATCAGTAAAATAAAGGGATGCAGTATTTACCTTATCGGCTTCATCCTCGGTGCGAATCGACTTAAGGTATCGCTCGATATTCCATAGGAAGTTGTCCACCAACTTTGCATCTCGAGCACCGTTGAAGGATTTTGGCTCTTGATACTTCATCTTTGGTGCTGTCTCCCTACTCGAAGACCCACCATTGGCGATAGCCTTCTCAAGAATAGCTGTTTTAGTCTTGAGTTCTTCACACAATTCAACAATCTCCGCACTCGTAGCCTGGCGTTCCTCCTCGAACCTGGGTTACATCTCGCGAAGTTGCTCTCGGAACAACGTTATGCCGTTGACGACATCACTCTCCAACCCATGAGAGAACTCTTCGTAAGTCACTTGATTTTGCTCCACTTGCTCCTCTACGCCCATCATGCCCTATTCCAAGAGTTCAGGCGGGATGTCAAATTGTCAAGGGCTCGCTCCATCGTCGGCTCCTTGCTTTTGCCCATCCTGATGTTTTTCCTGGGCGATGCGGGACGCTGGTCGGTGACCTCCTCGGATGTCGACATGGCTACGATCGACCTTCGATTTAATACCACTTGTCACGGACTTAGTGGTTTTCCTAAACTTCGACCTGTGCGGCGCACAAGTTTCCACCTCGAAGACTCGTGCAAGCCTTCCCGAATGATCCTAGATAGAATGCTAAGGCGATAGAGAGAAGTAGAGCAAGATTGGATCGTGAAGTCTTTTATTGATAAGAGAAAATCTTACAAGTTTTGGCGATGAGGAGTAAATGAGTCTCCCCCTATTTATAATGCCTCATTGGCTTACTAGAACCTTCTGGAATGAGAATATTCTCTTGGGAACGAAACGCGAAAACCGTTCCCCAAACCAGAGAGTATCTGCTAGAGAATCGAGCAAAACGCACAAACCAAAAAACACCAAACACAAATCGCAGACAGAGATTTTACGTGGAAAACCCAGATGGAAAAAACCACAGGACGATCGGAGTCCAACCATGAATAACCTCTACTAATGGAATAAAGAGATTACACCCTCTACAAGCTCCTCACCGTCCAACACGAATCACCACAACTCTTTGGAACATAAAATAGATTACAATCACGAAGAAAAAAGACAATGAGAAATACCCCAAATTGATATCATTCTCCGAAATGGCCTCAAATCCTTCATTCTCCTTTCCAAAGTTGCAGTGGCACTCTTGCCACATTTTTTCCTCTTATTTTTTTCTCATGTTGTTGTATATTGCATGAACTTTTATATAAACCCTTGGATGAATTAGGTTTTCCATATCGAAATCTATATATGGAAGCAAAAAATATTTATGGAAATTCAATTACATTCAATCATATATTTAATGGAAATCAGATCATAAACTAGCTTACCTTAAATTGGAAATCCAATTATATGGAAAGTTAATATATGAAAGATTCAATCATAAATATATAATAAAGTCAAAGATGGAAATCCAATATAATATTTGTTTACCATAAATGTTCCAATAAACGACGCTCGATGTACTTTTCGAGCTTTTCTGACACACGAATGGCGCTCGTCGCACTCCGTGGTATTCTCCACATAGGTTGGGAACCCCACCAATTCCAACAAATCTTCCTCTTCACAACTATGTGGAAGGGTCGTCATCCCGACGATTCGCCTGCAATACTCAAACTTTCTCCTTGGAAGAATCTTTGTGAACATGTCTTCTCCGTTGTCATCTGTATGAACCTTCTCAAGTGTCGCTTCCTTCTTTTCCACAACATTCCGTATCCAATGATACCGGGTCTCAATGTGCTTGGACCGGCTATGAAATGTCTGGTTCTTCACAAGGTGAATAGCACTCTGACTATCGCAAAGCAAAGGATACTGCTCTTGCTTTAGTCCAATTTTCTGCAACAGTTTCTTCATCCACAACAACCTCTTGCAAGCCTTAGTCGTCGCAATGTACTCTGCCTCAGTCGTCGACAAGGCAACACTTATGCAACTGCGACTGTCACGATACTGCTCCACCAGCAAACAACATCACATAGCCCGAAGTCGATCTCCTCGTGTCTACATCTCTAGCCATATCAGCGTCGGTATACCCAACCAGCTTCGGCTCGTCACCACCAAAAGAAAGTCTCCAATTGACAGTGTCCTGAAGATATCGTAGAATCCACTTGACCCTACCCCAATGTACCCTTCCATGATTGGAAGTATACCTGCTAACTGTGCCAACTGCGTGAGCGATGTCTGGCCTCGTACACACCATGGCATACATAAGACTCTCCACAGCTGAGGTATATGGAACCTGCTCCATATCTTCCTTCTCGTCCTCGGTAGATGGACACTACTCCTCAGTGAACTTAAAGTGAGCCGCATGTGGGTTACTCACTTTCTTCGATCCGTCCATCCCGAAACGCTGAAGTACCCGGTGAATGTACTTCTTTTGGGGCAAGTGTAGCAGCTTGGACTCTCTCTCTCTCGGTTGATCTCCATCCCAAGAATAGTCTTCGCTGCGCCCAAATCCTTCATAGAGAAGGTCGCGCCCAGTTGACGCTTCAACTCCGCTATTCTAGTGGCATTCTGACCCACCAGTAGCATATCATCAACATAAAGCAGTAAAATGATAAAATCATCCACGACAAAGTACCTCACAAATACACAGTGGTCCGACGTCATCCGTGCGTAACCATGCTCTTCCGTAAACGACTCAAACTTCCTGTACCACTGTCTCGGAGTCTGCTTCAGACAATACAAGCTCTTCCTCAACTGGCAGACCAAGTGTGACTTGCCCTTCACACAGAATCCCTCTGGCTGCTCCATGTACAACTCCTCCTCAAGATCACCGTAGAGGAATGTCGTCTTCACGTCCATTTGCTCGACCTCTAAGTCGAAACTGGCTGCCAATGCTAGCACCACCCGAATAGACGATTGCTTGACGACTGGCGAAAAGAGCTCATCATAATCTATATCTTTTCGCTGACCGTAGCCTTTGACTACTAGCCTTTTTTGTATCGAGGGCGAGTAGCATCATCTGTCTGCTTCACTCTGAACACCCATCGATTCTTCAAAGCCTTCTTGCCCTTTGGCAACCGCACCAGATCATAAGTAGAGTTGGCCTCCAAGGAACTCATCTCCTCCTGCATGGCCTTCATCCACTCCTGCCTGTGTTCGTCTTCCATAGCCTATGCAAAACTTTCGGGTTCTCCACCGTCAGTCAGTAGCACATACTCACCCTGTGAGTATCTCGTAGATGGTCGACGCTCTCTATCGCTCCTCCTCAATGGAGCCACTGGTGCTGGCTGTATACCAACAGCCTCCACCTTAGGAACTGCCTCCTGAAGATCACCCTGACCACCATTAGAAGGTTGATGTTCAAGGTTGGGAGCAACTTCATGTACTGGCTCCTCCATAACTAGATCCTCTGCGATGTCCTCTGGAAACTGCTCGAAGCGAAATGATTCTAACTCAAGTAATTCCTCAGCCTCAGAAGGTATCTCGGAATCCTGAGTATTGGTCATGGTCTGATCCTCGACGAATACTACGGCCCTGCTTCTGTAGAGCTTTCTTCCCACTGGGTCGTAGAGTCTATAGCCAAACTCATCCCGATCGTAACTAACAAAGACGTACCGTCTCGTCTTCGGCTTAAGTTTGTATCTCTCGTCCTTCGGTACATACACGAAGGCCTTGCAACCAAACACTCGCAGGTGATTGTACGGTGGCTCTTTGTCGTACCATACTTTGTCAGACACATCACCATCACCCTGCAAAGGAGCACTAGGAGATAAATTAATAATATAAGCAGCTGTGTAAAGTGCCTCATCCCAATAGCTGTCCGGCAAGTTTGCTTCTGACAGCAAATACTGTACCTTCTCCATCAGCGTCCTGTTCATGTGCTTCGCTACACCGTTGAGCCGCGGTGTCTTTCGTGGAGTCTTCTGGTGTCGTATCCCTTGCTCTCTTCAATAAGCATCAAAGGGACGGACCAATGTACTCGCTGCCGTTGTCGGACCGAACACATAGTAGCTTCTTGTTCGTCTCCCTTTCAACAGAGGCCTGAAACTCTTTGAAAGTGGGCAACACCTGATCATTGGTCTTTAAGGCATAAACCCAAACCTTCTTGGAACAATCATCAATAAACGTCACAAAATAAGAAGCACCACCAATGGACTTTACCTTCAGACATCCGAGTGAATCAACTTGAGCAACGCCAGCTTCCTTGAACTTAGATGACTTTGGAAAGACATCATATTTTGCTTTCCCGCCAAACAGTGCTTACATCTCTCCAGTTTTGTAGGCTTTAGTCTTGGAATCACCTTCATGTTCACCAAGTAGCTTATCCTCTTCTCGCTGATATGGCTGAGCCGCCTGTGCCATAAGTCAGTAGACGTATCAGTAGCTGCGTTCACCTCATGTGCCCCATGTGCGCTCTCTTTCATATAATAGAGTCCAGACTTCTTGCTTCCTCTGGCAATCACCATTGAACCTCTGGAAAGCTTCTACTGATCATTCCCGAAAAGAGTGAAGAAACCCTCGCCATCCAAACTTTCAACCGACACCCAATTGAAACGGATATCAGGAACATGATAGACATCTTTGAGAACAAGAACTGCATCCGTCTTCGTCCTTAAATGCACATCTCCAATAGCAACAGCTTTCGACACATCTCTGTTGTCCATCTTCAACGCTCCACAGTCGCATGTTGTGTAAGTAGCAAATAGTGTCCTATTGTGAGATACGTGTTGAAGCACCTGAGTCCACCAGCCAAGAGTTGTCATCGCAGACGAGGTTCATAACTACCTCATCACCTACAATGATCACGTCGCCTCCATGTGCCGAGGCCGCCGGTGTAGTGTTCTCACTTTGCTTCCCCTTGTCGTCCTTATTCTCTCTCTTCCAAGCGAAACAGTTTCGCTTGATGTGGCCATTCTTGCCACAATGGTAACACTCCGAATCCTCGTACCGACCATTGGACTTGTTCCTGCTCTTGTCTCTGCCACCACCTGGACCCCTGCTCTTGCTCCTTCCGCGGCTTTTTGAAACTGGCGCCTCTGAGTGGAATGTGGATGAAGTGCCTTGAGAACGTCTCCGCATCTCTTCATTCAGTACTCCGCTCTTGGCAAACTCGAGACTGACCACGCCTTCTGGAGCAGAAGCGATCATAGGCACTCGTACGGTTTTCCATGAGTTTGACAATGTACACAGCAGCCATAGTCCCTGAACCTCGTCGTCGAACTTGACTCCCATCGAGGATAGCTGGTCAACCACGTCTTGGAACTCACTCAAATGATCCGTAATGGACGTCCCATCTTTGTACTGCAGACCCATCATCATCCGGATCAGGAGCAATTTATTTACCTCGGTCTTCTTTGCATAAAAAGATTCCAGCTTATCCCACAGTGTCCTCACGTGCTCAATACTGGCAACGTGGTTGTACACGTTCTCGTCAACGAACTGCCTGATGTACCCACACATCTGTATATGCTCGAACTTGCAGTCCTCTTCGGATTTGTCACTTGGCCTCTCGGAAGCAAATTCTAACAGATACAGCTTCTTGACAAATAGCAGATCCTTCATCTTGTTCCTCCAGTAATGATAGTTGATACCGTTCATGTTTACCATGCACACCGGCTTCTCGTCCATCTCTCCTCCCTGATTTGCTTGTCAACTCCGACACCCTTCTGAAATTACTCCGACACCCTTCTGAAATTTCAGAACCTGGCTCTGATACCACACTGTTGGGGAACAGTTTTCGCGTTTCGTTCCCAACATATTCTAGGAATTATTCTAGAGAATATTCTAGAAATTATTTTAGAGAATATTCTAGAAATTATTCTAGGTCCTAAGAATATTCCATGCATGATTCTAGCTACCAAATATTTAAAATATTTACAAATATACCTATAGGACATTTAATCCACCTCGGTGGGACCGAAAATAAATGTGCATGACAGACTGCTAATTTTAGCTTTGGGTAGGTAGTGGAAGACTGGAAGGTCTGGTTGTTTTTCAAACTGAAACCAAGCAAAGGAACAGCGATTGAGAAGGGATATACCTCTATGGTACTGATATTAATTTCATCTAGTAACTAGATAATTAAATTAAGGTGTAATAAAACGAACTTACTACTTTTAGTTTTCATGGACCTCGTTTTGCACCTATTGACCAACCAAATAAGATTGTTCTCCATGTTAGTGGGTCATTATTATGGATCTAAGTATAGATGTGTATATTCAAACTTGTAGGGGGTAATAGTTGAAGTGATCTTTAAGATAGTCTTGGCAGTGTTTTTCCAACTATGGAAATGGACAGATGTATAAACATGGATGCCATGGCTGACATTCCAATAGTGGAATCTTGTTTTTCATGATCAATTGCAGACTTCATACCACATCATGTATGCACCATAATAAGAGGTGGTTTCTGCATGAGAAATAAGGAAACCTTGTCTTTGTGTGTTTTTCCAACTAAGAGGACAAGGTAATGTTTTAAATCTTATCATGTACTATAGTGGGAAAACTTACATTGAGTGCACTTGAGCTTTTTTGTTATATTAGAAATAGGATACTGTATTTGTTGGGATCCAACCCGATGTCGAGGTGTGAGAGAGGCAGTTTGGAGCATTCAAATAGGATATTCAGGTTGTTTCCCAATAGCAAGGCTGTAGAATTTTGAAATTTTGGTCGGCATTCTGAGTCGGGCCGAGCTGCTTAATTTTGTCAGATTTGTTATATTTCAGATGGGACCCGTTGATTGGTTGGACTTGATCTGAACTGTCCAGATTTGTCATAAGGGTGACTTAGTGACCAAGTCAGGTTTTCTAGTGGAATTAGGATTTCTTTGTTTCTTATAAGAATGAGGCAAATGAGAGTGCTCTAAGTATGTTCTCAATAGATTCAAGCGAGATTCCACTAATTCTACGATAGATTCGTGTAGGTTCGTTGGTTCCATCAGGTCGAGATTGTCACCGTCGTCGTTGGTACTCAGCAATTGCTAGGTGAGCTAGTCCTAGTTAGGGTTGGGTATTTTCTTTCTTTCTTTATGATCTCTATTGTAATTTTGCATCTTCTTCATGAGAAGTGTAAGGGTCGACTCTTAGGTCAAGTAAGTTGACAGACATATTCGTATTTGTAATCTTTGATAAATAGAATGTTGGGACATGTCT
Organism: Iris macrosiphon; assembly: GCA_036927795.1. Lineage (NCBI taxonomy): Eukaryota > Viridiplantae > Streptophyta > Magnoliopsida > Asparagales > Iridaceae > Iris > Iris macrosiphon. Next base: position 164,078,224 of record JAYESA010000010.1, on the reverse strand, counting down.
GGGTGGCCATAGCCATCAAATATCATGCATTTGATCTTTGGTTCTCGCATGGCAGGTTGTGGTGTTTTCTTTATGGTTTCTGTGGTCGAAGCTTGCTTATTTTTCGTTGTGTATGTCTTTAAAACACAACAATGTGCTATCAGATCTCTCGGTTTGAGATGACATATGACCATGGCTACGGAGAAGACCAGTTCGTGCATGATTATCCTCACTAGGGAAAACTGGATGATTTGGAAACCAAGGATGAATGATCTACTATATTGCACGAACTTGCTTGGTCCTTTGGAGGACGACTTTGTCAAGACAAAGTACAAATCTGCCGATGACTAGAAGAAGAAAGATCATTGGATTTATCCATAAATGGTTGGACGACATGGTGTTTCATCAATAATTTCATGATTCTCCTATTTGCAAATCAATCCTCAAACATTTTGATTCCTTGCAAAACTACCATAACACCTTAGAGGATTAGGTCTCTATTGGAGAAGCCATACATGAAATGCATAGGTCAAAATGGTAATTTCACACCCCTATAATTATTATCTTTTAAAAAAAAAATATTTTTATAGAAAGGTAGGGAGGGAGAGAGAGCAGCCCCCATCTCTCTCTTCCGCTGCTCTCTTGTCCCTCTCGGGTTCCTTCCCTCTCTCTTATCCCCCCCCTTACCTCATCTCCCTCTCTCATTCCAACCATTCCCTCCTACCATACTGATACGATCCTCTTTGTAGGAATTCAGGTGAAGAAGAAGAAACATACAAATTAGCCATGAGAATGAAGATATTTCAGTAATAGAAGAAAAATTAGGAATCTAGGAATTAGGGTTTTTTTATTTGAGGAAGAACAAGAACAAGAAGAAGAGAGACATTACAACTGAGAGAGAAAGAAAGTAATTCTAGAAGCAAGAAAATAAATTGGCCATGTTTTCCTTCTCTCAGTGGCTTATTTATGTCCTTCACTACTACTACTACAGTACTATAACCGATTCTATGAGCTGGCATAACCAAATGGCTGAACTGGCAAGACCCTGGGATTGATGAAGTGGCAATGACATGTGACAGTGATGACCTGAGAAGGAGAGTAATGGATATCAATATTTGTTATTGATGTTATCTCTGTATCAGATATTATACTGTGATATCTCTGTATCAGACATTATGCAGTCCTGATACTGATACTCTATGAAGAGAACTACATCTCAATAAGCTTGATTGCAAGTTCTGAGCTTTATGGTATTCTCTCTACTGAGCCACTGAGCCACTCCAAATAGGTTCATATCAATACCCTCCCCTTGAATTGACCTTGTCCCAAGGTTAATTTAAAGAAAATCCTTTAGAAACTGTTCATGCTCTGCAAATGGGGAATGACTACTTCTTTCTGAAACTCTCTTCCATATTATTTGCCATCCATGCCCTGCAGTTGGACATACTCACTACCAATTGACAAGTCGGATGATATAAATGCCTGGATCCCAGACCATCACTACCATATCATTGAGAAAGCGATCCCAATACCAATCCTTTGCAGGATTATGAAACCCGATAGAATTTTAGAAATTGTTTTGGTTATTGGGACAAGAACACAATTGTAGATGGGCATGAAGGTGACTATGGTGAAGCAGATCAAGCTTTGAAATGTTGCAGGTGGTATTTCGTAGCTCGCATTGATCCTCCTGTCCATGGTGCTTCCTTGCTTGGTAAACAAAATTTCTTCTAGCTTGTATTGCAGGTCACTTGCATGTAGACTCCATGTTTCTCCTTGTACTCTTTCAAGTAAGAAGTGGCTTTTGTCTGATACCATCACCACCACCAACTGAGTTAGCATTCTACCTGGATCCCATACTAGGTACTGACATTGATGTGGAGGTGACCTACTACTATCAATTGAACAAGGCACGCATGTACCCACTGCAACTTGTAACTTGAAGTCATGATCATTGGGATTTCCAATATTTTCCCATAGGATGTGGTACGTAGGCTTCAAAGTTTTCTTACGGAACTCCATTGTAGCATTCTCAAATCCAGAATCACTAGTTTCCATATGGCTTAAATCAGCATAACATATAATCACCATAGCTATATTGACTCTAGCGGATTCTCTGGGTGCATTGTTGCTACTACCTGATGTTCCAAGTGGAAGAGGTCTAAATGTCATTGTTCCCTTTAAAGCTTCTTCGAAATCAGTAGCAGTAGTAGTCATTTTTGAAGTCTGAGAACAACTGATACTGAGAAATTGAATTCCTGGGTCCCATATGGGCATCACCAAAACATGGAAACCTCCTCCATAGACCCCAAGGCTCAGTAATCGACTTGTATTCCACCCCTTTACGAGCTTCTCCAACACATACTGAGCCCAAGCATGAGGGCCTGGATCCCATATCAAATGATGATGAGAAAAATCAGATCCATCAAATCTATACCTTCCCTGTAGGTTTGAGTTACCAGAGCCAGGAATTGTGATGTTGTTCCTTGATTCATCATCCTTGTAAAGAAGCTTTAGCAAGGAAAAATCAGAGTTAGCACCTTTAAGTTCCAGCAATGTTGGAAAATCTTCATTCATGGGAGATGAAATACAACTAGCAAAGTTTTGTCCAAGAATTGCTATGTTCACATTCAACTCTTCCATAACTAGGGAATCTTGAGCAAGACTATCATCCTCTGAATTGTTCTCAAGAGTTGGCTTGTAGAATGGATCACTGGAACCTCCAACTTCCTGTTCGACTTTAGTAAGAGCTTGATGTGGAACTTTCAATGCCTTAAACTTTCCCTCTTCAGTTTCCAGGTTGGAATCATTAGGTAATTCCTGAACATCAGCTTTAGGTTTCTTGGCTTCCCATTTGTTGGGGGGTTCCTGATTATCATTGTCACTCATAAGCACCGTATCCCTGACCTCAGCTTCCATATTCACACCCTTTCTAGCAATTTTTGCAGTTGACTGCATGTTTTGCTTGATGCTCAAAACCAAGGCCTTGGTTTTGAGTTGATGCTCACTTGTGAGTGAGTGGAGAACCAATCCTTCCATGGTTACACATTGAACTTTGCACCTGTGACACCAACTCATGCTTCCAAGCTTCCTCACGGGCACTTCATCAAACACCTTTGGTTCAATCTCTTCCTGCTGCTGCATCTGACCAGGATGCAATTGACATTGTGCCTGTGAATGAGGAACAACATGCTGCAGTGCATGTGATTGCATACCAGTTTGAGGCAGAGGTTGTTGAACCTGTTGCTGTCCAGTATCCGGAGGACTAGTAGTGGTTCCAGTATTAAAGCTGGGTACACCAGGAGTGTAAGGCCCCATGGTGGATCTTCCTGTAAAGAATTCTGGTCCCCCATTTATCAATTTTGACTGGAAATGTAAGCTAGGTTTTGCATTTGGGTGATTTTCACAGAAATTAGTGTTTCCAAAGGAATTATGATTGTAGCTATGGACAGGGTTGTTTATAGCAGCTACTGGTGAATTATGATGAACAACCGTTGTTCCCATGGAATTAACAACTGCTCGTCTAATTTGGAATAGTTCATCCAAAGCTCGATTGAATTTAGAACGGAGATGATCGAATCTACCTTCAGTCGATCCTCGCCATTGAAATGAACTCGAGTCGGTGGAGATCCATCGAGACGTCGTCGCTCCTCCGGCGAGCCTCGCCGGTCGCCATGGCTCCAAGAAATCGACTTCTCTGATACCAATTGATACGATCCTCTTTGTAGGAATTCAGGTGAAGAAGAAGAAGCATACAAATTAGCCATGAGAATGAAGATATTTCAGTAATAGAAGAAGAAAGAATTGGGGATCTAGGAATTAGGGTTTTTTTATTTGAGGAAGAACAAGAACAAGAAGAAGAGAAACATTACAACTGAGAAAGAAAGAAAGTAATTCTAGAAGCAAGAAAATACATTGGCTATGTTTTCCTTCTCTTACTGGCTTATTTATATGTCATTCACTACTACTACAGTACTATAACCGATTCTATGAGCTGGCATAACCAAATGGCTGATCTGGCAAGACCCTGGAATTGATGAAGTGGCAATGACATGTGGCAATGATGACTTGGGAAGGAGAGTAATGGATATCAGTATCTGTTATTGATGTTATCTCTGTATCAGACATTATACTGTGATATCTCTGTATCAGACATTATGCAGTCCTGATACTGATACTCTATGAAGAGAACCACATCTCAATAAGCTTGATTGCAAGTTCTGAGCTTTATGGTATTCTCTCTACTGAGCCACTGAGCCACTCCAAGTAGGTTCCTATCACATACCTCGTCGGACCAACGCCCTCACCCGCGCTCATGCTGTCAGCTCCCCCCCTCCTCACCCGCGCGTACGTTGTGCGCCCGACGCACCTCCCCGCCTGCACATGCCCTCAGCTCCCCCCTTCCTCACCCATCTCGGATGCCGTGCGCCAGCCGCCGGTGGCGACACCCCCTCACCACGGCTGACCCCACCCTGGTCCTCCTTTGCAACCACCACAAACCGCCACTCCACCATCTTCTCCTCCTCTTCCTCTGACAACCTTAACTACAACCAATATCATTTCCCCAAAAAAAAAAAAAAAAAGAAAAGGAAAGAGGAAGAAGTAGAAGTGAAAAAGAAAGAGGAAGAAGTAGAAGTGAAGAAGAAAAGGAGAGGAGAAGCTGATGAGGAAGAGGGAGGAATTTAAGCTTGGATTTCCTTCCAAAATCTTCTACTAAAAAAGGCAAGCCCCTCTCTTTCTCATTTTCCTTTTTTCAATATTTCTTGCTCATTCTTACAACTGTTTGCTAAATTGTCTCTTCCAATTTTATTTTTCTTACAATTGTTTGCTAAACTCTCTTCCAATTTTATTTATATTTTATGCTTGAGTTTGATTTTTTTTTTTTAATTCCCAATTGGCATTCATATCCATATCATATCATTCTAGTTTTAATTCATGAAAAGCCTAGATCACAATATAATTAGTTTATGTACATATAAGAATGAAATTAGTAGTTGCATCTCTAGTATGTTCAAGAACTAGAATTAATAAATCCATGCAAACTCATGATGTATGCTCTCCTTTTGTAGCCAAATATTTTTAGCTTTATTTTAGTAGGGTCCTTGATGTGTTTATGTGTTGACTAATTTTATTATTCAAGTTAAATGATACTATATGTATATAAGTTTGAAGCTATACTTTAGGAAAAACCTATAATGCAACTAAGTGTGCTATGTCTTGTTAAACTTCAAATTTTTTTTTTTTTTTTCAAAGCAATTTCGGAAATGACACACACTGTCCATAAATTGTTTTAGGGATTGAATGAAATTGGATAGGACCGGGGCCTATTTTAGGGTATTTAAACCCACAGACCTGGAATGAATGCCGGGAGTGACTGACGTCGTATCGGACCACGAAGGCATCATTTTAATCTATTTTAATTTGTAACCAGCTTGTTCGGGTGCCAACACGTTCAGTTAAGTCCACGAGTGAGGAATGAGTGTACCATACCATCGGTATCACTTAGTATAGAGAGTAGACCATGTCAAGGCTAAGTTCATAACCTTTGACTATACGGAAGCCTAAAACCTGGTAGGAAGAAAATATAGGGGTTCGATGTCGAATCTCGTCATTCCTAAGTACTCGTAACCTAGTGCGATACTTAAAACAGAATTACTATGACATATAGGTGCTTATCGTTTCCGTATGGTGGATTTGAGCATTCCGGCCAAACTATTTCTAAATTTCAGCATAAGTCAATCTTAGCTAGCAAAACTTAATACTTTGGATCGTAGAATTTAAGTTAGTTTCTAGTATTTGGTATTCCTAGGATTTTGGACCAAAATTGAAGCAGAAACATTCCATATCAGCTCATTTTGAGTCATTTCCAAAAAAATAAATAAATAAACATGCGTGCTACTTTTACCCAATAATAACTCAACCTAAGTTAGGCCATAGAATATAATTATGACATGCAATGTTTGATGCTGCTATTTTATAAATTTTTTGAGCTTGTAACTCGTTATTCTTTTAGTTTCTAGTATTTGGTATTCCTAGGATTTTGGACCAAAATTTAAGCAGAAACATTCCATATCGGCTCATTTTGAGTCATTTCCAAAAAAAATTTAAACATGCGTTTCACTTTTACCCAATAATATCTCAACCTAAGTTAGGCCATAGAATAGAATTATGACATGCAATGTTTGATGCTGCTATTTTATAAATTTTTTGAGCTACTAACTCTTGTTATTCTTTTAGTCATGTCTTGTATAGGAAATGTATCCAAGGTGTGTGCCTGCCAATAAAGTAGATTTCTTGGGTAAGAAATCATAAACCTAGCTTGTTAATTCTTTATGTGGATTAAAAATTTATTTAACTGCGTGGGTTTTCAATGTTGAGTTCTCTCACTGAAGGAGTTTTTACCCGTGAATTCGATGGAAGGTTGCTCCGATGGTATATATAAATTGTCTCGAATCAAGAAATACAAATGGGACTATCGAAATTTTACAATTTTCTGGTGTCAAATTTTAATCCGAAAATTAACGTTGAAAATCCAAATTTAGGATTTGTTGTGTTAGAACTTGAGACGTATTTGCGATAACTCTAAAATACATAGCTATCAGATACTTTGACTTTAGGGGACATAGGATACAGGTACGAGGACATAATAAAATTAAATCTTCAAACCAGGATTATTCTTCAATTGTAAGGGTATTTTTTGCGGCGAATATTCTTTAGTCTGGTGTTCTCGTATTGCGTCGTGTATTAGCACCCACGGATCAAAACACATACTTCCTATCTTGGTATGAAGTCTTCAGATAGCGATGTGATTGTAGTGCACTCAGTTCGACTATGGAATTCCTTTATCAAGATAATAATAGCTAGAAATTGTTTTTGTTTGTTAAGATTGTATCATGGGAAGGGAAAAATATTAGGGTCATAGTGGACAAAATCTTTGTAAGCTGATCAGTAAAGTTACCTTCTTCGCAAGGCCTTGAGGAGATAGGATGCGAGGCTTAGCTTACTTCATGTGCTGGAACCTGTACATACTTAATTCGATCGAGTATCGATTAAGTGCACTAAATGATATTTTTCAAAAATCTATGTCGGGTCGGACCCTAAGTATCGTACCATCTAGAAATATTCGATCCCAGGAAAATGAGATTATTGTTGAGAAAATAGCAAAATGTGTAATCCATTGTATTTTCAACTACATTTCATTTAGAAGAGTACTTTGTTGCGGTTTAATTGATTTGCAAAACGGTTGTCTGCAATTTGAACACGTTTGTCGTGGACAAATAAAATGTTAGGATGTGTGTGCCTTGATAGTTAGGGTTGTTTGGTTGCTTACAGTGTATTGTGGAATGTTAGGAGTCTTGGGACTCATAAATTGAAATTAGAGTTTAAATCATTTATCTATCGATAAAAGTTTTATATCCTAACACCATTTTCGAGTTATCTTCTTCTGGTCAATTATGTTTGTTTCACTTTACTTCCTGGGACTTGCATGTCGTTTGACGACCTAGTATTGTTCACTAAAATTGATGAATGATTTTGAGAAGGCTACTACTGGACTCCGAAGAGGAGATGGAGTACTAGAATGGGGAGCTGAAGCTGAAGGCAAATATTTCGGAGGTTGATGTTCTAATTTTCATTAGTGAGTTATACAAGTATTTGTATATTTTTTCGGATTAAGTCTTCTGTAGTTGGGGTATAACAGGGAAGTTCCTTATATATATATATGTTTAGAGTGTATTTTGCTCAGAATGATTAGTCTTATCTCGTAATAGATGATTCACGGTAAACCTATCATAGAACCTTACATGCGACAATCGTGAATACGGGTACTAGTGTATTTGTACGCCACGTAGGCTCGTTGTATTCTGGGAGCGTGACATGACATATATTGTACTTACAAGGTGACTTATATAGTGTCCTTGAGCACGACCTTCTCATGTAGTGCAATGAGAGAATCGTTCTAGTATCAAGAAGGGTAGTTGTATCCAACTCCTACATGTCAACTATAAGTAGTAGAACTTGCATTGTATAGTTGAGCTCGATAATAGTAACATATCCTCTAGGGTGCCTCTCCATACACATCGTTTTCGACTTCAATATAGCGTGTGAGGGTACCAAAAATCATAGTCGTATCTTGTCATGTATAGGTAGGTCAAGGGTATCATGTCGGGTATTATGAATAATACTAGTGCAGCAAGACAAGTACCTATGTGAAACTCACCATCTCCCCTAACCCCATACTTACATATATACCAATACACTTGCAATCTCGTGTCCAAATATGGCTCGTAAACAATTTTACACAAGATGCATGTGGGCTTATGTCATGGCATATCAAAATGGCTTTTCATGGCATGTAAATGGATCTTTCTATTTTAATATTCACATCTTGGCATGCACTTGGAAGCTAGCAAGGGTAGCATGTCACCAATTCTATCTAGCAAACATATCCTAAATCACAAGTCTTGACTTGACATGTACTTGGCAATGTATGACATATATACAACATGGCATATATAGAGCATGACATGTTCGTTTTGATACATGGCAAGACCTCTCATTTATATATACATATAACTATAAGTAGTCTCATACTTATCATGTTCTAGGCCTGTTCTAGGCATGTACTTGGCATGTCATGTCTTTACATGTCTTGACATGTTCTAGGCATGATCCATCTAATCCCAATCACTAATCACCATATTCAAGATGAACAAATCAAGACAAAAACAAAGAATATTTGTATTGGTGTAGTGTTAAAGGATAACATGGTAGAAATCTATATGAGATTACTCTTAACATGTTAGAAATCATGAATAAGAGCTAAAAATCAAGTTTCATATAAATCGAGCAAGTAAGGTTTGTTCGTAGATAGTGATCTTGCTACTGACGTTCCACTTGGAGATTCTTAGTTTAGGGGATGCATATCTTTCTTTCATATGATACTCTTTTTTATTTGCTTTAGTATTTATTTTATGGCGGGTTTGTCCCGGTTTGAGAGAGAATTTTGGACATTGGATCTTGGATTTGATTTTGGATTATCAATTATTTGAGACTTAATATCATTATTCTTGTCTTGTTATTCCTGTTTTTATTATCATTAGCATCTCTCGGGATGATTACGAATATGGTGGATAGTGTGGATATTGTATTGATCATAGACAACGTATTATGTATTACAATGGAACTCTTAGTAGGAGTTTCATCGTGTATATGCTAAACGTTGCGTGTGCTTGTACCCAAAAGTGGGAGCAGGTCCTGACACTAAATCAGAATTGCGTAATGAAATTATGGTTTATTTGCTTCTTATAAGGAGGCAAAAGGGAGTTTTCTTAGTATGCTCTGAAGAGATTCAAGGGTGATTCTACCTATTTTACGACAGATCCGTGCTCCTGTAGGTTCTTGCACTTCAAGATAGAAGAATTCTAACCGGCGACTCATCTGTTCCATCAGGTAGAGCTCGTTACCATTGTCGTCGGTCGGCAGCCATTGCTAGGTGACCTCGTCCTAGCTAGGGTTGGATTTTTTTTTTCCTTTACGATTTCTATGGTAATCTTCATGATCATGAACTTGATGAGAAGTACAAGGGGTCGACTCTTTTGGCAAGGGAATCGACGGGCATATTTGTATTTGCAATATTTGATAAAATAGAAGGTTGACACTTGTCCGGATGGCTATAACCATCACATATCATGTGTTTGATCTTTGCTTGGTTTCGCATGATAAGTTGTGAGTGTTTTCTTTGTGGTTTTGGTGGTTGACGCTCGCTTATTTTCCACTTCGCGCGTCTCACAAAACCCACATATTGAGGTTTTAATTATACTTCATTATAGGATCACCTTTGCATGTTCCTTTAGCCATTTCCTAAGTAGCGTTTTTGATGGAGATATGATGAACACATCTCTTATCATTCCTACTCTTTGTTCTGATATCTAATCTTCAACTCTTGATGAATTAGTTTGACAAAACAAAGAATAGCATACCTATCTAAATTATCTAGTGACATTTAAATTAGTTTGGATATTTTGTTAACCCATCATTTCTGCATTTCACATAAACTAATCAAGATTTTCAGTGTTCAAATTCTAAATCTGAGGTTTTGACAATTTCTCTCATTTATCAACCAGAATGTTGAGAGTTTGGAGTTCATCTATCATGTTCAATGGTTGCTTCATCAACTGGATACCATGTCCGGGTATTTTCTTTCTGGAGCTTCTTGCTCAACCGCAAACTTATGTGATCCCAGAGCACTTGCTTCCAGACCCTCTTCTTTCAAAAGCATTGATTCCGTTCATGAGGTCATAAGCAAAGAGTTGCAGGAAGATGTGCAGTCTACAACCACTGCTACTTTAGGGCCCAACCTTTTCCCTCTGGAATCCCACAGCGAGACCAGATCTCTCTCCGGGAGCATAAATCCTCGTACATCGACAATGCCAGAAGCTGTTAATATGGAAGGTGCATCCGATAGTTTTGGCATCCCATTTCCAAATGTACCCACCACCAGCCAATATGGAGCATCCGGTGCTGATCCTAATGTGTTATTGTTGCCTGACAACAATAAGAAGTTCAGTTATAGTTCTAGTAATTTCTTTGCTGCCAATTTCAATGCAAATAACTGGGCCATGGAATTTGCCACACTGCCTATGCTGGATAAAATATTTTTTCCTGGGATGGCGACACATTCACATTCTAGTGTCCCACATATGAATCCCTTGCACCTTTCCTGTGGAGACTCGGTTACAACTTTTAGCCCATGCAGATTGCAGGATATGATCTATGGTTCAGGAAAAGTGTTAGATCTCCAACATTCATCATCTTCGTCACCTTTTCAGTTTGATGGTCTAACCACTTCTAAATCTTCTTCCAAATTGACTTCTTTTGGTTCAGATCTTGCGGATAATTTTTTCATTGTCCCTCTAGACTCGGATCCTGAAGCTTCTTCATTGTTTAAATTTAAAGACGATCACCCCCATCCATGTGAAACACTACCAGAGCTGGTGAGAAAAGGTCTGAATGAACCAACAGTGGACAACCGTGGGGATGTTGATAGTGAACCCATCAGCTGCAGCAGTCCATCAAACAATTTACTTGCTATGCCAGCTGTGAACTCTGAGGAAACAGATTGTGAGCCTAAAGGCTCTTCTGCAATTATGCTGACTCAAGAACCTTCGGATAATGACTTGTTTGAAGGCATGGAACTTGATTTAAGCCCAAAAGAATTGAGGAAGGAATGCTGGGATGACCTTATAATCCCATTGTGGAACGGAATTTCTTCAAATTTGGTTACGAGTGTTTCAGATGGTATATCTGATGTGGACATGTGCTCCGTAGCAGTTGCTAACAAGGGTTTGTTGTCAGAGTCTAGTTTTGAACAACTTTTGGAAGCGGTTGTGGGTGGAAGTGCTAATTTGTCCTCTAGCACGAGTTCCACTCCTACTAACAATATTCCTATTAATACTCTGGACTTGGAGGATCGACTTTCTGCACTTGCTAGAGTGGATTATCCTCAAGTATGTAGGGATCGGGCATCTTTGCCTGAACTAAACTTAGAGAAAATCATGCAAGGATCTTCTAAAGAAGCATATTCCTTAGCAGAAAAGAAAGCCTATTCAAAGTCCCATGCCAGTTCCTGGATTGATGACAGTTGCAGTATGAATACTGAAAGTGCCGTGACCAATCAGCCTAAGAATCCTGAAGAAACTGCAAACGTTGCAAGGAAAAGAGCCAGGCCTGGAGAAAGTACCAGGCCAAGGCCAAAAGACCGCCAGCAGATACAAGATCGCGTGAAGGAGCTACGGGAGATCGTGCCCAATGGCTCAAAGGTAAGCTACACTTTTTCCAGCTTTTTCTTTGGATTCTTCTAGTGATTTCTGCTACAATTTGTTCACTTATCGTGTTATTATTGTCACATGCAACAGTGTAGCATTGATTCTTTGTTGGACCGTACAATTAAGCACATGCTCTTCTTGCAAAGTGTGACAAAGTATGCAGACAAGCTTAAACATACTGATGAACCAAAGGTATGATAGACTGCAGCAAACCATATTCTAGGAATCTTTTCTATGCCCATACAACTAAATTGTCTGTTACATGTAGATGATCGGCAACGAGAGCGGTGTTGTCCTAAAAGACAATTCTGGCACTGGCAGCAGTGGTGCCACCTGGGCCTATGAAGTTGCAGGCCAAACCATGGTCTGTCCTATATTGGTTGAAGACCTCAATCCCCCTGGCATGATGTTTGTTGAGGTCAAAACAGAACCCAACCTTGTCTTAGTTTCTGTATGGTTACTGCATGTGTAACATTGATACATCTAAGTTGATCATTTTAAACAGATGCTATGTGAAGATCATGGGTTCTTTCTTGAAATAGCAGACATCATCCGGGGCTTCGGTCTGACCATCTTGAAGGGAGTGATGGAGACTCGTGAGAATAAGATTTGGGCACGGTTTCTGGTTGAGGTAAACTACAGATAACACTAAGCAACACTTGGCTGTAATTTACAGTGCTGATTTTATGTTCTTCACTGGTAGGCTAACAAGGATGTGACAAGAATGGATATATTTCTTTCACTCGTTCAACTATCACAGCAGACGACGAGCAGCATGCGGTCTCATGAGCAGCAGAATAAAGCTCTCGACAAAGGGGGTTCCACACCGTTCTCAAATCATCAGCAATCTCCAATACCAATTCCTGTCGGTCTCCCAGATAGGTTGCAATGATCCAGATTCTCAAGTTTTCGGTTTTAAATTGGCTCAGTAGTTGCTTCCCTCGATGACTAGCCATGAGAATTGAAACCTTGTTCTTTCATCCGCATTTATGGTCGTAGTGTCGATTATGCGGTACACGGACATACTCGAAGGATTGGATAACAACGAGAATGGCGAAACATTCTCGTGTATTGATTAATTCAATGAGTGGGAAGCATCAAAACCTTGTTGAGGGATGGGGAGATTTTACTAGGTAGATTGAGGTGATAGTGAAAGGATAGAGATTAATTAGCCTTGTAGAGTTACTATGACTTGAAAGTAGATACTTAGATTCCTTTGTGGACTGTTTATATGGGATTAGTATCAGATGTTGTATAACATGATCAACAGGATGACTTGTATCATATAGTTGATGCATGTTTTGCTGGAGAAACATTTCTTTCCCCTGAAAGAGCCTTGAATCATTCTATCAAAAATATAAATACATAATATCCGAGAAAATTGTATGAAAAATTGATCCTCAAATCAGTAATTAATTATTTAATAATTGCATGTTGTTTGTATAAATAGATTATGAATGAATAAAACTATAGGAGGACATTCGAGATATGGGACTTCTAATTATGTTTTCACTCTTTTACTGGATTTTATTCGAAATCGTCAGAACATTTTCTTAGGGTATTTGATTTTTCCTCTGCATCATTCTAGCCAGACAGTTTATGATTCGTAAGCGCAACCTAATCCAAATCTATGAGGAAACTCCTGGCAACTTCTATCCAAATTTTTTATGTTGGATTGTATCTCGTTTCCGGTTGAGTGTTCAAAAGGTGGGTGACAATGAAGTTGGTAATTTAGTCCTACATCGGATAGGAGGTGGGATCATGAGGTGCAGATAATTGCGATTGATTCAAGACTTACATGAAATTTTTTCTTTTAAGGCATATGGGTCCAGTCTAATATCGCACCTCATGGATAACTCCGATTCGGGTAACACCGTGTTACCAACAAGTGATATCAGTGCCTAAGGTTACGGGCTGGTTTGAGCGGTTCTAATTGGTTCGAGACAGATGGTACTGAACGTTCATGAATTATACTAGCTCTTTTCAAGGTGGAGTAGGAGCATCAACTACACAAATTGGCTTTAAAGTTGGATCTGACGAGTTCAAAGTGAAGCAAGACGTTGTGGTTGGCATACAATGATGGTGTGGATGAACGTGTTAGGTTTAGTTCTGTGGTCGAACGGATCGAGATGACAATATGTTGGATCTTCTAGGTGCTCAGTTAGCGGGAACGAACAAAGGTAGCCGAAGTGTGCTAAGATTGTTCAGTTAGTAAAAACGAGCAATGGTAGCCGGGTGTGCTAAGGGTGCTCGGCTAGCAGGAACGAGCAAAGATAGTCGGGGTGTGCTAAGGTTGTTCGGCTAGCGAAAACGATCTAAGGTGTAGATTGTTGGATTGTATCTCGTTTCCGGCTGAACGTTCATGAATTATACTAGCTCTTTTCAAGGTGGAGTAGGAGCATCAACTACACAAATTGGCTTTAAAGTTGGATCTGACGAGTTCAAAGTGGAGCAAGACGTTGTGGTTGGCATACAATGATGGTGTGGATGAACGTGTTAGGTTTAGTTCTGTGGTCGAACGGATCGAGATGACAATATGTTGGATCTTCTAGGTGCTCAGTTAGCGGGAACGAACAAAGGTAGCCGAAGTGTGCTAAGATTGTTCAGTTAGTAAAAACGAGCAATGGTAGCCGGGTGTGCTAAGGGTGCTCGGCTAGCAGGAACGAGTAAAGATAGTCGAGGTGTGCTAAGGTTGTTCGGCTAGCGAAAACGATCTAAGGTGTAGATTGTTGGATTGTATCTCGTTTTCGGTTGAGCACTCAAAAGGTGGGTGACAATGGAGTTAGTAATTTAGTCCCACATCAGGTAGGAGGTGGGATCATGAGGTGTAAATAATTGAGATTGGTTAAGGTCTTACATGAAAATTTTCTTTTAAGGCATATGGGCCTAATCTAATATCGACTCATGGGCCAACTCCGGTTTGGGTCACACCGCGTTACCACAAGTGGTATCATCAGAGCCCAAGGTTCCGAGCTGATTTGAGCGCCTCTAATTGGTTCGAGACAGATGATGCTGAACGTTCATGGATTATACAGGCTCTTCTTAAGGTGGAGTAGGAGCATCAACTACACGAATTGGCTTTAAAGTTGGATCTGACGAGTCCAAGGTGGAGCAAGACGTTGTGGTTGGCACACAATGGTTGTGTGGATGAACGTGTCAGGTTTGTTATGTGGTCGAACAGATCGAGATGACAATATGTTGGATCTCCTAGGTGCTCAGTTAGTGGGAACGAACAAAGGTAGCCGGAGTGTGCTAAGGTTGTTCGGTTAGCGAAAATGAGCAAAGGTAGCCGGGGTGTGCTAAGGGTGCTCAACTAGTGAGAACGAGCAAAGGTAGCCGTGGTGTGCTAAGGTTTGTTCGGCTAGCAGAAACTAGCTAAGGTGGAGATTGTTGGATTGCATCTCGTTTTCGGTTGAGCGGTCAAAAGGTGGGTGACATTGGAGTTGGTAATTTAGTCCCACATCGGATAGGAGGTGGGATCATGAGATGTAGATAATTGAAATTAGTTCAGACCTTACATAAAAATTTCCTTTTAAGGCATATTGGCCCAATCCAATATCTTATCTCATGGACCAACTCTGATTTGGATCACACCGCATTACCAACATCTTAATCCCTTATTATGCAAACTAGTATATATGTACATATGTTGTACGTATTTTATAATACTTGAAATTAGCTACCTTTATTTTATAATACATAAATACCTAACTATTCATATTTTATTTAATGAACAATTTTAATTTATATATATATTTGGAAAAAAAAAAATTTACCGTAAAAATTTGTGTGTTTCAGGACACAAATGCTAAATTTAGACAGGTACATCGAAAAACCTCACTATGTTTAAACCATTGTAACTAGTATCTTTTTGATGATCTTGATTCTCTTCTCTCTTGGGTGCAGAAGATCTTGTTGACAAATAAAAGTAGATATTTGCATTCACCAGTTGTGCTTATCATTCTCACAGCAGCCACCTTCAGCTATTCACGGAAGTGACTGCAGCCTTCACAGCGTACAAAGATTAGGACATTGAAGTTGCTTTATGAGTGGCTACATCTCTGATCCCTCACCAGTTTTTGCTCCCTCCAAAGGGGGGCGTTTGGTTGCTCTCTCCGGGTAGTGGACTTGACCACTGAGCTTAATGCGCCTCATTCATTGACTGTACCTGATGGTACAAGAGGCCAATGTTTGAACATGTTGAGTGCTTGACAACTGTAAGTATATCGGTTATAAGATTTTTTTTTTCTTTTTTTCTTATAGTACATGTTATGAATTTTGGATAATTTTAAGAAATAATTTTTAAACCAGTCTAATTCATGTTTGATAATTCATTAACGAACGCTTATTAAAGTCTTTATATGAATAAAATTAGCTATATTTTTATATATAAACAAAACGGTCTCGAGAGCTGGAACTGCTATCCAGTCTACGCATCGATCATGAGATAGAAGTCCATATTTGATCAAAACAATAGAAATGTCTAGATGAAAGTAGGAGAGAAATATTTTAAAAACTTAACTGAAAAAAGTAGTCATAGTTTGAAAGAAATAAAGAGAAACACAGATGAGAAAGAAATAATATGCTAAGATATTAGTAGTTATAATTATATATTTTTTGTGAGAATATAAGTATAATAAAATAATAAATTCCTTAAAATCTATCGATTTTGGGAGTTTATAGAGAAATCCAAATTTACATCACATCGATTTTGGGGATTTTTGAGCCTACCAATACTAGTGCCTCAAAAAAATTAACAAGCAGGGATTTTTATGAACGGTCGGTTTAAAAACACCACAAAACCGATAAAAATATCGTTACCATGTAGACCAGTAAGGTGGCATTTGGATGAATGTTTTATATTTTTAGGAATTCACTTCCCATTTCTTTTCTCTGTTGAAAGAAATTTTACATTCTCATATCCCATGTTTGGTTATGTTGGGAATATGTAGTCAAAAAATTCAATTTTTCTATTCCAATATTTTGTTCATACATGAATAAGAATATTAATTTGTCCTATTTCATTAATTTCATGATGCTACTATTATATAAATTTAGTTGGTGTCATTGAGGGTATTATCTTCCAATTTTTTTTTTTTAACTAATGCATCCAACCAAGATTCCTAGGAAGCAAAAATATTTCCAAGGAAGACCCTGTTTTTTTTTTACTTTCCCACATAGACCTATTTGGTTACAGAAAACTGGCGTGGAAGTGGATGCACTTTGGACTGATTTTTGCCTAGTGTACGGTGTTGAGCCACTTCATCTATTTGATAAGGCATTGAAGTGCTGATATGAACTTGCCAAAAAAGTGGTTGCAGTTCATGTCGACCAATAATGACTTCATATTTGTACATTTGACTTCCACATTTCAAATGCGAGTGTGAAAAAAAGTTCCATTTTTTTAATATTTTTTATCAATTCCTTACTAAGTGCAGCCCACTTTAGTATTATTTACTTTTTTTTTTTGGTAATGTGTATAAATAAAAAAAAGTAAAATAAATTATTTGGTATATTATCATTAGATAATAAAATAAATTATTTATGCATAATTTTTTTAAATATTTCTTTTACAATACTAATGTTATTTATTATATTATAATTAGATAATATTTTTTGGTAATATGCATACATTTAAAAAGTAAAATACATTTTTAACTAATGTTATCAATAAAGTAAATCAATTAATTAGTTCATTTTTTGGTGATATTAATTATTACTATTTAAATTAAAAAAAGTTAAATAATAGTATTAATAAATAATTATATGTTATTATTTGTGGATAACTTCAAATAATGGATATCCTTCTCTCTATGAACTCGTTGTTTGTTAAGGCATTGAATTGCCGATATAAACTCGCCAAAAAAAGTAGTTGCAGTTCATGTCGGTTAGTAATGATTTCATATTTGCACATTTGGCATCCGTATTTCAAATGCGGATGTGGAAGGAAGTTCTAATTTTTTTTTTTTATCAATCCTAACTAAGTGCAGCCCACTTTAGTATTATTTAGTAAATTCTTTTGGTAATATGTATAAACAAAAAAAAAATTTAGTATATTATCGTTAGATAATAAAATAAATTATTTATGCTTAATTCTTTTAATATTCTTTCATAATACTAATATTATTTAGTATATTATAATTACATAATTTTATTTTTGGTAATATGCCTAAATTTAAAAAAGTAAAATAATTTTTTAACTAAGGTTATCAATAACTAGTTATCAAAACAAGTAAATCAATTAATTAGTTAATTTTTTGGTGATATTAATTATTACTATTTAAATTTTAAAAAAGTTAAAAAATAGTATTAATAAATAATTATATGTTATGATTTGTGGATAAATTCAAAAAATGGATGTCATTATTTCTATTTACAACAACTCTTATCTTATTCCATATATATATATATATATATATATATATATATATATATATATATATATATATATATGCAAGAGGCTTGTTGCGGATATTGGTAATCATACTTTACTAGCTCCGATGTCTTTGGAGAAGGTGGAGGATATTAACAAGACTGCGGACGCTGACAAGGCCTTTGGCCCAGATGGGTTTGGGAGCAAATTCTATAAAATTCATTGGCATGAGTTGAAGAAGTCGGTGCTAGAGATGGTCCAAGATTTCTTTGAGCATGGCTAATTACTGCATGAATTGAACCACACTTTTCTCATCATGGTTCTGAAGAAGGAGGGGGCTACGACACTAGCAAATTTTCGTCCCATTGCATGTTGTAATTACTTATATAAGATAATCACACACCTAATGTGTCGTCGTATGGAGAGGATAATGCAAGTGCTGGTGTCCAAAAACCAAGATGTGTTCATTAAAGGGAGGGCTATTGCTGAGAATAGTCTCTTTGCTCATGAGATGGTCCGGGATTTCAACAAGTCTGGTGATTCGAAAGCATTTGTAAAACTGGACTTGCGTAAGGCATACAATATGGTGAACCGTGATTTCTTATGTCATATTATGGTGGCCATAGGATTTGACAAGATATGGGTTGCACGAATCCGAGAGTGTATTACGACGACTACATTCTCTGTTCTTATTAAAGGTCAGCCGTATGATTTTTTCAGGAGTAATCGGGGTCTGCGACAAGGGGATCCGCTCGCACCTTTATTTACTTTGGTGGTGGAATATTTCACATGCTTGATGGATATTGCTATTTGTCGACAAAAAATTGTAATGCTGTTTAGACAGGTACAACCTCATGTTTCACATTTGATTTATGTTAACGATTTGTTGATATTTTTGGTGCCTTCTTTCACTGGTCTCACATCTGTGGAAGAGGTTATGGAGGAGTTTGGGAAACTGTCTAGACTCGATCTTAATAGGGACAAGGACACAGTTTATTTTAGCAAATGGTGCCAAGATAAAGAGGAGCGGACAAGAGTGCTTGGGATTGCTAGAGGGGATCTCCCAGTTAGATATCTGGGGATTCCTCTATTTGTTAACTATGCGAGGGATGTGGATTGTCATAGCATTGTGGAGTTTGCTCAGAGGAGAGTGGAGGGTTGGCAGGCACAAACCTTGTCATTTGGCGGCATGATTGAGTTAGTGCGGTATGTCATTATGCCTATTGCTGGCTTGTGGCTTTAATCGATCATTCTACCACTTGCGACATCCGGAGGATGGAGAATTTATGTGCAAATTTTGTCTGGAGGGGTGGCGTTCATGCCATTAAATTGAGTGATTTATGTCTACCTCGAGACGAAGGAGGGGTGGGACTTCGGCTTATGAGACTGTTGAGGAGGGTAGCAGGCATGAAGCTAGTATAGAGATTTCTGCAAGGGGACTCGTTGTAGGCAATTTGGATAAGGAATCGATCACAACTTGAAAGGCAAGAATTTCTGGGACTACTCCTCGAATAATAACGAGTCTGTTACTTTCAAACATATTCTTAATCTGTTGGTGTTTTTTTCCTTTGGACTAGTAAAGATAGTCCCACATTGGCTACACCACCAAGTGGGTATCTCAATATAATACTTTGTATGAGTGGTGGTGTGCACATGGGGTGCGGTGGGACACATGGGTGCCATTTGGGGATATTTTTCTAAGAAAAAAAAAGATTAACTCCTCATGAAAGCATTTATACTTTTTGTCATGCTCTTGGAATTATTTCCATAGGAGCTAAGCCCCAAAGGGACTTAGCGAATCGGACCTCGGACTAGGACTCGGACTCGGGCTCAAGGACGCAAAGTGGTACTTTGTTGGCGCACTTTGCACTTAGCACGTCAACATCGTTGTAAGGCGCTCGTGCGCGTGTTGCATGAGCGGGCGCTGAGAGGATGTTGAACGGGCGCTGAGTGGGATATGCATCGGGCTGCTATTGTGGGATATCAATTTTGTATATTGGATTTTTAGTCCCATATCGAAAAGAAGACGAGGATGGGCTTCCATCCTTCCCTATATAAAGACCCTCTAGCCTCCTTTTGAGACATACCAAAAAGTTAAGAAAGAGGAGTCCAAAGGAGTCCGTTCGAGTCACACAAAGAGGTGACTACGAGGGTTCCAGAAGTTCTCTTGTGAACTTGCCGGCTCCTGGGATTAGATCGTCAGTAGAGGACGAATCTTGCTTTGAGCAACGGTGGCCTTCACCGCCCCAGCAAGAATAATTTTTTATTTTGTCTTCTTATCATTTTTCAAATGTTAAAAGTGAGTTGTCGGTACCTACCATTTTCGAGGATAGAGGAGATAGCAACTGAAGGACGTGCATTCCAGTTGGTAGAAAGATTACAAGATGACCAAGGATTGCAGAGTATGCGCACAAGGGGCAGACCTTTGCGCATGACAGGACTTGGCGCTTTGCAAGATTTGGCGTATAGTAGTGCATTGGAAGTCTTGGCGTCTTGACGCATGGAAAAGCTTGGCGCATAGTGTCTCAATGCGCATGATGGTCTCTGCGCATGCATGATGCGCATGAAGGCTTATGCACATGAATTGGCGCATGGTGTCTTATGCGCATAGATTGACGCATGGTGGCTTATGCGCATGGATTAGCGCATGGTGGCTTATGCGCATGGATTGGCGCATGGTGGCCTATGCACATGAAGGTCACTGCACTATACAGGACTTGACGCATGGCTGAAATTGGAACTTGGAAGTAGAACCAATTCGAACCAATATAACAAGGTATAACTAAACTTGGTTCCTTTGATTACTTAACTTGGTTGCTATGATTGCACATGTTAAGTCCTATGGCGTGGTTGTTGACCAGAGGATGGAAACTGGTACATCTAGCCACATGTGCTTTAGGAAGAGCTGTTGATCAATGTCGAACCTTTCAGTGGTGAAGGTCTTGATGGCAAGCAAGGATCAAGCAGAGGATCTGGGGATTGGGACAATTGTTCTGAACTTCGAGAAGTTACAGTCAAAGGAGTGCGTGTAGCAACGTACCAGCGATTACTAAGGACCTGATCTCAGAAAGTCTGTTGCAGACTTGAGGGTGAACATCCATGTTTGCCAGATGGTGATATCTTTGCAGGAGACATACTTTGAAACAAGACTCAAATGGATGTTCGAGCTTCTGCTTGTGACTGAAGTCTCAATGTAAGAGTTGTGGGACCCCAGACTAGGACATATACTTTGTACTGTCAAATGTCTAGTCTAGGGTTTATCTCCAAATATGGGGATAAGGAGGTAAAAAAGTGTAAGATCTGTGCGCAGACAAAGATCACAAAAAAATTGTTCAAACGGGTAAACCAAAGTACAGATCTTCTGGAGTTGGTACACTCAGATATCTGTGACTTCAAGCAGTTCTCCACAAAGGTAAAAATGAAGTACTTCATTACTTTCATCGAAGACTACTCGAAGTACGCGTTCGTCTATCTGCTCAAGTTAAAAGACGAAGCATTCGAGAAGTCAAGAAGTTCAGGGTTGAGGCTGAACTTCAAATGGGGCAACGACTCAAGAGACTCATAAGTGATCGAGGCGGAGAGTATAGGTCTATTGAATTTGTATCGTTCTGCAAAGAACATAAAATTGTCAATAAGACAACTGCTCTTCTCCTTAATCTAATGTAGTAGCTGAAAGAAAGAACTTGACATTGACAGAGATGATGAACTCAATACTGTTGACTATGGGTCTTCCAAACTACTTCTGGGGAGAAGCTGTGCTGACGGCTACGTTCATTCTGAACAGAGTGCCATACACAACTTTCGATCTCACTCCTCAGGAACTCTGGTTCAGAGTCAGACCCAACTTAAACGTCATTCGAGTGTAGGGGTGTCTGGCATCTGTGAAGCTTCCGGAATTAAAGATTCAGAAGCTGGAATCGATGACTACGAAGATAATCTTTTAGGGTAATGATGAGAAGAGTAATGCTCGAAGATTTCTTGATATCGAATCAAATTATATCATTGAATCTCGCGACACAGAACTCCTCGAAGATAAATTTGTAAAGAACAAGAACATTGTTATCGCGAATATTCCGGAAAATAGTGTGGGTGCACAAGAGGCTGAAGCTTCCAACGAAGATATAGTCCAAGAAGAAGTTTTTATCCCAATGACAACGATCAAACCAGAACTCGCAGAGCCGGTGTCTAAGCGAGTGAGGAGAGTGAAGGACTTCAGAGAAGATTTTGCCACTTATTATATAGAAGCAGATCATCTTACTTATGATGAGGCGATAAAGGCCAGAGATACTATTTTTGGAGGTAGGCTATAATAATGAGTATGACTCAATAACCTCCAATCACACTTGGGTGTTGGTCAATCTGCCTGAAGGAGCTAAACCAATCAGATGCTTATAAGATCTTCAAGTCGATGAAGATGAAAGCAGACAGAACAATTGAGTTCAAGACAAGGCTATCTGCCTAGGGATTTTCTCAGAAAATAGGGGATTTAGTTCTTTGGCACCTCGATGAGGGTGTCATAGATCAGGATGATGATTGTCGTAGCTGCTATTCATAAGATTATTATTTATCAGATGATGGAAAGACATCAAGTCTTGGATGAAGACATACATGAGAGATTCAGGAACAACAATCAAAATTATTGTTATTAAGATTTGAAGATAGTCTATGAGTTGGTGATATCTCGATACAGCCTGAAGTAATTCCCAAGATGTGAAACATGAGTTTGACAAGTCATATAGTCAAAATTGTCGCATGATCAGCGATACGGACTAGTGTGTGTACACGAAGTTCGTTGATATTGGAGGAGTCATCGTTTGTATCTATGTGGACGACTTGCCAGTTCCAGTTGTGGACATAGAAGTGTTAATAGAACAAAGATGTCCTTTTTTTCCAAACTCAGGACATGGGATTGCGAATTTCATCCTGAGGATATAAGATAATCCATATGCCAACTGGGCTTGCTTAGTCACAAGCTCTCAGCATAAAATATTGATCACACGCTTTGGGTATCAGGGACAATACTCCTCATGTGTGACATGAATATAAAGCCAAATCCAAGGAAAAGCGTCAGACAGTTAGTGTACTCTAGCATCACCAGGTGAATGATTCAAGTTGCGTTTACTACCAGGACTTACATAGCTTTTGCTGTAGGGATGCTGAGTCAGTTCACAAGCAGTATATGTGTTGAACACTGAAAGCTGTGAAGAAAGTCGTCAAAATTCTAAGAATAACTTAGTAGTATATCCTGTGCTACAACAGTTATCCAGATATGAAGGAAGGCTTCGGTGATGCCAGTTGGTGCTTAGGAAAGAAGAATGAAAGATCCACAGGAGGATGTAACTTCTCCAGGGGTGGTATTGCTATATCATGGAAGTCGAAGCAGCAGTCTTTACTCTCAGAGTTCTTTGCACTATCAAGCTACAACATATAAAGTAGAATGGCTCTGGAAGCTCTCAGATGTTCTTCCTATGGTTAGTACACAGATTCGGGTGATACCGACATACTATGAAAACCATGAAGCTATAGCAGTGGCATCTGTTCATCTCTTCAATGGTTTAAAGAAAACTATGTGGATATAACACATGATACTGAATGAGTGTAGATTGCGTGGATCATTACAGTGCTTTAATGATCGAAGTCAGGTAAATCTGGCGGATCCGTTGATAATAGGCCTCAAGGGCCATTACAGGATACTGAATGAGCGCAGCTAGCATAGATAATTACAATGTTATATGATCGAAGCCAGGAGAGTCTGGCAGGTCCATTCATGTAAGGCCTCCAAAGCCAGCTGATCCCAAGAACTATAAAGAAGGGTAGTACTCCATGTTACAGTGGTGTGACACCACACGAGGGAGTGAACCTTGGCTTTTAGTCATGTCATACCGGCGTAATGCCGCATATAGTCAAGGACACAACATATATGGGCTTGGAGGACCTTTGATATTGTGTCTTTACAATCCTACCATTTAGTTTTATGTTATTAGTTTAAAAAGAAATCTACTAGGCATCTATCTATTGGTTCAAGGAAGGACTATTGACTGGGAGAATATCAGGAATAGTGGGTAGTACTTTGAGACATTGAGGGATTACGGACCCAGAACCACTGTTGTCTACTAATTATTCTTTTGTGTAGAACAAGTCCTATGGGTGGATGACTTAGATGCTTTAATGAGTTCTCTAGCATTTTGAATGTCTGATGTGCTTAACAGGAAGCACGGTAGCGCAGTACTACAAAGGAGCGTAAGGTCTCTATGCTACAGTGGGTAACACCACCAAGAGGTTCCTCGATAAGTATAATACCTCGGCTTCGTGAGCCATGTTACAACGGCGTAGCACCGCACATAGACATGTAGCCTAATATTGTAGAATGAAGAGTGTAGACAGCACTATAAAGAGGTCGGTGTCCTCATGTTACAGTGGTATGATACCACAGAGGTAAAAGATGTAAATTCTCGGCTATGCGAGCTATGTCACAGCAGCGTAACACCGCAAGAAAGCGCAAGACTTTATGCTGGGTAGTTTGGCACTACAAAGAGGCTAGGACCTCATGCTACAGTGGCATGACACCACGATGAGGTTTATCTTCGGCTCTGGGCCATGTCATAGCAGAGTAGCACCGTAAGGAAGCTCGAGGCTTTATGCCAAGGACTCTTTAAAAGAACTCACCTAGAGTGTATGAAAAGAGATATAGGCCGTCTCTTAAGGGAAAACTTGCCGACACCCAAAATACATACATCGAAACCAGGCGTGCACATGGCCTTTAATGTGCAACCGAAAGTACAGCTGATGTCATTGTGTAAGTGGAAAGAATTGAAGCTATGGTGCAGAATTTAAGGCTTAGTTTATTCTTGTATCATACTGTTGTTAGACCCATGCGAGAAGATTCAAGTCAAAGCAAGATCTATCCTAATGCATGATGGGCAGTCACTGTGGGGAACGCTCAACCTATATATATTAAGATATGTAGGAGATTGTTGGTATTTTTTCCTTTGGACTAGTAAAGATAGTCCCACATTGGCTACACCACTAAGTGGGTATCTCAATATAATACTTTGTATGAGTTGAGGTATGCACATGGGGTGTAGTGGGGCGCATGGGTGCCATGTGGGAGTATTTTCCAAGTAAAAAATGATTAACTCCTCATGAAAGCATTTATTTTTTTTGTCATGCTCTTGAAATTATTTCTATAGGAGCTAAGCCCCTAATGAGCTTAGCAACTCAGATCGGACTCAGACTCGGGCTCAAGGGCGCAAAGTGGCACTTTGTTGGTGCACTTTGCACGTCAGCATCGTCGTAAGGCGCTTGTGCGCTATTGTTGCGCTCATGCGCTCGATTTATGCGCGAGTTTTATGCTCGGGTTGCATGCGCATGTTGTATGCGTTTGTTGCACGAGCGGGCGCTGGACGGGCGCTGAGCGGGTGCTGAACGGACGTTGAGCGGGCTATGCATTAGTTTGCGATTGTGGAATATCAATTTTGTATAATAGCTTTTTAGTCCCACTTAGGAAAGAAGAGGAGGTTGGGCTTCCATCCTTCCCTATATAAAGAGTCCTCTAGACTCCTTTTGAGACAGACCAAAAAATAGAGAAAGAGGAGTCCAAAGAAGTCCGTTCGAGTCACACAAAGAGGTGACTACAAGCATTCTAGAAGTTCTTTTATGAACTTGCTGGCTCCTTGGACCAGATCGCCAATAGAGGATGAATCTTGCTTTGAGCAACGATGGTCTTTACCGCCCCAACAAGAATACTTTTTTATTCTATCTTCTTCTCTTTTCTATTCTTAGTTTGTTCTGTCTGATTGCAATTGTATTTTGCAAGAAAGAACGGAGGTAGTTTTTGTTTTATTGTAACTCTGTTCTGTCCGTCTGCAACTGTGATTGCAAGAAAGAATGAGAAGTTTGGTTAATTCTGATTCTTTTGTAATCTTGAGAGCAAGTTGTAATCAGAATCCTTATATAGTTTTTCGTGGAAATCGAGAATAGTCAGAGTGGAAACTTTTGTGTGAACCTCCACGCATTTTTTCATCTTTGGTTATGTCTCGGGACTAACATAATCATGGCAGGCGGTTCAACAAACCATCACTCGAGTGTTCAAAGCAGGGGAGGAGACAAATATGTGGCTGGATCCATGGACCAACATAGTGTTTTGCTATAGCGGGTATGAGGCCATGCTGTAGGTGAAGCTTATCGAAGGAAGAAACTATTGGCTATCATTCATAATGGGGAGTAGCGTGTGACTGATCACCGATTTGCTCGGCTGTGTGTATTAGATATTCTGAGGGAGAGGATAGACATGTCTTTGACATGAGATACATGGGTTTGGAATAAGTCTGCGAGTGGTCGATTCAAGTGCAATGTTTCATATATATCAAATAAGAGAGGTACATAAGAAATGGGAACTTTTAGACATCGTATGGGTGAAAGGTTGTGCAAAGAAGGTGCAACTATGCTTGTATCAAGTTTTGCTGCAAACTTCTTACAATGAACATGTTAGCAAGGTTTGGTATCCAATTAGGAGGACAAAGATGTGTGATGTGTGGCCAAGACAATGAGAATATAAATCACTTGCTCTTTGATAGCTTGGCTACTTGGCATATTTGGCGGTCACAAGAGGGAAAACTTTAGCTGCATTCTAGAGCCGCCAAGGATATTGATGCAGTGATACGGGATATAAAGATGGCGAAGAGCAGATGAGGCAAGTGGTTTAGAGAAGTACGTATTCGATTGGTGGCGGCAGTTTGACATATATATATGGCGAGAGAGAAACAAACGTATATTTGAAAGCCAGAGTACTGTTATGGTCGAAATTCTACATAATATAGAGCATGATGTGGGTTGTTTGGGGTTGCCAAGGGGAACCCAAGACTAATGGATGTGATTGTAAAGTGATTCATTATTTCTAAAATTACTTATATATATATATATATATATATATATATATATATATATATATAAGAGAAGCCCAGAGTGATACTATTCGGCTACAAAACTTCTCGTCCTCTCATATTTTTATAACACGTTATCAACACTATGCTTAAGAGCTTCATGCCGCTAATTTAACCAACCGTATGTATGTTGCATGATGGCTTCTAAATCATGTATTTTTGTGAAGCATATATGTTAGTTTAAGTCAGTCTATTATATGATGCATGATATGATTATGCAACGTCTTGCTTTAATATAACATATTTTCATATAATACAAACTCTTAGATGATATGATTGATTCTTAAGTACTGAATTTTTTGTTACTGTTGTAATATGTTTTTTGTTCTTCTAGTA
Source organism: Iris macrosiphon (assembly GCA_036927795.1). Taxonomy (NCBI): domain Eukaryota; kingdom Viridiplantae; phylum Streptophyta; class Magnoliopsida; order Asparagales; family Iridaceae; genus Iris; species Iris macrosiphon. The sequence continues at coordinate 164,050,769 of JAYESA010000010.1, read as the reverse complement.
GAACTTGTTGATAGACATTTTTGATCCTTTAATTTTATTCGATTTTATGAGGCAAATAAGTTGTCACTAAAATTTTTGAAATCTCTGTTGCATGTATGACGATTGACACGATTCAAAGCCAATTAAAGGGGGGTATATTGATCAGGTCGTTAGCGATACAGTTTTTATATAGTCTGATTATATGACACTAGTAACATATATGTGTATTGCACGTACGTAAATTTTAAAAAAAAAAATCACATGTGTAAAAAAAGTTGTTAAAAAAATTTAAATATGAATTTATTGTAAATACTTTCTTTCCTAGGAATCAAACTCAAGAAACCAAGAAAAAGATCTCCCACCATAACCACGTGATTTAGAATTGTCTAGATATAAATAAATAATATTAGATAGTTAAATAATTAGTTATTTAAAAAATAGTTAGTGAAGTATTTACATACGGCTTAGACGATTCAATTTTGAGCTGTTTCCAGGCCTTATTATAAGAATAGAGATATTCTCCATTATGATACACCTCTATATATATTAGTCATCCAAACCCCAAAGAAAATGGGTTACACCCAAAACTTGTCATTGTCATTCTAATGTTATTCAAAACTTGAACAATTACCCAATAAAATACAATCAAGAACCTTGGTTTTTTAATGATAAAATCAAAATTCACACGCGTTACATGCAAAATAATGTTTATGATATTGTTGATTTTTTAAAAATATTTGAATATACTTGAATTAAGATTTGTTGTATATATATTTATATTTTAATTATGATTTGTTATAGATATGTTTAAATTTTAATTAGAATTTGTTTTATATATATATATATATATATATATATATATATATATATATATATATATATATATATATTGGCACCGAAAATGTCTCAGGGCTCTAGTGATTCACCGAAGCGACGAGACCTTGCAAGTTTTTCAAGTGTCAGTAGCGGGACGTTCTGTCAATCGGGGAAGGTTTACTCAAATCCCGGTTTTTGAAAGAGTTGCGTTCTTCTATGCAAGAAGAAGACTTAGAAAGAACAAAGAAGTTTGGATCCGCAAAAGTATGCTTAGGCAGTTCCTTCGCTGAGCACAACAGAATGAAGAGGAATTTGTATCGTCAGTGTTAATGCAATGTAGCAAGTGAAGCGATAGCGAAAGGATTCCTTTTCTTTTCCAACCGAACTAAAGAAAGCAAGTCACTTTCAGCTCTTCGATCTTCGCCTCCGATGGTCCCGTACTTCACTCGTTACCTCATTGGATATATATATATATATATATATATATATATATATATATATATATATATATATATATATATATATATATATATATATAGTACTATTTGTAAAACAGATTTTTAATAGTGTTATCAGGATCATTCTCAGTCGATACTGCAGGGGCGAGTTCTTCTTTTACTCTATGTGAATGACATAATTTTGACTGACGATTATTCAGCATGGATTTCAGATACCGAGAGTTACATTCATCAGTAGTTTCAGAAGAAGGACCTTAGCTATCTTCGCTACTTTCTTAGACCCGAGATTGCATAAGGTAAGACAGAGATACTTGGTTCCGTACTTTCTTATTTTATCTACTGGTCTATCGGATAGTTGATACTCCTTTAGAGCTTCATGTGAAGCTTCACCCTACAGATGGGAGACTCTCACAAATCCTACTCGATATAGACGGATAGTGAATATATATATATTCTACATTATAGCACATGAATCTTGAAAGTGTTTATTGAATGATAATAAGTAGCACACAATACAAACTTAAAGAGAGTACAGGAATTAAACTGAAAAAACAAGCACCCCTACATTGGAGGGATGAGACCCTATTTATAATACAATGTCGACATCTTGACTCAACTGGATGACTGCCATCTGCAAGTAATGATCCAGCTGTAGATAAAGTGCTTCATAGTGGTTGTCACAGTCAATAATGGCAGATCATTGTCATTATTCTCCTTTAGGTAGTGGAGGAAGGCTTTACCTTTTCGAAAAGTAAAAGTATTTCACTTTTAAAAGTTTTTAATTTTCTACCGTCCATGTAGTAGACATAACTTTATCGGAGGTCTTCATCAATCATGTCTGTCTTCATTGTCTTCATTGTCTTCAGCATCTTTCTGATGGTTTTTGTAGTAGTCTGCCAGATCAAGGTCATCATCATCCAGAGTGGATTCTTTAATTTTGTTGTCCAACATTTTTGAACCACCAGAAGTCATAAAACAATCACAAGATTAAATATGGACTTGAATTGAGTACGCATATATTGAAGACATTTCTACTTAAGGTTGTCCTCAGTCATTTGATGATTTCTTCTTCTCAAGGAGTCCTTTAGTTTCTTAAGTGGACTATCTTCAAAAATATCTCTCTTAATCTAAGAGTCAAGAAGGATCTCATTATCCTTAATAGATTTCTTGATTGATGTTAGTTTGTCATTCTCATCAATCTTATTCCACCACTTAATTAGGAATTTCCAAACCAAGACTGGAAAATTATTTGAATAATATTCACATTTAATTATCCATTTTAAAATGTATGAAATTGCATACTGGATAAAGAATTATATGGTACTTTCACCTTCAAAAAGAGTGTTAGACTTTTGACAGTAAGGGGAAGATTCAATCCAATATGAGAAAACCTTCTGAATAGATGAGGGAAGGATTTCAAGTGTGGCACCCATTTGTATCCACCAGTTATTGAACCAAGCAGGAATCTCCTGTCTCAAGATATCATGGCATATTCGGATGAACCAAGAATGTTTCTGCCTAATATTTTTGAAATATAAAACCTTATAGAAGGTATCAATATAGTCCCAATAATTGTATGATATGGACAAATTTGTTTCTTTGTTCACCAGAACTTTAGGTCAGTTAGGATATAATTTCCCCCAAGATTGGTGAGTCATAATTTTGCGGATGATTAATTTGTTGTATGATACCTCACTCTTGAGATCATTAGCTCTCTGGTAGAAGTGCTGAATTTCCACAGATTTAGTGGATATGAGGATGGCCTCAAAAATAGTTCGATGTTTATCTTTGGTAGGAAACATAGAAGTTTCCAAATATTTATCCTTAAGTTTCCATGGATCATTCATCAACGGAACATCATATTTTCCAATTGGAGAATAACTTCAAAAAAAAAATTCTGAGTAAAGATTTCTTCAGTCTCAATCGCCTATTTGTATATAACTGTTGTAACTGTATTATCGAGGATATTATCCTGTTTTCCTCCCTTATTAGAGGAATATGATATGCTACCAAAAACAATATTTTTCTTGGGATGGGAAATATTTGCAAAGACTGACGGGTGCCGAAACCCATGGCTGTTTTCCTTTATTTGTATTCATTATTCTGTAAAAATTCACGAGTAAGAAAGTCAGGAAGAGAATTATCTTTACCTCTAATAAATTCTATATCAAAATCAAATATAGCTAACTCTGTTTGCCATCGAGCAAATATTTATTTATATGCTAAAATTTTAAAATCCTTTTCTAAAATTATTTTAGCAGAACTACAGTTTATTCGTAGCAAGAAATTTTTGTTCGAAAGATCATCTTGAAATGTATGGACATATTGAATAATAGAAAGAATTTCATTTTTAATTGTTGAATAGTTAAGCTGAGAACTATTCCATTTTCCAGAATAAAATCTTACAAGATCTTCATTTTTATTGTCAGGATTTCTCTGCTTCAATATGCCACCATAACTGATATTACTAGCATCTGTTTCTACTATTTTAAACCACTCAGCATTGGCTAAGTGTAAGCAAGGTAGTTTTTTTTAACTCTTTGCTTAATAATTTGAACTACTTTGGTGTGAGCATCACTCCAAGGAGCATGATCATTTCTCAATCTTTAATATAAGATTTTTGTGTCCATAGATATATTTTGATAAAAATCGGATATATAATTTAATGCACCTAAGAATCTTTATAACTGTTTATTATCAGTTATCATATCTGTGAATTTAGAAGTAAATAATATACTTCTATCAATTGGGATAATTGTGTTATTCAAAATTTCGTGTCCTAGAATTCTTATTTCCTGTTGAAATAGTTTTATTTTAGGAGAAAAAATAACCAAACTATTTTTGATTACCAAGTGTTCGAATAAATTCAAATACTTGAAGTGCTCTTCAATTGTTTTAGAGATGATTAATATATCATCAATATATGATAATATGAAACTAGAATGCTGAATGAATATTTTATTCATGATGTTCTGAAATTCAGAAGTTCTTCAAACCAAATGGTAGGACATTCCATTCATAATGTCCAAAAGGAACGGTAAAAGCAGTCTTATACCTATCATTCTCGTCAATCTGCATCTGCCAATAACCCGATTTGAGGTCAAATTTAGAGTAAATTTTGGCTTTCATAATTCTATTAAAAAGATCCCTTTTATTAGGGATTGAATATCTAATACATCTAAGTACCTTATTCAAAGGTTTATAATTAATGACTAATCTAGGAATACCTCATTTCCTCTCAACAATATTATTAACGTAAAATGTTGTGCAACTCCATGAGGAGTATGATCTTCTGATCAACTATTTATCCAAAAGATCTTGGATTTTTTTTTTTTTACATAATTCAAGATATTTTTGATTAATCTGACAAGGTCTAGCCTTAGCCGGGATATCTTTCTCATTAAAGATAACTTCATAAGAAAGTGCAATAATATGTTGTTTTCTATCCCAAAAGGCATTAGAAATATTACTACAAGTTTGTAGTTTGAAATCCTCTTCAAGCAATCTAATCTTATGCTGGATTTCTGATTTATTTAACTACTGAGATATATTTACCTGAGAAATTTCTTCTTTCAAGAAATTAATCTAATTTTCTTTCAGAGTAACTTTATTTAATAATCTCACAATAGGATTAGCTATAAACTCAAAAGTTATTCTTTTTCCCTAATAGCTGGTTCTAATTCCTTCCTTATTTATCTCTTGAATATGCATGAGTCTTTTAAGAAATGGAGTTCCTAGGATAATATGCTGGGATATTGTCTTTAACACAATAAAATATAAAGGAATGCAAATATTGCTTTTACAAATGTTTACATCGGTACTTTTGTAAGGGGTGGTTAGTGCTTTATTATTAGCAGCACTAAGTGTCTGAGAAGTTCGTTCATAATACTTGATACGAATAATGCTTTCTTTAACACAATTTAGATCTACACCACTATCTACTAGTGCAATCAAATTGGTAATATGGTACTCATTATTAATGAGTAGATCTATTTTGATAAATAATTTATGGGTAATAAATAAATTTATTTTTTGTAATAGATTATCTCTTCTTTCCTTTTGTTCCATTTGAACAGTTGAGAGTTTATCATCCTCATTTTCTCCTTTATTAGAAGATTCTCATTGTTTGAATATAATTGCTTCATTTCTTGCTTTATTAGCATTTTTGGGAAGCTCTAGACATCTTTGGATCAAAACATCATGAGAATGTAGGAGTTTAACTTCTACTTTTAGATTTTTAACCTCAGACTGAAGATCCTGTATAGTTGTAGGTCTTGTCAGTCTATTTTGATATCTGGATATTACTTTGAATATATTATAAGCATCTTCATTATGCTTCTGGATATTATTAGATTCATCTTTTCAAGAAGATCTATAATTTTAGGTTTGTTCTTATTATCAATGCTATCAGTAATCAGAGAATCTATTATCTCATATTTATCTTTTAGAGTTAACACATTTAAAGATAAACCCTTCATTTCTACTATAGACTTATAATAATTAATATCATTGTTTGTAACACATTCGTTACATTGGCAATCTGTGCCACAAATTTTAGAGAAACTAAATTCATCATCAGATGAGCTTTCCTCAAATCGGAATTGATCATTAATTTATAAAGAGTCTTTCTTAACCCTTCATCTTCGATCTCGTTTAGCTTTTGTTTTGTGTAGCATTTGCTAGCATAGTGGCCTAATTTGCCATATTTGTAACATTTAACTAATTTATTCTTTGAGGAAGATGGCTTCCTAGAATAACTTTTGTTTTTGGAGACGGTTGATTCCTGTCACTTATCATGTTTTCTAAAAGAATAATTCTTGCGCTTATAAGGTTTCTTATTATTTTTGAAATCCCTATAATTTTTTTCTTTACCTTTCGAATTAGAGGGGTGCTTAGAAGTATCAATTGCAAATTATTTGCAGAATTCTCATAATTGCTTTCTCTCAGTTCATTTATGATATTTCATTTAATTTTTTAGATTTAGGTCATTACATAAAGCTAAACCTTCTTCAATGCACTTATTGATAAGATTTTCATAAGTATATTGAGTATAAGGAATTGTTCCATTATTTTGGTTCCTTAATCCTTGTCTAATATTCTCTACAAAGAGATTGGGAAGGCCATCGATAAATTTTGATTTTCAATGAGCATCATTTGCATCTCCCAATAGCATTACTCTACTTAGATAGGTATCTTTATACCATCTAAAGTGAGTTAATATTGGAAATCTCAAGTTCTGAAGAAGAGTTCTAACTCTCTCTCCATGATCGGTTATTCTGCCTGTAAAATATTCTAATATTGTAACAATGAGAGTATAAACAACATCTTATTTTTGTTCATTGTTGCTCTTTGTGTTACTGTTAAACAGTTATTCCACGAGCCTCTAAGAGTGCCGAAGAAACCATAAGTGATAAAGTCTGCAATATCTTTATCAGAATTGCCATTAACTTTAGCTATATTAGAATACATCATCATACTATATAATTGGTCATGAATTTGCTTATCAGAAGCACCATCTATGTTCCTTTCATAGATATCTCCACCACTATAATAATTCTGAATTATTGAATCATTTTCCTCAATTAAGACATCGACAAGAGTTGATCTTTTATAGTAGTATTTTGTTAAGTTTGGTTTATTATACTTGACGGACAGTATCATACTCAGGTTGTTACCAAAATTGGTATCCTTGATCTTTTTATGACCATCATCATGATTCCTAAAAGATCTTTCTATCTTTTCAATAGATATTGGATTGATATCTTCCTCCCCATCTTCAATATGATGATATAAAGATTCAGACTGAATATATTCTTCTGGTATTTCAGAATTAGTGTAAAAGTTATAGATTTGCTTTCCAAGAACCTGTATTTTAGGTTCTCCACTAAATATCTTCCTAGCATGAGCTATAATCACTTTAAGTTGCTTATCTTCAACATTAATAGTATGCAAATTTATCTTCCTAAACTAAGCAAGCATCTCAGTAATATCTTCCTTAGTGACTTCAGGAGCTCTAACTTTGTATCCTTCAACATCAGAAGGAGGTTTTAAGGATATATTTGTCGTTTCTTTTAACGACGACATATTAGAAAGATCTAAATTCTTCATTACACTAATCTTATGTAATAAAGTTCCAAAACTAATTCAATTTGAGTCATTTATTTAGCCATGATTTGGATAAATATATTAGTAAAGTTATTTTGCTTTACTAACTTTTGGAATTCTAGTATTATTTCTTCTTTACTCTCAACTACTTTGAGAAAAGAAGTGGCTTCAATTTGTTCATCCATATTTTTGACTGCGAATCTTATTGATTTATTCGGAGGATACGCAGATTAGTTCTTGGTACCAATAGATCCGGTATTAAGGATCCAAACTTTCTCTTCTAACACATTGATTTGTGTTAGTTCATAAGAAACAAAAAACTTTATAAACCAATTTTTAAATGGTTCAATCGTACCTGTGGTACTAAGATGATTATAGTAATCATCCTTGTGTTTCTTTATTTTATCTTTAGAATAGGTTTTCTCATACCATTTTTTAAATTCACTATCATCATAATATGTTTGATCAAGTATGTTTATGATATTTGGATTTTTAGATAAAACCTTGAAAATGACAAAAATAAAGTCACCCTTAAAATCTGACTCAGAAAGATTAGAATCATCCGTATAATATTTCGGATGTGCAATTGCATCTTTGTTAAAAGTTATTTTTTCAACCTCATTTTCTTCTTTGCCTTTGGTAGAAGAAGAAGCAATAAAAGAGGACGGTATAGAAGGTCTTCCTATAGAGGAAGATGATCTTCAAGAACCAGATATCGAAAGTCCAGTTTTGTCTTGTGAAGTAAATCTTACTTCTACCTCACCATCGTGAGTCTGAATAATCTGATCTTTTTATGTATCCATGATTGCTCTTAGAGGTACAGCTAAATTCAAGAGCCATTCTTTAGGAAGGTTTATTTTATCCCACTTAATTATCCTATTATTAGCTATCTTTGATGTCAACAAATTAGTTTCAATCAAATTTCCAAGCTTAGTGATATATTTTGCCTTAGGAGCACAAGAGGTCATTACCTTGTAATAAATTCTATAGATTATTGCTATAGTCTCAGATCCTGGTAAAAAATTATACCCATTGGTTTTGAGTTATAAATTAACTGATTCAAGAAGATTTCTATCAGTTAAAGATAAAGTCAAATTAGGATATACATTGAAATAGACTGGTCCATGGCAAATGCTAGTTTGCATAACTCCCATAAGGGATTGACTTCAGTCTAGAGATCTTTCATCTTTGAGAGATGTCATAATAGACATATTTAAACCTTGTAAAGTAATAGGTTTAAAAGCAATTTAAATTAGTCCAATATGATCATAATTATATTTCTCACGATAGTGACCTATGTCATTTTCACTAAGTAATTTTAGTAATTTTTCAGAATCACTGATTTGAACAGTTCTTTCCATTATTTTAATCTCAATGGAAGATCTAAAATCAAAGGTACCAATCTGGTATATCTCTTTTGGTTGAACTTTAGGAATAGTCCATTTGTTCAACGCCTCTAATTCAGAGGAAAACTCAACATTTTGAGCATTCTTAATAGCCTTGCTCTTATTAAGAGCTTTCTTATTAGAACAATTAATGAATTTATTAGAAATTCCAGAGTTCTACTTCACTCAAAAATTATGACCATAGTACATCAGTAACTTAATATTATCAAGATATCAAAGATACTAAAAGTAATTAACATAGAAACCATTGCCTAAACTGACTGACCAAATAAGTAGCAAAACATTTTTCTCTGGTGGATAGTAAAATTCTAGCACATGGTTGTCAACGATTTATGGCAAACACGGCCATCCCGACACAACACGCCTACACGAATTGAGTCCTAAGACTTAGGCCAATACAACTAGACATAGACACATTTCCCAGAAAGAAAATGACAGACTACCCTAAGTCCATTGAGACAATAATTTAGCCATTATAATTACCACTAGTATAAAAGAACCATAAAATAACAAAAAGTGATATGATAATTACTGTATCATAATCTTGAGAAAGTAGAATTTCCTTAGCCGTTCATTAGCTCTGATACTAAATGAAAGAGCACAGGAATCTTGAAAGAGCACAGGAATCTTGAAAGTGTTTATTGAATGATAATAAGTAGCACACAATACGAACTTAAAGAGAGTAAAGGAATTACACTGAAAAAACAAGCACCCCTACATATGAGGGATTAGGCCCTATTTATAATACAATGTCGACATCTCGACTCAACTGGATGACCGTCATCTGCATGTAATGGTCCAGCTGTAGGTAAAGTGCTTCATAGTGGTTGTCACTGTCAATAATGGCAGAGCATCGTCATTATTCTCCTTTAGTTAGTGGGTGAAGGCTTTACCTTTTCAAAAAGTAAAAGTAATTCACTTTTAAAAGTTTTTAATTTTCCACCATCCACGTAGTAGGCAGAACTTTATCGGAGGTCTTCATCAATCATGTCTTTGTCTTCATTGTCTTCAGCATCTTTCTGAAGGTTCCTGTAGAAGTCTGCTAGATCAAGGTCATCATCATCCAGAGTGGATTCATTAATTCTGTTTTCCGATATTTTTGAACTACCAGAAGTCATAGAACAATCATCAAGAAAAAAACAATCATCAAGATCAAATATGGACTCGAATTGAGTACGCATATATTGAAGATATTTCTTCTTAAGGTTGTCCTCAGTCATTTGGGGATTTTTTCTTCTTAAGGAGGCCTTTAGTTTCTTAAGTGAACTCTCTTCAATAATTTCTCTCTTAATCTGAGAGTCAAGAAGGATCTCATTATCCTTAACATATTTCTTGATTGATGTTAGTTTGTCGTTCTCATCAATCTTATTCCACAACTTAATTAGGAATTTTTTAACCAAGACTAAAAAATTATTTGAATCATATTCAACTTTAATTATCCATTTAAAAATATATGGAATCTCATATTGGATAAAGAAGTACATGGTACTTTCACCTTCAAAAAGAGTATCAGACTTTTGACAGTAAGGGGAAGATTGAATCCAATATGAGAAAATATTCTGAATATATGAGGGAAGGATTTCAAGTGTGGCACCCATTTGTATCCACCAGTTATTAAACAAAGCAGGAATCTCCGGTGTCAAGATATCAGGGCATATTCGGATGAACCCCGAATATTTTTGCCTAATATTATTAAAATAAAAAACCTTATAGAAGGCATCAATATAGTCCCAATAATGATATGATATGGACAAAGTTTTTCCTTTGTTCACCAGAATATTAGGTCGGTTAGGATGTAATTCTCCCCAAGATTGGCGAGTCATAATTTTACGGATGATCAATTTGCTGTATGATACTTCACTCTTGAGATCATTGGCTCTCTGGTAGAAGTACTGAATTTCCACAGATTTAGCGGATATGAGGATGGCCTCAAAAATAGTTCGATGTTTATCTTTGGTAGGAAACATATAAGTTTTCAAATATTTATCCTTAAGTTTCCATGGATTATTCATAAACGGAACATCATATTTTTTCAATTGGATAATAACTTCAAAATAATATTTCTGAGTAAAGATTTCTTCAGTCTCAATTGCCTGTTTGCATGGAACTGTTGAAACTGTATCATCGAGGATATTATCCTATTTTTCTCCCTTATTAGATGAATCTGATATGCTACCAAGAACAATATTTTTCTTGGGATATGGAGTATTTTTGAGAAGATTGATGGTTGCCGAAACCCATGGCTGTTTTTCTTTCTTTTTATTCATTATTCTGCAAAAGTTCACGTGTAAGAAAGTCAGGATGAGAATTATCTTTACCTCTAATAAATTTTATATCAAAATCAAATATAGCTAACTCTGTTTTCCATCGAGTAAATATTTGTTTAGATGCTAAATTTTTAATATCCTTTTCTAAAACTATTTTAGCAGAGCTACAGTCTATTCGTAGTAAGAACTTTTGGTTCAAAAGATCATCTTGAAATTTATGGACACATTGAATAATAGAAAGAATTTTTTTAATTGTTGAATAGTTAAGCTGAGCACTATTCCATTTTAAAGAATGAAATCTGACAAGAGCTTCATTTTTATTGTCAGGATTTCTCTGCTTCAATATGCCACCATAACCGATATTACTGGCATCTGTTTCTACTATTTTAAACCACTCAGCATTGGCTAAGTGTAAGCAAGGTTGTTTTTAACTCTTTACTTAATAATTTGAACTACTTTGGTGTGAGCATCACTCCAAGGAACATGATCATTTCTCAATCTTTGATACAAGATTTTTGTGTCCTTAGATATATTTTAATAAAAGTCGAATACATAATTTAATGCACTTAAGAATCTTTGTAACTGTTTATTATCTGTTATCATATCTGAGAATTTAGAAGCAAATTCTATACTTCTATCAATTGGGATAATTGTGTTATTCATAATTTCATGTCCTAGAAATCTTATTTCCTGTTGAAATAGTTTCAGTTGAGGAGCAGAAATAACCAAACCATTTTTGATTACCAAGTGTTTGAATATATTCAAATGCTTGAAGTGCTCTTCAATTGTATTAGAGAAGATTAATATATCATTAATATATGATAATATGAAACTAAAATGCTGAATACATATTGCATTCATGATATTCTGAAATTCAGAAGGAGCATTCTTCAAACCAAATGGTAGGATATTCCATTCATAATGTCCAAAAGGAACGATAAAAGCAGTCTTATACCTATCCTTCTCGTCAGTCTGTATCTGCCAATAACCCGATTTGAGGTCAAATTTAGAGTAAATTTTGGCTTTCACAATTCAATTGAGAAGATCCCTTTTATTAGCGATTGGATATCTAATCATCTAAGTACCTTATTCAAAGGTTTATAATTAATGACTAATCTAGGAACACCTCGTTCTCTTTCAGCATTATTATTAATATAAAATGCTGTGCAACTCCATGGGGAGTATGATCTTCTGATCAACTGTTTATCCAAAAGATCTTGGATTTTTTTACATAATTCAAGATATTCATGATTCATCTGACAAGGTCTAGCCTTAGCTGGGATATCTTTCTCATTAAAGATATCTTCATAAGAAAGTGCAATAATATGTTATTTTCTATCCCAAAAAGCATTAGGAATATTACTACAAGTTTGTAGTTTGAAATCTTCTTCAAGCAATCTAATCTTATGCTGGATTTCTGATTTCTTTAACTGCTAAGATATATTTACCTGAGCTATTTCTTCTTTCAAGAAATTAATCTGATTTTCTTTCAGAGTAACTTCATTTAATATTTTCACAATAAGGTTAGCTATAAACTCAAAAGTTATTAGTTTTCCCTAATAGCTGGTTCTAATTCCTTCCTTATTTATCTCTTGAATAGGCATGAGTCTTTCAAGAAATGGAGTTCTTTAGATAACATGCTGGAATATTTTCTTTACCATAATTAAATTTAAAGGAATGCAAATATTGCTTTTACAAATATTTACATCGGTAATTTTGTAAGGAGTGGTTAGTGCTTTATTATTAGCAACACTAAGTGTCTGAGAAGTTCGTTCACAATACTTGATAGGAACAATGCCTTCTTTAACATAATTTAGATCTGCACAACTATTAATTAGTGCAATCAAATTGGTAATATGGTACTCATTATTAATAAGTAGATCTATTTTGATATACCATTTATGGGTAATAAATAAATCTATTTTTTGCAAGAGATTATCTTTTCTTGTCTTTTGTTCAATTGAACCGTTGAGAGTTTATCATCCTCATTTTTTCCTTTATTAGAAGATTCTCCTTGTTCGAATATAATTTCTTCATTTCTAGCTTTATTAACATTTTCGAGAAGCTCTAGACGTCTTTGGATCATTACATTCTGAGAATGTTGGAGTTTAACTTCTACTTTTAGATTTTTAACCTCAGACTGAAGATCCTGTATTGTTGCAGGTCTTGTCTGTCTATTTTGATATCTGGATATTACTTTGGATATATTATAAGCATCTTCATTATGCTTCTGGATATTATTAGATTCATCTTTTTCAAGAAGATATATAATTTTAGCTTTCATCTTGTTATCAATGCTATCGGTAAACAGAGATTCTATTGTCTCATGTTTATCTTTTAGAGTTAACACATTTAAAGATAAACCATGCATTTCTACTATAGAATTTTAGTAATTAATATCATTTTTGTAACACATTTATTATATTGACAATCTGTGCCATAAATTTCACAGGAACTAAATTCATCATCAGATGAGCTTTTCAGATAATCGAAATTAATTATTAATTTATAAAGAGTCTTTCTTTACCCTTCATCTTAGATTTCATTTAGCTTTTGTTTTGTGTAGCATTTGTTAGCATAGTGGCCTAATTTACCACATTTGTAACATTTAACTAATTTATTCTTTGAGGAAGATGGGTTCCTAGAATAATTTTTGTTTCGGGAGACGGTTGATTCCTGTCTCTTATCATATTTTCTGGACGAATAATTCTTCCGCTTATAAGGTTTCTTATTATCTTTGAAATTCTTATAATCTTTTTCTTTAACCTTTGAATTAGAAGGCTGCTTAGAAATATCAATTGCGAATTATTCGTAGAATTCTCTTAATTGCTTTCTCTTAGTTAATTTCTGTGATTTCATTTGATTTTTTAGCTTTAGGTCATTACATAAAGCTAAAACTTCTTCAATGCACTTATTGATAATATTTCCATAGATATATTGAGCATAAGGAATTGTTCCATTATTTTGGTCCATTAATCCTTGTCTAATTTTCTCTGCAAAGAGATTGAGAAGGTCATGGATAAATTTGGATTTCCAATGAGCATCATTTGCATCTCCCAATAGCATTACTCTACTTAGATAAGTATCTTTATACCATCTAAAATGAGTTGATGTTGGACATCTCAAGTTCTGAATAAGATTTCTAACTCTCTCTCCATGGCCGGTTATTTCGCCTGTAAAATATTCTAATATTATAAACAATATCTTATTTTTGTTCATTATTTTTATTTTTGACAAAATTTAATATTTTCGTTCTTTATGTTACTGTTAAACAGTTATTCCACCAGCCTCTAAGAATGCTGAAGAAACCACAAGTGATAAAGCCTACAATATCTTTATCAGAATTGCCATTAACTTTAGCTATATTAGAATACATCATCATACGATGTAATTGGTCATAAATTTGCTTATCAGAAGCACCATCTATGGTCCATTCATAGATATCTCCACCACTATAATGATTCTAAATTATTGAATCATTTTTCTCAAATAAGACATCGACATGAGTCTGTCTTTTATAATAGTATTTTATCAAGTTTAGTTTATTATACTTGACGGCCTGTATCATACTCTGGTTATTACCATAATTGGTATCTTTGATCTTTTTATGACCATCATCATGATTCCTAAAAGATCTTTCTATATTTTCAATCGATATTGGATTGATATCTTCCTCCCTATCTTCAATATGATGATATGAAGATTCGGACTGAATATATTCTTCGGGTATTTCAGAAGTAGTGTGAAAGTTATAGCTTTGCTTTCCAATAACCAGTATTTTAGGTTTTTCACTAAATATCTTCCTAGCATGAGCTATATGCTCTTTAAGTTACTTCTCTTTAGCATTAATAGTATGCAAATTTGTCTTCCTAAACTGAGCAATCATATCAGTAATACCTTCCTTAGTGACTTCAGGAGCTCTAACTTTGTATCCTTCAACATCAGAAGGAGATTTTAAGGATATATTTGTTGTTTCTTTTAACGACGGCATATCAGAAAGATCT
Source organism: Iris macrosiphon (assembly GCA_036927795.1). Lineage (NCBI taxonomy): Eukaryota > Viridiplantae > Streptophyta > Magnoliopsida > Asparagales > Iridaceae > Iris > Iris macrosiphon. Next base: position 164,035,734 of record JAYESA010000010.1, on the reverse strand, counting down.
AAATTTTTTATTACACTAAACTTATGTAATAAAGTTTCCAAAACTGATTTAATTTGAGTTAGTTGTTTAGCCATAATTTGGATAAATATATTAGTAAAGTTATTTTGGTTTACAAAATTTTCGAATTCTAGTATTATTTCTTCTTTATTCTCAACTACTTTGAGAAAAGAAGTGGCTTCAATTTGTTCAGCCATATTTTTGACTGTGAATCTTATTGATTCATTCAGAGGATACACAGATTTTATCTTGGTACCAATATATCCGGTATTAAGGATCCAAACTTTTTCTTCTAATACATTGATTTGTGTTAGTTCAGAAGAAACGAAAAACTCTATAAACTAATTTCCAAATTGTTCAATCGTACCTGTGGTACTAAGATAATTATAGTGATCATCCTTGTGTTTCTTTATTTCATCTTTAGAATAGGTTTTCTCATACCATTTTCTAAATTCACTATCATCATAATATATCTGATCAAGTATGTTTCTGATATATGAATTTTTAGATAAATCCTCGGAAATGACAAGAACATAGTTACCCTTAAAATTTGACTCAGAACGATTGAAATCATCGATATAATATTTCAGATGTGCAATTGTATCTTTATTGAAAGTTATTTTTTTAACCTCATTTTCTTCTTTGCCTTTGGTAAAAGAAGAAGCAATAGAAGAGGATGGTATAGAAGGTCTTCCTATCGAGGAAGATGATCTTCTAGAACTAGATATTGAAAGACTAGTTTTGTCTTGTGGAGTAAATCTTACGTCCATCTCACCATCATGAGTCGGAATAATCTGATCTATTTCTGTATCTATGATTGCTCTTGGTGGTACATCTAAATTCAATATCCATTCATTAGGAAATTTTATTTTATTCCACTTAATTATCCATGCTTAGTGATATGCCTTGCCATAGGAGCACAAGAGGTCATTACCTTGTAATGAATTTTATAGGTTATTGCTATAGTCTCAGATCCTGGTAAGAAATTATATCCATTGGTTTTGAGATATAAATTAACTGATTCAAGAATATTTCTATCAGTTAAAGATAAAGTCAAATTATGATATACATTGAAATAGACTGGTCCTTGAAAAAGGCTACTTTGCAAAACTCGTATAAAGGATTGACTCCAGTCTATACATCTTCCATCTCTGAGATATGTCATAATAGACGCATTTAAACCTTGTAAAGTAAGAGGTTTAAAATCAACCTGAATTAGTCCAATATGAACATAATTATATTTCTCACGATAGTGACCTATGTCATCTTCACTATGTAATTTTAGTGATTGTTCAGTATCACTGATTTAAACAGTTCTTTCCATTGTTTTAATCGTAATGGAAGATCTAAAATCAAAGGTACCAATCTGGTATATCTTTTTTGGTTAAACTTTAGGAATAGTCCATTTGTTCAATACCTCTAATTCAGAGAAAAAGTCAACATTTTGAGCATTCTTAATAGCCTTGCTCTTATTAAGAGCTTTCTTATTGGAACCAATTAATGAATTTATTAGAAATTTGAGAGTTCTACTTCACTCAAAAACTATGACCATTGTACAACAGTAACTTAATATTATCAAGATATCAAAGATACTAAAAGTAATTAACATAGAAACCTTTGTCTAAACTAACTGACCAAATAAGCAGGAGCAAAATATTTTTCTCTGGTTGATAGTAAAATTATAGCATATGGATGTCAACGATTTATAGCAAACCCGGCCATCCCGGTACTATACGCCTACGCGACTTGAGTCCTAAGACCTAGGCAAATACAACTAGATATAGACACATCTCCCATAGAGAAAATGAAAGACTATTCTAAGTATATTGAGACAATAATTTAGCCATTATAATTACCACTAGTATAAAAGAACCATGAAATAACAAAAAGTTACAGGATAATTACTATGTCATAATCTTGAGGAAGTCGAATTACCTTAGCCATTCATTGGCTCTGATACCAAATGAACTACTAAGGTAATTCTGGTGGTCTTTCTTGTGCTCTTTCAAGACTACCCAGAGTTAGCTATATTTGATACCAAATGTGTAAGCACAGGAATCTTGAAAGACCACATGAATCTTGAAAGTGTTTATTGAATGATAATAAGTAGCACACAATACGAACTTAAAGAGAGTACAGGAATTAAACTGAAAAAACAAGCACCCCTACATAAGAGGGATGAGTCCCTATTTATAATACAATGTCGACATTTTGACTCAACTGGATGACCGCCATCTGCAAGTAATGATCCATCTTTAGGTAAAGTGCTTCATAGTGGTTGTCACTGTCAATAATGGTATAGCATCATTATTATTCTCCTTTAGGTAGTGGAGGAAGGCTTTACCTTTTCGAAAAGTAAAAGTAATTTACTTTTAAAAGTTTTAAATTTTCCACCGTCTAAGTAGTAGACAGAACTTTATCGGAGGTCTTCATCAATCATGTCTTTGTCTTCATTGTCTCCAGCATCTTTCTGAAGGTTCCTGTAGAAGTCCACCAGATCAAGGTCATCATCATCCAGAGTGGATTCATTAATTCTGTTGTCCGACATTTTTGAACCACCAGAAGTCATAGAGCAATCATCAGGATCAAATATGGACTCGAATTGAGTACGCATATATTGAAGATATTTCTTCTTAAGGTTGTGATAATTGCTTTCTCTCAGTTAATTCAAAGGGAAACTCAACATTTTGAGCATTCTAAATAGCCTTGCTCTTATTAATAGCTTTCTTATTGGAACCAATTAATGGATTTATTAGAAATTGAAGAGTTCTAATTCACTCAAAAACTATGGCCATAGTACATCAGTAACTTAATATTATCAAGATATTAAAGATACTAAAAGTAATTAACATAGAAACCATTGTCTAAACTGACTGACCAAATAAGTAGGAGAAAAACGTTTTTCTCTGGTTGATAGTGAAATTCTAGCACATGGCTGTCAATGATTTATGGCAAATACGGCCATCCCGGCACAACACGCCTACGCGACTTGTGTCCTATGACCTAGACCAATACAACTAGACTTGGATACATTTCACAGAGAGAAAACGAAAGACTACCCTAAGTCCATTGAGACAACAATTTAGCCAGTATAATTTAGACTACCCTAAGTTAGGATATCTTTCTCTCAGAAATTAACTAAGAGAAAGCAATTAGGACAAGCTTAAGAAGAAATATCTTCAATATATGCGTACTCAATTCGAGTCCATATTTGATCTTGATGATTGTTCTATGACTTCTGGTGGTTCAAAAATGTCGGACAATAGAATTAATGAATCCACTCTGGATGACGATGACCTTAATCTGGCGGACTTCTACAGGAACCTTCAGAGAGATGCTGAAGATAATAAAGACAAAGACATGATTGATGAAGACCTCCGATAAAGTTCTGTCTACTACGTAGACAGTAGAAAATTAAAAACTTTTAAAAGTGAATTACTTTTACTTTTCAAAAAGGTAAAGCCTTCTTCCACTACCTAAAGGAGAATAATGACGATGCTCTACCATTATTGACAGTGACAACCACTATGAAGCACTTTACCTACAGCTGGATCATTACTTTCAGATGGTGTTCATCTAGTTGAGAGAACTTTACTAATATAATAAATTAGACAGAGCTTTATCGGATACTAGAATTCCAAAATAACTTTACTAATATAATATTAGACACCGTCCACGTAGTAGACAAAACTTTATCGGAGGTCTTCATCAATCATGTCTTTGTCTTTATTGTCTTTAGCATCTTTCTGAAGGTTCCTGTTGAAGTCCGCCAGATCAAGGTCATCATCATCCACAGTGGATTCATTAATTCTGTTGTCCAACATTTTCGAACCACCAGAAGTCATAAAATAATCATCAAGATCAAATATGGACTCGAATTGAGTACAGATATATTTAAGACATTTCTTCTTAAGGTTGTCCTAATTTCTTTCTCTTAGTTAATTTCTGAGAGAAAGCTATCTTTAATGAGAAAGATATCCCAACTTAGGGAAGTCTAAATTATAATGGCTAAATTATTGTCTCAATGGAATTTGGGTAGTCTTTCGTTTTCTCTCTAGGAGATATGTTTATATCTAGTTGTATTGGCCTAGGTCTTAGGACTCATGTCGCATAGGTTTGTTGTACCGGGATGGCCGTGTTTGCCATAAATCGTTGACAGACATGTGCTAGAATTTTACTATCAACCAGAGAAAAATGTTTTGCTCCTACTTATTTGGTTAGTCAGTTTAGACAATGGTTTCTATGTTAATTACTTTTAGTATCTTTGATATCTTGATAATATTAAGTTACTGATGTACTATGGTCATAGTTTTTGAGTGAAGTAGAACTCTCAAATTTCTAATGAATTCATTAATTGGTTCCATTAAGAAAGCTCTTAATAAGAGCAAGGCTATTAAGAATGCACAAAATGTTGAGTTTCCCTCTAAATTAGAGACGTTGAACAAATGGACTATTCCTAAAGTTCAACCAAAAGAGATATACCGGATTGGTACCTTTCATTTTGGATCTTCTATTGCGATTAAAATAATGGAAATAACTGTTCAAATCAGTGATACTGAACAGTCACTAAAATTACTTAGTGAAGATGACATAGGTCACTATCGTAAAAAATATAATTTATTTCATATTGGACTAATTTAGGTTTCTTTTAAACCTATTACTTTACAAGGTTTAAATACGTCTATTATGACATCTCTCAAAGATGGACGATGTCTAGACTGGAGTCAATCCCTTATGGGAGTTATGCAAACTAGCCTTTGCCGTGGACCAGCCTATTTCAATGTATATCCTAATTTGATTTATCTTTAACTGATAGAAATCTTCTCGAATCAGTTAATTTATATCTCAAAACCAATGGATATAATTTCTTACCAGGATCTAAGACTGTAGCAATAATCTATAGAATTCATTACAAGGTAATGACCTCTTGTGCTCCTAAGGCAAAGCATATCACTAAGCTTGAAAAAACTACTCTGATTGAAACTAATTTGTTGACATCAAAGATAGCTAATAATAGGATAATTAAGTGGGATAAAATAAACTTTCCTAATGAATAGATCTTGAATTTAGCTGCACCTCCAAGAGCAATCATGGATACAAAAATAGATCAGATTATTCAGACTCACGATTATGAGGTGAAAGTAAGATTTACTCCATAAGACAAAAGTAGACTTTGGATATCTAGTTCTAGAATATCATCTTACTCCATATGAAGACCTTCTATACCATCCTCTTCTATTGCTTCTTCTTCTACCAAAGGCAAAGAAGAAAATGACGTTAAAAAAATAACTTTCAACAAAAATGTAATTGCATATCCGAAATATTATACAGATGATTCCAATCTTTCTGAGTCAGATTTTAAGGGTAACTTTCTTCTTGTCATTTCTGAGGATTTATCTAAAAACCCAGATATCAGAAACATACTTGATCAGATATATTATGATGATAGTGAATTTAGAAAATGGTATGAGAAAATCTATTCTAAAGATGAAATAAAGAAACGCAAGGATGTTTACTATAATCATCTTAGTACCACAGGTATGATTGAACCATTAAGAAATTGGTTTATAGAGTTTTTTGTTTCTTCTGAACTAACATAAATCAATGTGTTAGAAGAGAAAGTTTGGATCCTTAATACCGGATCTATTGGTACCAAGATTAAATCTGCGTATCCTCCGAATGAATCAATAAGATTCACATTCAAAAATATGGCTGAACAAATTGAAGCCACTTCTTTTCTCAAATTAGTTGAGAGTAAAGAAGAAATAATACTAGAATTCCAAAAGTTAGTAATAAAAAATAACCTTACTAATATATTTATCCAAATCATGGCTAAACAACTGACTTAAATTGAATCAGTTTTGGAAACTTTATTACATAAGATTAGTGTAATAAAGAATTTAGATCTTTCTTATATGCCGTCGTTAAAAGAAACGACAAATATATCCTTAAAACCTCCTTCTGATGTTGAAGGATACAAAGTTAGAGCTCCTGAAGTCACTAAGGAAGATATTATTGAGATGATTTCTCAGTTTAGGAAGACAAATTTGCATACTATTAATGCTGAAGAGCAGTTACTTAAAGAGCTTATAGCTCATGCTAGGAAGATATTTCGTGAAGAACCTAAAATACAGGTTCTTGGAAAGCAAAGCTATAACTTTCACACTACTTCTGAAATAACAGAAGAAGATATTCGGTTTGAATCTTCATATCATCATATTGTAGATGGGGAGGAAGATATCAATCCAATATCGATTGAAAAGATAGAAAGATCTTTTTTGAGTCATGTTGATGGTCATTAAAAGATCAAGGATACCAATTATGGTAATAACCAGTGTATGTACAGCCCGTCAAGTATAATAAACCAAACTTGACAAAATACTACTATAAAAGACCGACTCCTGTCGATGTCTTATTTGAAGAAAATGATTCAATAATTCAGAATCATTATAGTGGTGGAGATATCTATGAATGGAACATATATGGTGCTTCTGATAATCAAATTTATGACCAATTACATCGTATGATGATGTATTCTAATATAGCTAAAGTTAATGGCAATTCAGATAAAGATATTGTAGGCTTTATCACTTGTGGTTTCTCTGGCACTCTTAGAGTCTGGTGGAATAACTGTTTAATAGTAACACAAAGAATGGAAATATTGAATTCCGTTAAAAATGAAAACAATAAACAAAAACAAGATGCTGCTTATGCTCTTATTGTTACAATATTAAAATATTTTACAAGAGAAATAATCGACCATGGAGAGAGAGAGAGAAAGAGAGAGAGAGAGAGAGTTATAACTCTTTTTCTGAACTTGAGATGTCCAACATTAACTCACTTTAGATGGTATAAAGATACTTATCTAAGTAGAGTAATGCTATTGGGAGATGCAAATGATGCTGATTGGAAATCAAAATTTATCGATGGCCTTCCCAATCTCTTTGCAGAGAAAATTAGACAAGGATTAAGGAACCAAAATAATGGAACAATTTCTTATGCTTAATACACTTATGGAAATCTTATCAATAAGTGCAATGAAGAAGGCTTAGCTTTATGTAATGACCTAAGATAAAAAATTAAATAAAATCTTATAAATTAACTGAGATAAAGCAATTAGGAGAATTCTACGAAAAATTCACATTTGATACTTCTAAGCAGCCTCCAATTCGAAGGGTAAAGAAAAAGATTATAAGAATTTCAAAGATAATAAGAAATCTTATAAGCGCAAAAATTATTCTTCCAGAAAATATGATAAGAGGTAGGAATCAATTGTCTCCAGAAACAAAAATTATTCTAGGAAGCCATCTTCCTCAAAGAATAAATTAGTTAAATGTTACAAATATGGCAAATTAGGCCACTATGCTAGCAAATGCTACAAAACAAAAGCTAAACGAAATCGAAGATGAAGGGTTAAGAAAGACTCTTTATAAATTAATGATCAATTCTGATTATGAGGAAAGTTCATATGATGATGAATTTAGTTCCTCTGAAATTTGTGGCACAGATTATCAATGTAACGAATGTGTTACAAACAATGATATTAATTACTTCAAGTCTATAGTAGAAATGAATGGTTTATCTCTAAATGTGTTAACTCTAAAATATAAACATGAGATAATAGAATCTCTGATTACTGATAGCATTGATAATAAGATCAAACCTAAAATTATAGATCTTTTTGAAAAGATGAATCTAATAATATCCATATGCATAATGAAGATGCTTGTAATATATCCGAAGTAATATCCAGATATCAAAATAGACAGATAAGACCTACAACTATACATGATCTTCAGTCTGAGGTTAAAAATCTAAAAGTAGAAGTTAAACTCCTACATTCTCAGAATGTATTGATCCAAAGACGTCTAGAGCTTCTCAAAAATGCTAATAAAGCAAGAAATGAAGCAATTATATTCGAACAAGGAGAATCTTCTAATAAAGGAGAAAATGAGGATGATAAACTCTCAACTGTTCAAATGGAACAAAAGGCAAGAAGAGATAATCTCTTGCAAAAAATAGATTTATTTATTATCCATATATTCTATATCAAAATAGATCTACTCATTAATAATGAGTACCATATTACCAATTTGATTACAATAGTTTATAGTGGTATAGATCTAAATTGTGTTAAAGAAGGCATTGTTCCTATCAAGTGTTGTGAACGAACTTTTCAGACACTTAGTGGTGCTAATAATAAAGAACTAACCACTCCTTTCAAAATTATCGATGTAAAAATTTGTAAATCAATATTTGCATTCCTTTATATTTAATTATGGTAAAAAAAATATTCCAGCATGTTATCCTAGGAACTCCATTTCTTGAAAGACTCATGCATTTTCAAGAGATAAATAAAAAAGGAATTAGAACCAGCTATAAGGGAAAAATAATAACTTTTGAGTTTATAGCTAACCCTATTGTAAAGATATTAAATGAAATTACTTTGAAAGAAAATCAGATTAATTTCTTGAAAGAAAAAATTGCTCAGGTAAATATATCTCAGTAGTTAAAGAAATAAGAAATCCAGCATAAGATTAGATTGCTTGAAGAGGATTTTAAACTACAAACTTGTAGTAATATTTCTAATGCCTTTTTGGATAGGAAACAACATATTATTGTACTTCTTTATGAAGATATCTTTAATGAGAAAGATATCACGACTAAGGCTATACCTTGTCAGATGAATCAATAATATCTTGAATTATGTAAAAAAAAGAAATCCAAGATCTTTTGGATAAATAGTTGATCAGAAGATCATACTCCCCATGGAGTTGCACAACATTTTATGTTTATAATAATCCTGAAAGTGAATGAGATGTTCCTAGATTAGTTATTAATTATAAACCTTTGAATAAGGTACTTAGATGGATTAGATATCCAATCCCTAATAAAAGGGATCTTCTTAATAGAATTATGAAAGCCAAAATTTACTCTAAATTTGACCTCAAATCTGGTTATTGGCAGATACAGATTGACGAGAAGGATAGGTATAAGACTGCTTTTATCGTTTATTTTGGACATTATGAATGTAATGCCCTACCATTTGATCTGAAGAATGCTCCTTCTTAATTTCAAAACATCATTAATGAAATATTCATTCAGTATTCTAGTTTTATATTATCATATATTGATGATATATTAATCTTCTCTAATACAATTGAAGATCACTTCAAGCATTTGAATATATTCAAACACTTGGTAATCAAAAATGGTTTAGTTATTTCTGCTCCTAAAATAAAACTATTTCAACAAAAAATAAGATTTCTAGGATACGAAATTGTGAATAACACAATTATCCAAATTAGTAGAAGTATATAATTTGCTTCTAAATTCCCATATATGATAACTGATAATAAACAGTTACAAAGATTCCTAGGTGCATTAAATTATGTATCTGATTTTTATCAAAATATATCTAAGGACTCAAAAATCTTGTATCGAAGATTGAGAAAGGATCCTACTCCTTGGAGTGAGGCTCAGACCAAAGCAGTTCAAATTATTAAGCAAATAGTTAAAAAACTACCTTGCTTACACTTAGCTAATGCTGAGTGGTTTAAAATAGTAGAAACATATGCCAGTAATATCGGTTATGGTGGCACATTGAAGCAGAGAAATCCTGACAATAAAAATGAAGCTCTTGTCAGATATTATTCTGGAAAATGGAATAGTGCTCAGCTTAACTATTCAACAATTAAAAAAGAAATTCTTTCTATTATTCAATGTGTCCATAAATTTCTAGACGATCTTTTAAACCAAAAGTTCTTGCTATGAATAGACTGTAGCTCTACTGTAGCTCTGCTAAAACCGTTTTAGAAAAGGATGTTAAAAGTTTACTCGTGATATAGAATTTATTAGAGATAAATATAATTCTCTTCCTAACTTTCTTACTCATGAATTTTTGCAGAATAATGAATAAAAAGAAAGGAAAACAACCATGGATTCCGACACCCATCAATCTTCGCAAAAATACTCCCCATCCCAAGAAAAATATTGTTCTTGGTAGCATATCAGATTCCTCTAATAAGGGAGGAAAACAGGATAATATTCTCGATGATACAATTTTAACAGTTTCATACAAATAGGCGATTGAGACTGAAGAAATCTTTACACAGAAAAATTATTCTGAAGTTATTCTCCAATTGGAAAAATATGATGTTCCGTTGTTGAATGTTCCATGTAAACTTAAGGATAAATATTTGGAAACTTCTATGTTTTATACCAAAGATAAACATCAAACTATTTTTGAGGCCATCCTCATATCCACTAAATCAGTAAAAAATCAACATTTCTACCAGATAGCCAATGATCTCAAGAGTGGAGTATCATACAACAAATTGATCATCCGTAAAATTATGACTTACCAATCTTGGAAGAAATTACATCCTAACCGACCTAAAGTTCTGGTGAACAAAGAACAAAATTTGTCCATATCATACAATTATTGGGACTATATTCATGCCTTCTATAAGGTTTTCTATTTCAATAATATTAGGCAGACTTCTACAGGAACCTTCAGAAAGATGCTGAAGACAATGAAGACAAAAACGTGGTTGATGAAGACTTTCGATAAAGTTCTGTCTACTACGTGGACAATGGAAAATTAAAAACTTTTAAAAGTGAATTACTTTTACATTTTGAAAAGGTAAAGCCTTCCTCCACTACCTAAAGGAGAATAATGACGTTGCTCTGCCATTATTGACAGTGACAACCACTATGAAGCACTTTACCTACAGCTGGATCATTAATTGCAGATGACGGTCATCCAGTTGAGTCGAGATGTCGACATTGTATTATAAACATGGTCGCATCCCTCTTATGTAGGGGTGCTTGTTTCTTCAGTTTAATTCCTGTACTCTCTTTAAGTTCTTATTGTGTGCTACTTATTATCATTCAATAAACACTTTCAAGATTCTTGTGATATATATATATATATATATATATATATATATATATATATATATATAAGCTATTAGTTATTTTTTTCTTAATTTTTAGTTGTAATGATTCACTTAAGCTAATTTTTAATTATTTTTTTGAATTATTGGCATTACGTTCGAGATCTGACGTAACGCTCAGGATTTTGTGCATACTGCATTGCATGCCTTTGGGCCCGCTGCCCCCAACTCGCACTATTTATAAATGGAAGGAATTAATGCGCTCCCGTGGCTCGATCCACTGATCTTTTGCTACCCAGCCATTGTCGTATACCTCTCCTCGGTAACCACAAGAGCTATTTATAATTAAAAGTTGGTTTTAAAATTATTTTCTTCTGTTTCTTTTTAATTAATTGAGGATATACATATGGCTTAGCGCATGCACAGTAGAAGAGGTTTTAAGTGCTATATTTTGATTTTATTCAAATTTTGTAGCACTTGAATGCTATAATGCACTACAAAAATACACTATTTTAGCAATAAAATTATCCGTCGCTAAAATATATTTTTTCTTCGCCATTTGCATTTACCGATGGATTAGCGATGAAAAGGTTCAATCAGAATAACTAACGTCACTACAAATTTTTTTTCGCTAATCCATCACTATATCGACGGATTAGCGACGGATTGAGCGACATAAAACCAGCGATGGATCAGCGACGTATAAGTTTCGTCGCTAAACTTTCTGACTACTTACTGACAGATTAGCGATGGATTTTGTGAGCCAAAATTTGCTAATTTTTTGAAAGGTTTTACACATTCAGGGTTCACAGAGTTCATCGCTAATCCATCGCTAATCCGTCAGTCTTAATGACGGATCAGCGATGGATTTTAGCTACTGATTCTGATACATATTTGGCATATTTTGGGTGTATCATACGGTTTAACGACGGAAATTTCGGTCACTGGATAGTTGCTAGCCTGAGATTTTTCATATTTTTTGTCAAAAATTCGTCGCTGACCTGATATTTTTCAGATATTTCGTCGCTATTACGTCGCATGTCCGTCGCTAAAGGTAATATTTTTTCCAGAAATCAATTTCTGTTGAGCATATACCTGTTATACATTCACCAATTTTCACACAAATAAAGTTCACACATGCAAATTCCACAAAAACTAATAAAACCAACACAATCATGTACAAATGTTATATAAACGTTGAAATAATAAAGTAGAGTAATCCAAACATGTATAAATAACTGTTATACAATCTGACAAAGTCAAATAAATACAATCAAGTTAAAAAATACAACAAACTAAAAATAATCCCATAAACACAAAAAATCCATCAAGTCGACGGTGGAGGCGGCGGCGACTGTCGGTTAGCCATGTACTGCCCCTCAACCATAGCGATGATATCCTGTAGATCATCAGGAGCAACGGCATATGGAGCAGTGGCAAGAGCCGTTGAAGGAGATGGAGTACCCAACGATGCAGTCGAAGGAGCTGGAGCCGTCGGAGTAGTCGTCAGAGGAGCCATCGTAGTAGCCATCGGAGGAGCAGGTGCTGCAGCATCATGAGTGTCTATCAATTGTCGTCGTCGTGAACTTCTCCAGAGATATCGCACCAGAAGGAGCGCCATAGCCGGGCACTAATGGAGCTGGAGTAGCCGTCGAAGGAGCTCTGAAAAGAAACGACGACATCGATGCCAACTATCCGGTACTGTACACGCTGCCACCTTTTTCTCTCATGACAGCTTGTACCCACCGATTGTTTCTTTCAGTCGGTGTACTCCTCTCAGCGCCCCCCTCTAACATCTCATACGTCTCCTATATTTATTTATATAAATAGGTTTAGAGTTAAGGATTTTAGAGTTATATCTTCGTAATAAAAATGGAGTGGAAACATCATTATGAGATTGGCCAATTTTTTTTAGAATGGGCAATTGTGAACTATCCGCTTCAAAAATGATAGTTAATTAAACTGAAACCAATGTAGAGTCAACGACTAAATAGTGGTATGAGCACCCTGGTATTTATATAGGGTTAGTTTGGTAATTAATAATTATTTTTTTATTTTAATACTTATTCGATAATTTAATTGAACTCTGGAAACCAACCACCATGGTTTTAAAATCTTGAGTGCAACACTAGCCTTTCCCTTCCAACCAACCCATTCACTAGAATGCATAAATCAATATTTTGGATGAGTCTAGTTTGAGCCCATGAATTAGGCCCATGGATTAGGAGGTTGGATTAATTAGAGAAACCATTAGACTAGAACCTTCCCTCCCTAATTAAATTCTTCATGAGAGGCCCCAAGGGGTATTTGTGACTTTTCACATTGCATTGAGGGGGTGTATATGGCCGGTCATGGTAGAGAGGAAAGAGAAATTATTCACTTCACCAAATTCCCAAATTCTAGATCTAAAATTTTCCTCTTCCAAATTTCCTCATTTTCCTCATTAATTTTCCCCCAATTCTTCACCAATTCCTTCCCTATTCATTAATTGAGGCTACTACATAAATAATCTATAAGAAGAAAGCAAGGAGCAAGGAGCAAGGAGCAAGGAGCAAGGAGCAAGGAGGAGGAGGCCAAGATCTACAAGGAAAGGAGCTACTTGGCACTTGGGGACTTTTTATTGGGAATCCATCTCCCAATATGTATATTTTAGTTTTCCCCTTCTATTAGACTATAGATCTGAGATTTAGCCATGAGAAATCAACCCACATGCATAGGCTACCGATAAAAATTGGTTTTAGGTTCATCGTAGACCGACGGTGAAAGTTATGTCCAATTTGGTGCCAATTTTGGAGGAATTCCGAGATTGACACATATTGTGCTTATCATTGGGCCTAATAGATCTAATTGACATTTGATTGCTCGTTTGTAACTAATGTCGTGCCATACGTGCCGTATCTCATCAATTTGACGAAACAGGTTAATTTTAGGGGTTTTCCTCCGACACGCGGCCTTGTGCATATCATGTTGTGACACGGACACATAGATGCTCTAATTACCATATGTATTATTCATAATTAGTATTTTAGACTTGCTCGTGTCCTCCGGGTTGCGTTTGGTTGTGTGTTGGAGCCGTATCGCAAGCGTATCATAGAGAAAGTGTGATACGGGTGCGGTGCACTCCACGTGTTTGTTGTTTGGTCCTTTTTACTATATGTACATATGTATATATAATAATTAGGTGATATATATATATGCATATAATAGTGTATTTATGATTAGTGTATATGTGTGTGTCTATATATATATATATATCCCCACTTATATAAACACATATATACATTAACACATATATACATATAAGCCAACACACACACACACATACATATATATATATATAACTAGTTATTCATGTATGTGTATGTTGTAGTTAAGTGTGGGGATATATATATATATATATATATATATATATATATATATATATATATATATATATTGAGATACTTTGATGTATATACATATAGGTATATATATGTGTTGTTATATACATATAGAGCTATATATAGAGAGTTGAGTGTAGTGTGTGGTTGTGTGTGTGGATGTGTGTTGTGAGGACTCGGTACAGAGGTACACAGCTACAGCAAGGGGTCTCAACAGTGTGGAGCATAACCACTGTGTAGTCGGGCACTGCATAGTCACTGTGCAGTGCACACAGGTAGACCACTGTGCAGTACCTGTAGCATCAATGTTTCAGTTGTGTATCAGCAGCTAGGATAAGGGGGGGGGGGGACTAGCACTGTGTATCAGTGTCTTCACAGTGGTGTCAGTCCACTGTGCAGATTTTGATGCACGGTTCGGTCAGTTTTGAGGTTTTGTCTTGAGTTTGGGTATGTGGTTTAGTATCAGTTTTGAGGTATTAGATTAGCTAGTTATGTTAGTGTGTAGTATTTACATCTAGTTAGTTGGTTGTGTTTTGGTATAGATACTTGATTTCATATATGTAAACTTGGTTAGCAATTAGTTAGATAGGTTTTAGAGTTTGTTAGTATTCATGATAAGCATTTGGTATTTAGCTAGATAGCTAGTTATAACTACCTTATTAGTTAATAGTTAGCCTAGTAGTTGTTATGTAACTAAACATGCATCTAAGTATATTAGTGTAGGCATGTAGATATATATATGTTAGTAAATAGTTAGCTATGTATGCATGTTTTGTTAATAGTTAGATACATTATAGTATTGGGTCATATATGTATTAGTTATATGTGTATGGGTTATATTAGTATTTGGGTTACCTTGGAATACCAAGGTATTACCAAGCTATTGGGTCGATTCCCAAGGTATTGAGTTTAGGTATCGAGATAGGTGCGATACGCATTGGTGCAAGGCCAAGGTATCATAATTTCCTTGTTTTGATCTAGTATTATAATATATGACTTGTACATATATCTAAAATACTATTTTCATATACGAAAACTTGTGTATCTTAGGATAAGGTTCCTTGAGTGCCTTGTTGTATCATAGCTTAGCTAGTATAGCATAGCTTCTTAGTGCATCAACTTAGTGACTTGGTGTTAGACTCTTGCAACCTAGATTTCACTGGTTTGACTTAGAAATAACGTATCGACTTAGAATTGCATCAACTTCACTTATTTTCATTCTTGAACCTTGTATTGATGCAATATACCATATATAGGTTGTGTGACACCAACTTGGGCATCGAGAGACACACCTTGCTCAGGACGTCAGGCGAGTACATTTCTCTGATAGTTTTTAATTCATAATATTATATATATGCATGTTCTAAAATTGTATACATTGATCCCGACACAGTAATTTCATAGACTGGCACTATATGAATCCCATTAGGAGATGTTATCCCCTACTGTGTTCAGCGGGTACTCGTATACATTGTATCTCATCGTATATATTGTGTATTGATTATATTTCATGTTCACACACTGCTCGTATTCAGTGTGCTTATTCGTGTACACCCACCGCTCGTGTTCGGTGGTTATGATATTCGTGTATACCAACTGCTCATGTTTAGTGGTTATATTTCGTGTTCGTAGGGTGTCGTGATTGGATCCATCGGTATTAGTTAGGGGTAGAAGAGTAGGAGTTGATTATGTGACAAAGCCATTGTTACATCGTGTACATTCTGGTTACATACCTCACTTGTAATCATCTTACCTGATCATGTTCACCCAACCCGATCACATAATGAAATTGTATTCTGAGGCACATTAGTTAGTTTAGATTGCAGTTATTTCATCATATTGCTGATATTCATATTGTTGATCTATTCTCTCGTACATTACCTGTATATCTATTGTTCATCATTCATATGTTTAGTGATCTTGTATTTCATTTCTATATCTGTTTATATGCTCGATTATGCTATTGAAACTACTTTCAGAGGTATGTACTTCGCTCCAATCCTGACTGAATATATTTTTCTAGATGACTAGATTTTAGAGCAGTGTCCCACATTCTACGGGCCGCAAGATGGCGTACCTATAGAGAAAACTCCTATAGACCTGGAGGACTTAGTTGCAGAGCCCAAGGAGGTCTAGTTATTTGTTTTGAATTATTTTAGACTATTATTTTGGTAGATTCACATCTTGTATATTATTTTAGATTGTGGATTGTATCTTTATTCTTTCCTTCGCTATTCCATTCGTGCATTATTCTTCCTTAGTTTGTTTTGTGATTGAGATTAATTATACTTGTGAGATACCATATTGCTCGTCCGTTTGGAGTTGAGATGATTGACAGGTACCATATTATATTGTTGAGATGTTAGATAGTTAGAAATGATCCAAACAATGTTCTACCGCCGATTCTGCGGTGTAGGCTGCGTGTAACCACGTACTCGTGCCCGAATATCCGGGTACGGGTCGTGACACATTTTCAGTGGTGGCCCATGCAGGTCTCATCTATCCTACGATATCGCACTACTTGCGACTCTAGATAGAGATCGTAGTGGTGCTCGTCTAGAGTGCTGCTACGAGCCTGCTTTAAGAAATATGATTTAGGCTGAGTGTTTACTCAATCACACCTAGGCAAATTTTAATATCTATTTTTGCAAATCCTTATCTATTTAATATTGCTTTACTTTGAATAAAGTTCTGTCATTCTTTGATGATATCGTATCATATTCAATATTGATTACATATTTTAATCTATCTTCATGATGCCGCTGAAGACGCGTTCCCTGCGATCAGGTGCCGCGACAGCGCGATCAGTCACTTCATCACCCATGAGGGCAGCACCCTCAGGCGATGGTCCATCACCTATATTCAGGAGGTCAGCTTTACTTGTCCAGGTGGGCGTATCGGCAGCAGCTTTCGGAGGTACTCCACCTCCACTACCGAGGAGCGGATAGGCAGTTTTCGAGGATCTTCTACCTCCACCACCAGTAGTTGATCAGACGCAGATGTTCGCGCTCTTCCAGCAGATGATAGAGGCACAGCAGCAACAGTCCGAGGTCCTGTGACAGAGCGTAGAGAACACTCACCAGATCGCACTTACAACAGTGGAGAGAGCTACTATAGCCCAGCCACAAACTACACCAGTTCAGTTTATTCTGTATCAGCCGAGGCCGGATACCAACATTGACTTCAAGAGGATGGGCCCAAAGGACTTCAGAGGCACCGAGGGGATTATCTATGCGGACGAGTGGATCGAGGACATCGAGCAAAACCTGCGGCTGGCGTAGATTCCAGAGATACTACAGATAGAGGCAGCGGGTTGGTCGCACAACTGTCCCTCACAAATTCGTAATTCCATGCCTTGTTTTGGTCGCACAACTTTCATGATATAATTACGAGGAAATAATGATTAATTAACCTTTTATCTTGTCGTACGATTTTAGCTTACCACACCAACCCATTGCTTCCAACTAAATCCATGCTATAAGACTAACTAGTCCTATTAAGCACATGACACGAGTTGTGTTATTCTAACCCCCTACATACTCCCAATATAATATTATGTAGAAAATAGAATTTATGGATTTATTTTATTAATTTAACATTCATTAATATTTAGTAAATACCTTTTTAATTAATATAAATTTGGTTGTAAATTATTTGTTGGAGGAAACATAAATTTTCTAGAATTTTTCCAAGTCCCTAACTATTTTTGGGGATTTTATACATATAATTATTGAATAAATAAAACAAAAGAAAAAAATAAAAAAATAAAAAAAATTCTAAACCCAAACCCGTTAACCCTAACCCAAACCCATTAAACCTAAAACTACTCCCAGACCCTCTCTCATTCTATATATATGTAAATAAACCTAAAACCCTAACCCTAATCCAACACCACCCCCACCATCACCCACGCCTACACCACCTCCACCATCACCTGCCGGAGCAGTCGACCGCCGCAGCGCCATCGCGCCGCAGCAAGGCTGGAGCGCAGCCGCAGCAGCCGTGCGGCCGGCAGCAACAACACCATACCCCCCCTTCGCGCGAAGGTTTTGCCCTCCTCGCTCAACCATTTTGTATTCTGTCTTCGCTGGTATGTTCACAACCTAACCCTCTAGGATTTTCTTCAAGTAGAACAAATTTAGGCACCCGGATTTGATCAAAAAATCGATCGGAAGATGGCCGAAAAACTTTTTAGAAATAGTTCAGGAATTCAGTTCAAGTACCCCTGTTCATGTCCAATTATCTACCATATTATTAATTATTTTTAAAATATAATTGAAGAACTTCTTCATAATATAACCAAAAATTTTACTGTTCTTTTAGTTTTTATTAGTTTGCTTTAATGGTTAAATTATTCTGGTTCCAAACGACTAAAAACTTTTTTAAAAAAAATACCTAAAATCTTTTATATGGGGTAAGTCCCGCCATATGAGGCCATGTCGTCACGTGCGAACTGCACCAAAAGGCACGTATCGTAAACGCGGACGTGTGGGATTTCACGAAACTTGATTTGGATGTGCGTGCACACCGGAATCAACGCGTATCCGTCAAAAAATACAGTATCGGCCTATTTTGACACCTCGCCATAACTTCGTGTTTACTCGTCGATTCGTAACGAAACTTTTACCATTGGATTTACAGCGTTATGCTGGTCCCGTGACCCAAGTTTAGTTTAATTCTGAGAATGTTAATGAAACGTTATTTTGTGGGCCCCATTGTTCTATATGACGGGCGATTTCGTGATCGGCTCATCAGAATTTAGTTCTGGACGTTTCGTTGGTTTTGTATCGTCATTCTAGACTCGTAGACACTAATTTTATGAATTTGGTTTTATCTCTGGCATATTTTTCGGTGCGAAGTGGGCCACATGTGCACCCCGCTTTGACCCAAAACTGTCAATTCTGCTCCTTTATCCAAATTGGACTTATGAGAGCAATGATGATATTTGTTTCAGCATCCGGAGGTGTACTTGCAGATTCCACTTTTCCAGGAGCAGTTGGCGGAGTTCAGAACCTAGGCAAGTGTACCTTGCCAAACCTGGAGAGATCCTGTTATATTATCTGCTTGTATTTCTTTTTGTTTATATATATTCTTGTGATGTGCCTGTTCAACCTAGGACCGTGAGACGTTTCTTAGCGTCCGAACAAGATTCAGGTATAGACGCTGTACGCGGAGTCGTGCAATGCCACTTAGAGAGTTGATTCCATAATCCTATTTTTTTACGTGCTTGCTTTACCAAGTACGCTGTACCGTAAGACACTTGACACTATTTCATGTGACATAATCTTTTCTGAGTTATTCATGGTGATTCTGTATAGACTTTCAGGATTCGTGACATGAGACTTGCATATTTTTTATGGATATCATTATGACTCGTTGTGCTAGCTAGAGGTCGTGATCTTGCGTGTTATGGACATGAGACATCGTGAACATAAGACATGAGGTTACATTGGGTAGGGAGAGAAACACAGGCTACAGGCTGATTATTTATATATATACTACTAAAGCTTCCTAAGATTATGTCTTAGATCTTTGGCATATATACTGGAGTCATGATACTACTTGCTGCTATGGGCTCCCTGACACAGAGCCTGTAGTGGTCTCAGCCTGAGTACTAGTGATGCTCTCATTTGCATTTTACTTAGCTGGTTACATAGCTTATCCTGAGGATCTGTTTATATTTACTTATTATATTTCATTTAGCTTGAGTGTTTATTGTACCTTGCTATGTCCCCTGAGGACCTGGATCCAGATTATGTCCCCAGGTGTAGACGAGAAGAGCTATCCCAAGGTTTACGGGGCAGGTGCTACTATTGGAGACGTACAGGTTGCAGAGGACGAGGTTATTCCGGAGGACTTCTCTTGAGCACACAGTATTCTCACCATTCATTTATTATGCTTAGTGTTCTTAGATATTTGATCTTGTAGTGACTTTTGGATATTGTACTTAGAGTTATTTTCCTTTCCATTTTGATGACCGGTTGTTACCCGTGATATTATTTATATTGCTTTGATTGGACAGATCATTTTATATTATTGTGACTGGACTTGTCTCTTTGTAATTTTGTTACTTATTGTGGATGAGATTAGATATATAAACCGTGACAGGTATTTGTAGACCATGTTATATGTATTACAACTTAAGTGCACTCTAACGGGTCCATTAAATTGGGATTGCCCATTGGAGTTGTGCTGCTGGCCATTGCCACGTGGCTAGTCCCTTGGTATTTTTGGACTAGGGCGTGACAGTGGAGTCACTTCGTCATGAGGCATTTTTTGTGATATATTTGATTTTGGTTAGAGTATTATATTAGATACTAGATATCATAATATATGTATATAATTTGAGTTATATTTTCTATATTTGATTTTTATGATATCTTAAAATAGGATATTAATCAAGGTTCAAACTATCTGAATCAGAATCGGTATCAGACCATTCCTATGACTAAGAAACCTAGAATCTAATTAAATTATAAAAATAATCTAATTGAATTAACAAAATATTATAAAGATAACTTACATATGCTTTGGCCGCCCGCTCATCTACGAGCTTTCCATCCTTCTTTCTTTTATGGGTCCGCTAGAAAATAATGGAAAGTCAACAGTCTTGGGGTCTTCTTCGGCTCTGGCGGGCTCGTCACACTATAAAAATTAAGCAATTAATAAATAAGCAAAAATAATAGAATTACAAAAAAATTGATCTAGCAATTTTTTTTAATACTAACCATCCGTCAAAAATGCTTGACAGTCGGAATAGATCCACCTGTATGGAGACCACCCTTAGCACGGGAAGCCTTCGCCTTCTCGCACTTGGCCTTGTAGGCCGGGGTGTCCATCTTATTCTTCATCTCATTTCAGTACTCCGCCTTCAGCCACTCCTTGTGGTGATCCGGTCTAAGTTATGTCAGCGCCTTCTAGTCATTGATCATATCTCTCAACCTCTTACGGGCGATGGTCTTGTAGCACTTCCGGATATCACTATCTCTATGATCCGGCCACTAGTACAACCTCTGCAAATTAGAAAAATATTTTTTATCATTGTAATCAATAAAATTATATATTATAAAATAAAATTCATATACATATCCCGAGCATCTCCAGCCAAGTGAATCGTCTATCGAGCGGGATGTCACTGAAGTTGATATAAGGGCCATCAAAGTAGTCCCGCAAGATCTCCCCCAGATCATTCTCATCCTTGATTGAAAATAATCTGAAATAAGTAGACAATATACAATTAGAATAAAAATTACAAAATAAATGTGTGAATTGACAAATAAATGCTTACGTCGCTCCATCGGCCCATAGCTCGAGACGACATATATTGGCTGGCCACTCTGGTAGAGTAGGGGGGTCTGCAAATCCTGGACGGCGGACATATACTCCGTTGTCCAC
Organism: Iris macrosiphon; assembly: GCA_036927795.1. Lineage (NCBI taxonomy): Eukaryota > Viridiplantae > Streptophyta > Magnoliopsida > Asparagales > Iridaceae > Iris > Iris macrosiphon. The sequence continues at coordinate 164,014,064 of JAYESA010000010.1, read as the reverse complement.
AAGAAGGCCTGTAAATGTATTTGCTCCTGTGGGAGCAACTGGTGGAGTAACCGGTATAGTAGTGTCGGTAGTAGCTGGAGTAGAAGAAGGGGTAGCAGCTGATGGCAATCCGGGATACGGAGTAGCTCCTCCTACTGAAGAACGAGTATATGGAAGGGATAAACCATCCGCCGCATCTACGAACTCGTCCTCAGGTCGTGTGCGAGAATCTGGGGTAGCAGGCGTAGTGGACGGAGGATGCTACGAAGATGATCCTCTCTGAACTTGTCATTGTCGTCGTCGTCATCCTCATCCTCGTCGTCGTCATACTCATCTGGGGTAGCAGGCGTAGTGGCAGGGATAAACCATTTACCATTCTTTAGGTAAATCTGCAACAAATAAAAAAATGGTATCATCAAACAGATAATCATAAAGTAATGGTATGGTAAAATAAGAAAATACTAGTATGATGATAAAATAAATAATAATTGTGTTATGAAATAATTAAATAAATATCTAAGCTAATGCATATGTATGTATCTACTAATCTTCTTCATCTTTCGAATGGTCATCGTCTTCCGAATCATTTTCTGAATCGTCTTCATCTTCTACTTCTTCATTTTCATTTTCACTTCCACTTCCACTATCACTATCACTATCACTATCACTATCACCTTCATCTTCCAATTCTTGTTCTTCGCTCGATACCTCCATATCAGAGTTCTCCTCTATATGAGATAAATCTTCTATCTCAATCTTTTAGTCAACCCTATCATCCTCTATGGTAACGTCAACTCCCATACCATCAACACCGGCCGAACTCATATATGCAAGTTGAGGCATGACCACCTCATCCTCTTGGTATGCTGGATCCCCAACATTATATGTTCTTCTAGCTTTGGTTTTGCATAGAGTCCACCAATCTTTATTATTGTGTCATCGACTAGGATAGCTCGTATAATACACTTGAACCGTTTGACTAGCCAACACAAATGGTTCAAAACCTATATATTTTTTTGCATATTTTATATCAACAAACCCAAACAGTTTGTCAATTTTTCATCATTGCTTGGGTGTTGTATCGAACCAATCACATTTACACAACATAATTTTTGTCTCATAAGAGTAATCCATAATAGTCGAATTCTGGATCGGCATCGTAGTCGAATCCAGCTCCACAACATCTCTTAGTACACCCCACACATACTCCAGAATTCTTTGTATACTTAGCCTCCTCATCGACAAATGATTGATTAATAGACTTATAGTGGTTCTAAATTTAAAGCCATTGATGGTGTATCCATCCCAACACTTTGCCCTCTTGCTTGGTACGATAGCTAATGCTCGAAGTCATTCATTCTGTAAGTCTGTACCATGACGAAAAACCTAAATATCACGTATCATATAGACATTAGACAAAGCTTGGTCTGAATGCTAAATTTAGAATACTTAATGTTTAGGATCCGTACATAATTATGGAACCACGATTGAAATTTTCTATCAACCTCTCTACCAAGATCATCTTCATTAATATTAAGTCTCTCCATTTTACCTCAGTTCTAAAAGTAATATGATAATAAGGAGAACAGTTAGAGCAATTCTTTTCCAAGTATATACAAAATTAAAATATCTAGGAAAGATGTGTCGCTTACTTCTCAATATCTTGTACCTCTTTTATACCACTATTTAATAATATATACCGATGAGCGACTTCAAACTCATTGTCTTCCAACCAACATACTTTAGTAGCACTTGTAGGCTTCCCTCCCATATTGAAGATAGTGTGGATTACACTATTCGGGACATCATCCCTACCATCATCATTCCTTGGGGGCTCTATTACAATTTATTCTGACATGAGTATCAAAGTAGATAGGACAGAAGTTTGAAACCTCCTCAATGATATATGCTTCACGTATCGAAGCGTCTACATGAGCTTTATTGCCAACCTTCTTCTTCAGGTGATGTAGATACCTATAGATAATATATTGAATCTTAGAATTATTTGAATAAAGAAATTATTAGTATAAAGAATTTCTACCTCTCAAATGGATACATCCATCAATAATGGACGGGAGCACCGACGCGTGCTTCGTATGCAAGATGAATCGGCAAATGCTCCATACTATCAAAAAAATTGGGGGAAGCACCCTTTCTAACTTACCCAATGTCAATACAATCTTCTCCTAAATTTCTATTATATGTTGCACCATCAACTTGCTTGAACACAAATATCTAAATAATATAGATAATTCGGCCAACGTAGTCCATACTTGATGAGCAACATCTCTCTTAGGGCAATATGTAGTAACCTCTCCATAAACATATGGAAATCATGACTCTTCATCCCTGTTAGCTTGTGTACGTTGAGATAAACACATCTTGCCAGATTTGACATGTACCCGTCAAAAAATCTCAACTTTGAAATCCAGTTGCATATTACCAATTTATTCTCCCCACTTAATGTAAATGGTGTTGGAGGCTTGACCCAATTGCCGTTGCCACTTTGTTTTGGGTACAAATTTGAACGCCTATAAATAATTTTTAAGTCTTTTCTTGCTTTGACATTGTCTTTCATTTTTTCTTTGATATCCATCACCGTATTGAAGATGTTGTCGAATATATTCTTTTCGATATGCATAACATCAAGATTGTGCCTTATGAGATTGTCCTTACAATAAGGTAAGTCCCAAAATATACTCTGCTTCCTCCAATTATGCCTATGTGCGAACCCTTAAAAGTGATCGACCGATATCGGATCTTCCGTCACAGTCGGCAATCTATCTACTTCTTTCCAAACTTTATCTCCTGTCAGTCTCAACAGGGGAGGAGATAGTTCTTATTTACCATCTCTAAAGACATCTCTGTTCCTTCTCCACGGATGCAACGCAGAAAGGAACTGACGATGATAATAAAAAAAGTATGCTTTTTCTCTCTTCTGGAAACAGAATGCCTTACTCTTTTCCATACATATAGGACAAGACCAAGTACCATGAGGAGTACACCCCGATAACATCCTATATGCTAGAAAATCGTTGATGGTCCACATAAGAGACTCTCTCATCTTAAAGTTATGCTCCTTCGATATATCATATATCTGAACGTCGAATTACCATAATTATTTCAACTCATCCACCAACGGCTTTAAGTAGATATCAATGTTCATCTTTGGATTTTTTGGACAGGGTATGATAAGTGTCAAGAAAATGTAAGGAGTCTTTATACACATCCATGGTGGTAGATTATAAGGAGTCAAAATCACCGGCTAACAAGAGAACTGAGATTTTGACTGTTCGAAAAGAGTGAATCCATCAGAACATAAACCCAACCGAATATTCCTGGGCTCTGTAGCAAATTCAGGATGACACAGATCAAAATATTTCCATGCCTCTCCATCGGAAGGATGAGATAATTCTCCTTCATCCATCTTTCGTTCTTTGTTATGCCATGTCATATGTTGTGTTGTATTTACGGACATATACATCCTTTGCAGCCTCTTTGTGATCGACAAAAACTTTATGTAATTGTAGGGACGCAACCTTGCTCGGGCAGTTAACTTTCCTTTGCCCCGAATTGGCTTGTACCGGTCCGCATGACAAAAAATACATTTATATTTATCATTGGTCTTCTTGTAGTACAACATGCAACCGTTTCGACCATAATCTATCTTTTTGTAGCCTAATCCGAGTTTTCGTATCATCATCTTTGACTTGTGAAAGTTTTCAGACAACTCCTTCGATCCTTTTGGCAACAACTCTCTAACAAACTTAATTATCCGGTCGTAGCATTCATGTGACAAGTTAAAATTAGACTTTAGGTTCAACAACCGCATCACCACCAACATGACATAATGAGAATCACAACACGGGTATAACGGAGTATCGGCATTCTTGAACATTTCATCGAATTCCTTCGCATCAGGATTATGATCCTCCGGATCAAAACTTGGACAGGCCGCATCAAATATCAACTCATGCACCAGGTTTCACGGTCGATATTCAAAGTTATCTCCGAGAGTGGACTCTTCTACCTCCGTATTGAAGGAGGAATGATGAAATTGCAAAAATAAAGGTTCTCCTTGAGCCATCCACTCCTTGTAGTTCGGTATGAAACCCTTTTTGTAGAGATGCTCCCTCACGAGATCCACCTCTTTGAATGGTATATCACGATATTTGACACAAGGACACTTGATGAGCCTTCCATCCATAAAATAAGGTTGACTACTGGTGTATTTGAGAAATTTCTCAACGTCCGCCATGAAATTATCTATCGAACAAATTCTACTCTCATGTCGCCGATTATACATCCATGATCGGTCAACTAAGTATCGACTCATTGATTCTGCATGTACCATATATATTAATTCAAACAATATGGATTAATTAGATTCAAGATGAGTTAAGATATTTGCTAAATGATTAGTTAGTTAGGATACTTGATGAAGAAGTCTCATAAAGAACTAAATATTTTAAAGCTAGAGTTATGATACTTGTTTTACCCGTATCCAAAATTATACTTCCTCGACATTCATCCGAATATGGACGATACATGCCTTACCATAGTAAGATTGTAAAAGCAAGTAAAAAATAAACTTATCTATCACATGTAAACTAATCGGCAATGGTGACTACTAAGAAACAACTAATCGGTAGTATCGACGGTTTCAGATTGTAGTATGAGATTTTTTTGTAATGGAAAGCAAATAACTATTAGCAAATTATTAACATTTTAGAAAATATATGTTATAAATTTATGCATAATTTTGAGTATTTTCGGTGTTTTTTAGTATTTTTGAAAATGAATACTAGTGTTTTGTATCGTGTCCATACGGGTCCGTGTCTAGTATTTTTCAAAATGAATACTAGTATTTCATATCGTGTTCGTACATTTATGCATATGTTATACATTTTTAGAAAATAACTATTAGCCAAAGCTACCAGCGTTTCGTCTCGTATTCGTACGGGTCAGTGTCTAGTGTATCACGTCTGTACATGTTTGTGTCCAATGTATCGTGTCTATACGTGTCCAGCACCCAAAATCCAAATACAATAATTAATAAAATTAAAATGAGGGTTAGGGTTTACCTTAGCCACCCGGAGGAGGAGCAGAGAGGAGAGGGGTGGTAGGTCACCGAAGAGGGAGAGAAAGCGGTGGCGGGTCACCAAAGAGGGGGAGTATACAGGGGCGGATCATCAAAGGAGGGGTCTGGTCGGGATCGGGGTCGCCGTGAAGGAGGGGGCGGGTCGGGGTCGGGGTCGCCGCGAAGGAGGGGGCGGGTGGTCGGAGGAGGGGGCCCACCGCGAAGGAGGGGGGGGGGGTGGGTCGCCGGAGGAGAGAGGAGGGTTCGGGCGAGAGGGAAGAGGGAGAGAGCTGGGTATGGGAAAATGAAACGCGCCAGAAAATTTAATATTTTATAGCGATGAATTTTCCGTCGCTAGTCCGTCACTGAGGAAAATTCGACTTTTCCACGACGGACTAGCGACGAAAATTTATATACGTTTTCTAAATAAATGAATTTTTCATTAGTCCGTCGATAATCCGTCGATAATCCGTCGCTTGTGTAGCGACATATTATGTTCCGTCGCTATTTTTCAGTATTTTTGTAGTCGTGAACACTTGTGCATACTTGAAAATTGCTAGAAAGCTACGAGACACTTCAGATTTGGAGCGTGTCCTAGCTCCTATATATTAATTGTTGGGCTCACCAAAATTAACCAAACAGGAAATAAAAATAAAGAGGAAAAAGAGAGAATTTTTTTTACCAAATAGGGAAGGAAAAAAAAGAGTGAGAAAAAAAGAGGATTAATTTTGAGTGTTTCTTTGGAGTGTACTATTGTGTGTCAATATCATGTGGACACTCCAAAAGTAGTAATTTATACAATTTTCAATAATTTGAAATATATGTTTGGAATGTCCCCATTGTGAATGCTGTTAGACGGTTATTTTTTCATCTGTTTTGAAGCGACTTTATAATAGTAAAGATTATGAACTTATTAGATTTCCCAAATTGTGTTGTTTTAGTTCCATTTTAGATATTGATTTGAAGGGTGCCGCTTATGCTAATTCTTGTTGCTTAATATGTCCTATACATGGGATATATTGATTTTTCTGATATATTTGCCTATATTTTCTGATAATGCATTAATCAAGCAAACTGGTAAACATGGTACTTAGTTTTCAAACTGTAAAGGTCATGATCATTCCAAGAACCTGTTTCTAACAACTTCTTAGAGCATTATTAGTAAGGTCCATCCCAATTTCTTTACTAGATTCAGAATGTAGGAGCTCAATTTGCAGAACAGTAAGAACCATTATAAGTTTTAATATTTAGATTTTTAAGTCCAATTCACCAACATGAGTCTAATTCACCCACATGAGCTATATGTTGGATCTGAAAATTTGTAAATTCAGAATGTAAAAAATTATTTTGTAGAACAGTAAGTCCCAATTTAAATTTAAATTCTAGATTTATATTATTTTTTTCACATTAATTTATTACCACAATTTTTGGGACAAAAGTTCATTTTATCATTTTCTACTATTCGTATAGAAACACAATCTATTTTACATTTATCAATTATTTAAAAATATTGAGTCTTAACATCAAATTTTGAACACCATCTACTAATGATGCTGGTAGAGGGAGTGATGGCCCTACTTTATAGGGTACACATCTTCATGGATCTTTCTCTATTAAATTAGTCTTATTTCCCTTTATTTCTTTTGTTGTAATTTGTTATCTTCTTTATACTGGTGTTTTTAATGCATCTTTTCCTCCATCTAAAGAGGACTACTGCTAACATAAGCAAATTTTAGCTGATTCATTGTCCATCTTAAAAGTTGTTATTGCTTCTGATATATATCCAAATAGGGTTGCTTATTTGGACGTATATATAGATGTTAGTTATTTTTTTATACATAATATATCTAAACTTAATCTAGATAACCGAAGTTAGCTTAATTGTTCTGGTCCATGTACCATAGATATATGTTAGTTGAAAATGCATGATAGCATTTTTATTATTATCATTATCTAAAGTAAACAACTAAAGATAAATACTATCAATGGACTTTATCTCCACATTTTGTCTATACGAACATATTGTTGGGAACGAAACGCGAAAACAGTTCTCCAAACCAGAGAGTACCTGCAAAAGAACCGAGCAAAACGCACAAACCAAACAAATACCAAACACAAATAGCAGGCACATCGATTTTACGTGGAAAACCAATGTGAAAAAACCACGGAACGATCGGAGTCCAACCCTGAAGAACCTCCACTAATGGAATAAAGATATTACACTCTCTATAAGCTCCTTACCGATCCAACATGGATCACCACAACTCTTTGGAATAGAAAATAAATTACAACCACGAAGAAAAAAGACAATAAAAAATACCCCAAATTAATCTCCTTCTCCGAAACGGTCTCCAATCCTTCTTTCTCCTCTCCAAAGTTGCAATGGCACTCTTGGCACATGTTTTCTCTCTCTCTTAATTTTTTATCATGTTGTTGTATATTGCATGAGCCTTTATATAAACCCTAACATGAATTAGGGTTACCATTTGAAAATCTATATATGGAAGCCAAAAATATTTATGAAAATCCAATTACATTCAATCATATATTTAATGGAAATCAAATCATAAATTATTTTACCATAAATTCGAAATCCAATTATATGGAAAGTTAATAAACGAAAGATCCAATCATAAATATATAATTAAAGCCAAAGATGAAAATCCAATATAATATTTGCTTACCATAAATGTTCCAATACACAACGCTCGATGCACTTTTCGAGCTTTTCCGACACATGGATGGCGCTCGTCGCACTCCTGGGTATTTTCCATATAGGTTGGGAACCCTATCCACTCCAACAAATCTTTTCCTTCACAACTATGTGGAAGGGGTCATCATCCCCACGATCCGCCTGCAATACTCAAACTTTCCCTTGGAAGAATCTTTGTGAACATGTCTTCTCCGTTGTCATCTGTATGAATCTTATCAAGCACCGCTTCCTTCTTTTCCTCAATATTTCGTATCCAATGATACCGGGTCTCATTGTGCTTGGACCGGCTATGAAATATCTTATTCTTCACAAGGTGAATAGTACTATAACTATCGCAAAGCAAATGATACTGCTCTTGCTTTAGCCCAATTTTCTGCAACAGCTTCTTCATCCGCAAGAACTCCTTGCAAGCCTCCATCTTCGTAATGTACTCTGCCTCTGTCGTCGACAAGGTAACACACTTCTGCAACCGCGACTGCACGATAGTTAAGTTTCATTCCTTTTTCTCTAAGTAGGCCCTATGCTTAAGGCAGTTGGTTTTACTGCTCCACCAGCAAACATCACACTACCAGAAAAAGTCAAATTAGCGACGTTTAAAAATGTCGCTAAATGACCAAAAAATATCACTAATCACATTTAGCGACGTAATTAGCGACGTTTTAAAGAAGTCAGAATAAAGCAAGTCGCTAAAAGAAAAAATGTCGCTAAACGTCGCTATGCCGACCTTTTTTAGCGACTTAAATGTGTCGCTAAAATTAGCGACGTTTAGCGATGCAGCATCACTAACTAGCGACGTTAATTAACGTCGCTAAATGTCGCTAATTAGGGACTTATATAGCGATGTTACAGCGACGTCTTTAATGACCTGGCAATGCTGCCATGTCAGCAATTTGCGACGTACAGCGACGTTTTTAGCGACGTCATTAGCGACGTTTATTAACGTCGCTAATTAGCGACGTATTTAGCGACGTGTATACACGTCGCTAAAAACGTCGCTAAATTTACAGAAAAAATAAAAAAAAGAATACTGAATTATTTCCAAACTATTATTCCTGCAGTTTATTAAATCACAATCTGTACAAATAGACCCGGAGCAACCCTCCGTTGAATTTCTGGGTTTGCCAACCCCCTTGGGTTGAACACTCAACACCGGTAAAATAACATATTTAATATGAATAATATAATAAAATTTGAAGAAAAGAAAGCATCCAGCAAATCTAATCGTAAAGAATACGGCAAATATATATCCATACAATCTCATCCTAAATAAAACAAAAAATACAAATATCCAGCAACTAGCTATACTACTGCGGATCTGCAGGAGGCTGACCACCGGCGCGCATGAAGGATAAGAACAGCTCATACTGCTCCCGTGGAATCGACACCGATGTCGATGGAGAAGGCAGTGACGTCGGTGGAGTCTGTGTCAATGTAGGCGCACCAGGAGGCTGTACCCGCTCCAAGTCTGCGAGTCGCTGGTTGTAAGAATCCATGGTAGATAACAGCCTCGTACTGCTATGAACCATTGAATCCTGCATCATCGTCAGCTTCTCGCCCATCGATAGCTGTGATGCCTTCAGCTCCGTGATGTTGCGGTCTGTCGAGGCTCTAATATTATTTGTCAAATCCTGGAGCTCCGTGATGCTGCGGTCGAGCATATCGAATCGTGCGATAAGCGTCGGATCGTCCACCTGTGGCTGGGACCGGGGCTGTTCCTCCATCCTTCGTAGCAACTCGTCACAGAGAGACACAATCTGACGGTCAACGGCCTCCTGGACTCTGGCAACGACTGCGAGGGCTGTGTGGAATGCGCAGCTGTCGGGGAGGCCCTAGATGACTGCGTCGCAACCAGGGCGCCATAGGATCTCGTACCGTAGTACGTACCCTTCTGAAGACCACCAGCTGCGGTCACCCACAGGTCGTCCGCCGACGGATCTGGAGTGGACTGCGAGGAAGTACCAGCCTCTCCAGGTGTAGGTGCACTAGCAGTCGCCCGCTCATGCAGCCTAAGATACTTGGCCTAGAAAGGTTTGGAAACTCGATAATTGCCTAAGTTATATTAAAATTAACACAAAGTAAAGTAATACTTACATAGGTCTGCGAAGCCCTCTTATCAATGAGATTTCCGTCCTTGCGATGGGTGGCCAAGAAGATGGTCACCATGTTTGTATCCTCACCCCTCCGTACCTATTAAAAATATATTATTTAGTACTAAACTTAAACCATTTTTTCCTACTACCATTTTATGGTACTTACATTAAAATAATATATTTTAAAAGAAAAAACATACCAAACGACGGAAATGTTCCGTCATCGAAATCGAGCCACCACACCACTTGGCAGCATTCTGCCTAGCCGCCTTGGCCTTCTCAGACCTTTCCTTGTAGCTCGGATCGTCGAATCTAGCCCTCATCACAGTCCACTGCTCAGGCGTGATCCAACCTTGGATCGGTTTTCCAGCACGATCACGAGCCTTCTGGTCATCCAGAGCATCTCGGATAAGCTTGGCGGCAACGATAGGAAAGAGCCGCTCGATCAACTCGACCCGGTGCGGAGGATAGAAATACGTTTGCTACAATAAATAATTTAGTAAGTGAGCATCACGAATAAGTTATATAATATGCATAAATTAGAGGATTTATTTAATATACTTTTACCTGGAAGTGCGCAAACCAGAATACCTTCCTCAGAGTAGTTGATCCTAGGGCCACCGTAGTTGTTCCTCAGAAATTGGCCCAGGCGTCTCTGAACCGACGATGGACGATATCTATACAGAGATAATTATTTTGATCAAAAAAGTCAATATACGATGAATAACGAAATACACGATATATATTATGCTAAACCATCTAATTCACTTACTTTGTACCGTCGGCCCAAATCTCTGTCCTCGTCTCCTACAGAGGTGCGCATGGAGGATCTTGCTGATGCTGGGACAATGTGGGCACGATCTCTTCGACATGCTCATCTTTCCCCATGGTTCCGTCAGCAGGAGGAACGCTGGACGATGGAGTACAATCACGCTTGGAACTACTCGTCCCAATAGTCGGAGATGTGAGTGATCGATATACTGGAGTACTGGGTGACGATAATCCGGAACCAACAGTAGGCAGTACCGGAGGAGCACTCTGTCTACCTCAGGACCTGCCGAATCCTTCGCGTCGTCCTGTCATACCTGATAACAACATATGATGAATATAGAAAAATACAAATATATAGTACATTCTATAGTCAAAATGTGATGCATATATCAAAGCATTCTACTGTCAAAATATAATACATATATTCGTTAAAATAGTACATTATACAGTCAAAATATAGTTACATTCTACAGGCAAAATATTTTATTTTCAATCATCTTCAGAAAATTTATCTTGTTCGCCTTCCTCGTCCTCCTCTTCCTCTTCCTCCTCCTCGTCTTCACTTTCATCTACTTCATCTTCGTCTTCCTCTTCGGATAATTCTACATCTTCTACATTATTACTCGTGTAATGAGTAACTTCTATTGAGTCCACATCTAGAATATTTGTTACAAGAGGTAGATTGTCCTCCTGATAAGCTATTTCGTCAATATCAAAGGTATTTCTAGCTTTAGTCTTGCATACTGTCCACCAATCCGACCTCGCTGTCCCCCGTCTAGGATAAGTTGTGAAGTACACAAGCTGAGGCTGACTTGATAGGACAAATAGTTCGTAGCCTTGATATCTACGCTTGTAGTTTATATCCACAAGGCCATGCTTGTCAATTTTCCAATCTTGATCTTGAATCGGATCGAACCATTCACACTTGAATAGCACGATATTAGCAGGTTCTGTGCCATAATTATATTTCAACTCCACAATCTCTCGTAAGATGCCAAAGAAATCATTGCCTGGATCGACGTCTTTGTAGTTCGAAGATTTGATACACAAATAACTGTTTTTCGTGGAATTAAGATCCAGAAAGCTGTCTCTGATATGGGCATTTATTGACTTGAACCTGAACCCATTCACACAGAAACTTGGCCATATTTTAACGACAGTAATTGGTCCCTTGGCTAGAGTTCTAATAGATTCAGTCTCGGGTGTTATTAGACGATCGACCTAAATACCAAAGTAGTGATAGTAAGTTATTTGTTTTGCAAGTGCAGAATTAAAAAGTAATTACCAAGCATCTTACATATGCGCTCAACCAAGAAGGAAAATAGCATCTCATTTCTTATTCTACTTCTTCGTCTGTTATGTAGGGTCTAACCGACCTCAACTCATCATTATATATGCTGAAAAACAATGAAGCAACTGCTGATTAGTAGCATAATAGTATTTTATACTATTACATTGAGATGATGTAAACATGGACATATTAATTACTTACCCCTCTAGCTTCTCCACTTCATCCTCGTCACAATTGAGTAATATATACAACTGAGCAGCCCTTAGCTCGTCGTCATTCAAATATCTCTTCTTCATTTTTCCCGAAGGCTTTCCGGACGCATTGAATACTTTGAGTATTGCATCATTAGATTCCTGATATGCATCATCGTTTCTCGGAGCTTTCATTCTATTAGTAGCAACATGCGGTTTGAAATAAGTCGAGCAAAAGTTTGTAGCCTCCTCGAGAATATAAGCTTCACAAATAGAGCCCTCAACCCGTGCCTTGTTTTTCACCTTTCCCTTTAGGTGATTCAGATGCCGCTCGAAGGGGTACATCCACCGATAACCGACAGGACCACCAACACGTGCCTCATAGGAAAGATGAATTGGCAAATACTCCATAGAGTCAAAGAATCCAGGAGGAAATACCTTCTCGAGCTTACATAGTGTTACCGCAATGTCCTTCTCTTGCTTTTCTAGACGATCGACGAGCAACTTAGTACAACAAAGATCTCTGAAGAATATGCTGAGCTCTGTCAATGGATCCCAAATGACCTGCGGTAAGAATTCCCGAAATATAATCAAAATTAACCTCTCCATGAATACGTGACAATCGTGGCTCTTCATACCCGCCAGTTTGTTCTCCTTGAGGTCGATGCATCTTCCCAAGTTCAATACGTACCCGTCTGGAAACTTTATACCCGGAATCCACCTACAAAGTCTCCCTTTATCCTCTTTCTCTAGTGAGAAAACTGACTTTGGTTGCTTTAACTTTCCATTCCCCTCCTCTATCAAATGTAATGCAGGACGTCTACATATTTCTTCTAAGTCCAACCTGGCCTTCGGATTATCTTTCATCTTCCCCTTTACCTCCAATACAGTATTAATTATGTTATCAAACACATTCTTCTCGATATGCATGACATCAAGGTTATGTCTGATCAGATTGGTGCTCCAATATGGTAGATCCCAAAATATACTCCTCTTCGTCCAGTTATGGGTGCGACCAAATTTGTCACACTTGTACCCCTTAGCATGCTCTTCGATAGCACTTGGTAAATATTTTACCTCTTCCCATATCGTGTATCCGGGCCACCTTGGCGGTGGATTGGCCTTCTCCATAACTCCCACACGAAAAGCATTCCGGTTCCTCCGGTACAGATGATCCTTCGGCAGAAATTGTCGATGACAATCGAAGAAGCACGATTTGCCTCTGTGTTTCAAACGGAAAGCATTAGTACGGTCCATGCAATACGGACACGAGAGACGACCATGGGTGCTCCATCCCGATAACATCCATAGGCCGGAAAGTCATTGATGGTCCATATAAGTGCTGTCCTCATCTAAAAATTTTGCTTTCTAGAAATATCGTACGTGTTGGCACCTACTTCCCACAGCTGATTCAACTCATCTATCAAAGGCTGTAAATACACATCGATGTTCCTCTTCGGATTGTTCGGACCCGGGATAATAATGGTTAGGAACATATATGGAGTCTTCATGTACATCCAAGGCGGTAGATTGTACGGAGTGATGATCACAGGCTAACACGAATACTGGGACCCCGAAAGTTCGAATGGGGTAAAACCGTCAGAGGAGAGCCCCAATATGATATTACGCTGATCTTCGGCAAAATGTGGATACTCTCGATCAAAGTGCTTCCATGCTTCTCCATCAGATGGATGATCCAATACTCCTTCGATCTGTTTTCGCCTGTGCCAACTCATGTTTTCTGCATTCTCCTTAACCATAAACAACCGCTGCAACCGCGGCGTCAAAGGCAAGTAGTGCATCGAATCGGTAGGCTTCCTTGTACCGATAGACTTTTCCTCTAACAGCGGCCTTGTAGCGATCAGTACCACAGAATCTGCACGCATCTTCATCCTTGTCGTCTTTGTAGTACAACATGCACCCGTTGTGACATGCATCAATTTTTTCATATCCCATCCAAAGCGATCTCACCATCCTCTTAGATCGATAGATGTCTTTAGGCAACTTTGCACCCTCGGGCAAGATCTCTATAATCAAATCGATCAGTCGATTATAGCATTCTTGTGACATGTTAAAATTGGACTTGATGCTCAATAATCTTGTAACCACCTCCAACGGTGAATGATCCTCACAACCAGGATATAGTAGAGTCCTTGCATTCTCCAACAACTCCATAAACTTTGCAGCATCGGCATTCGGTGCCTCCTCACCTGCATCATAATTGTACGGATTGCAACTAGGTCCCGCCGCATCATAATTGTCCGGATTGAAACTAGGCCCCGCCGCATCATAAACCATGTTCACTGTTACGACCCACACCCGAAAATTGGGCATGAGCCGTGGGTACGTCCAGCCTACGCCACAGCATCGGCGATAGAACGCAGTCTAGGTCTCAAACATAACTCATCCTGTCAATGGTCTCAACTCCATAGGGAGGACAATGATAATACATGAATCAACAGTTTATAATATACTCAATCACAAGACTATTGGAAAGTAATGGCACAATGAGATATGAGGATAAAGAGTACTGATATAAGTCAAGCACAAATAAATACATCACAAGTCTAGAGTCTAGATGTCCACCAAAAGTCTCAACAATAAATACAACCCAATCTCAATTCTAGAATAATGATACATAAATAAGACAATCTAACTGCCTGCAGGAGGTATCTCCTCTAAGATGGGAAACTCCTCTAGAATTTTGGGTACAAAATCTCCCTCTGCTCCCGGGCCGTAGTGGGTAGGACAGAAATCCTCCAAGTCCTCTGAAAAATGTTATCCAGTCAGGATTGGAGCGAAGCACAGACACTAAACAGCAGTTTCATTTATGTTGACAAAAGCTATAAAACAGTGTAAGGAAATACAAGATGAAAGAAATATTGGAAGTATAGAATACTAAAGAATATGAAATAAGCAATAGAACATCTAGCAATGAATAAAATATAAGTAAATGCTAGAACAAGTGAACTAAAATAAAGAATAAATATCTGGCTATGTGTTTAAAATATTAGTTTATTATGTGATCGGCTTGGGACAAGATCAGGCTTGATATATATGATTGGCTATGAAACATGTGAGGTCAGGCTAACCATCTGGTTAGCTATGATGCGAGCAATAGTCAGGCTAATCATATATATCAGGCTATGAGGCATGTAAATGGTCAGGCTACACCCGACGTGATGTGTGGGGTGAGCTATGATGCATGTAAGGTGGGGTATGATCACATAATCTGCTAATATTTCCCCATCCTCAGCTAGCACGATGGATTCCAATCACGACTCCTCATGACAGGTATCTAGGGTGCTAACCCGTGTATCCACAGTGTCAGAGTCAAGTATACTATACAACTAGAATTATAGAATTAATCAACAAAAATGAAAACTGTTAGAGAATGTACTCGCCTGTGGTCCCGAGGAAGGTGCGAGAATCAATGTCCAAGGAGAGATCACAATGACCTAATTATGGAATATCAATGTCAAAATACTGAATTAAAGGGATAAACATGTTTAACAAATTAAATGCGAGGCCTCTAGGTCAATTCTGAGGTCTACTGGTCAATACTAGGTTAACTAGTTAATACCTTGCCAAACTCAACACTTCTAGTACCCATCTACTACTACCTCACTATTATGCACTAACCATACCTTGGTGTCACTAGGCCTATAATACTAGGTATCTCAATACTCATTAGATGTGCCAATACTGATGTATGTAGGTACTAGATAGACACAACTCATAAACCTAGTTATTTAGTTCTAACCTTGATATCTAGGTTATACTAAATACTACCCATACATATAACCCATATATGTATATATATATATATACATAACCCAGCATACTACTAACTATAAACAACTAGCTAATTTTAGCAATAGCTAGACTAACCAATATCCAAAGACCCCCAATATCAGTCCTCCTGCCACACACTAGATACTGACACAACACTCTCAACACTAAACTCACTGACTGATAACTGATCTAAAGAACCATTCACAGTTTCACAGTCTGAAACTGTTCAGACTTCACATACATTTGAGACAAGTCCATGGCTACTGGTAGGAACAAACTTGTTCACTCTTGCACAGGCAATGGCCTAATCCCTCAACTGTTCATTGATACCCAGTATCAAAACTCACAGCTAGAGTGAAACTCAACTCTCATCTTCCCCTAACACAGGCACACACATGTTACACTACTGATACACAATGCAGATGGATAAGGTAGCCGCAGTTCAGTTTGGAACTGAAACTGTGTACTGATACTCACTGCTAAGTTTACTCTCTCACTGAACTCAGTCAATGGTCATAGGAAATCTAACTCATTAGCTAACCTATCTCCTATACCTACTGACTGGCACAGGCAATACTCACTGGTTATGCTATGACAGGTATCTAACTACTGGCAGGATCAAACAGGTAGTGTGAACTTTATTCACTGATACATGCATGGCTCAATCTCTGAGACAAGCATATAGATTACACATGCATTTTATATGTGTATTGATACACTAGCTGCTACTGCTATGGTGATACCCTATACTCAAGGAATTCCCCCTGCTGAACCTAATCTCCTCGCACCCTCGATTGATACACAATACTATCTCACTAAACATACTGACTGATAACTGATAAGTCATAGGACTCATAAGGCATAAGGCAGTATCAGAGCTCAGAGTAATAGTAAACCTTTCCATCATGATCACTACATGTAGAGTCACTAGCAAGTAGCCAAAATAAGTACATAAAGCGGAAAGTGAACTGGAATAAAGGCAGCAACATATAGACTTAGGAAGTAACAACAGGAAATCACAAAATTTCCAGGATACTCATGTAGATACAATTGAATAGGATACTCAAGGTAGCCAAATCTCCATCATTAAAATTTCCAAGATACTCAGAAAATTGCATCGTAACTATTTCATCACAATCATTCTCACAAATATCCATTTTTAATGGATTTTGAAGTTAGCCAAAAAAGAGAAGTTAACCCAACTCTAACTGGCTACTGATAGCTTAAAGCCAATGTGGAATTTAACTCATCAGCCCCCAACTGAAACTCTAAGACATACACACAGGAACTCACAACTTGGAGTGAACCCGATCCTCATTCCTCCCCTAATACCTGATACACTGATACATCCCACACAGTATCAGATGCTCATAGATATAAAGAACCCAACCTCTCATTCTACACAAACCACTGTGTTGAACCTGATTACCCATTCCCCCATCAGAATCATATACACAGGCACAAACACAACCCGACTCTGCACAGTGAACTTCCCCACAGTTCAAATCACAAGTGACTCACCTCCACATACACTGATACATAGAACCCTAGCACACACATGTAAAACCCGACTGCACCCATAGAACTCACTCAATAACTAATACACAGAACCCGACTGTACAGTGAATTTCCTCCATCGATATACATATACAATAGCACATATACGTAGGTATATATCTACACACACACACACACACACACACACACACACACACATATATATATATATATATATATATATATATATATATATATATATATATATATATATATATATATATATATATATCGAGGTTCATATGAAACTAGGTTAAAATTAGGTATTTCCCTTCAGGGAGTATTTCATCAAACACTTAGGGGCTGAAATCGATTCCACACTAAGAACTCTTGAATACCCAAATCAAAACCCTAAAATCGAGATCAAACCTATGTGTATACGATGTAATCATGTGTAGATGCATATCCCCATGATTAGGGTTCACGAAATTTGGGGAAAACCATCGTTGGAACACCAAAACCCTAGAATCACCTAGGGCTTCATGGAAAAACCCAAAGAGCCAATCCTAAATCAAATGGTGGACTCCTAAAGGCCAAACAACAATTAAAAACAGAACTAAATGGAGTTTTAATTCGGATTCTCACCTATTGGGAGATGGTTTCCCAATGTAGCTCCTCTTTCTTCAAGCCTCCTTGGTCCAAGCTCCTAGATCTCTCTTGATGGATAAAGAAATGGGTTTCCAGGGCTATAAATTTTTGAAATTTTGGGGAAGGAAGTGGTTTTCTAAGTGGAGGCTAGGTTTAGGGTTTTTCTTCATGAATGAAGAAGCTTGAGGGAGGCTCCCTCTCATTAAATAGGACTAGGGTTAGGGTTAGGGTTAGGGTTAGGGCTTCTAATGCCAAGTGTCCAATTAGCCTTTCATAATGGTCATGAAGAACTTAAATTAATAAGGGTTTAGTCATTTATTTAGGGTTTTAACTAAAAACTTAAAATACTAATTAGGGTTTGGTCACAAGGGTTAAACCTAATGGGTTTTTAGGTCAAGCTCATTAACCTATGCATTAAGAACACCCTACAATTTATTTAATAAACTTATCATACATATTTATTAACACCATAAATTAAACATGGCAATTTACAATAATGCCCTAATCTAGAAATGTGGCAGTGACAAGTCTACCCTCCTAAAAAAATTTTGTCCCCAAAATTGAATTAAACTAGAACAAGAACGAAATCAGATAATGAATTATACCTCAAGTCTCGAAGAGATACGGGTATTGCTCGCGTATTTCGTCCTCTCTCTTCCAGATCAACTCGCCTGGAGAGTGATGTCTCCATGCAACACGAAGCAAAGGAATCGTCTGGTTCCGCAACACCTTCTCTCTACGATCCAAGATCTCTACGGGCTGCTCAGGGTAGCTGAGAGTCGGACCAACCTCGGTCTCCGAGTGATCTAGTACGTGACTAGGGTCTGCCACGTACCGCCTCAGCTGTGACACGTGGAACACGTCATGCACTCCCTCTAGTACAGGTGGCAAGTTTAGTCTATACGCCACTGTACCGACCCTCGCAAGAATACTGAAAGGTCCGATGTAGCGTGGACTAAGCTTCCCGCCTCCACCAAAATGAATTGTGCCCCGTGTCAGAGAAATCCGTAGGAATACTAGATCGCCAACCTAGAACAAAACTGTCTCAACACACAATCTAAAACAAATAATCACAAGCCAAAAAATAAAAACCTATACCTGAAACTCAAGGGGTCTACGTTGGCTATCGGCCCAATGCCGCTGTCTGTCCTGTGCCACTCGCAGTCTGTCTCTGATGAGTTTCACTTTTTCTGCTGCATCCACGACCATTTCTGGTCCTAACAAGGTTCTCTCTCCGACGTCATCCCAAGATAACGGTGTACGACACCATCGTCCATATAGAGCCTCGAATAACGACATCTCAATGCTGGCCTGGTAGCTGTTGTTGTAAGCAAACTCCACCAGGTGTAGATGATCCTCCCAAGAACCTTCGAGATCTAGAACGCAAGTGCGTAGTATATACTCGAGAGTCTGAATAGTCCTTCCAGACTGCCCGTCTATCTGGGGGTGGTATGCGGTACTGAACTTGAGCTGAGTGCCCAAGCTAGCCTGCAGACTCCTCCAGAAGTGGGAAGTGAAACGACTATCCCGATCCGAGATGATGCTCACAGGAACCCCATGTAGTCTGACAATCTGCTGCACGTACATCTCTGCTAGCCTCTCTGTCGATGTGCCCACCTTGAAGGGTAAGAAGTGGGCTGATTTGGTTAACCTATCCATGATGACCCAAATCGTATCCTTCCCTCCTGGAGAACGCGGAAGCCCTGAAACGAAATCCATGGTCACGTGCTCCCACTTCCACTCTGGGATAGGTAAAGGTTGAAGCAATCCACCTGGCCTCTGCCGATCCGCCTTTACCTGCTGACACACTAGAGACCGGGATACAAAGCGTGCTACCTCGCGCTTCATACCATACCACCATACGTGCTCCTTCAAGTCTCGATACATCTTGTTGGCACCGGGATGCATCGAGTACTGAGAGCGGTGTGTCTCCTGCAAAACCTTCTCTCGCAGATCCCTGCTCGGCACACACATCCTCGTGCCGTGCCATAAAGACCCATCATCCGCGATAGTGAAATCGTCTGTCAATCCTGTCCGAACCTCTGCCCTGATACTCCTCAGAGCCTCATCATCATACTGCGCAGCTCTGATTCTGTCAATCAGCTCGGACTATATCTGCAATCCCCGTATCTAAATCTCAATACCGGGAACTAGCACCTCAATTCCCAAGCTTTCCAGATCAGCCAACAAATGTCTATCTGTCGTCAAGTACATAGCCATCGGATACCTGCTCAAGGCATCGGCGACTACGTTGGCCTTTCCTGGGTGGTACTGTAATGAGATATCGAAGTCCTTCATCAACTCCAACCACCTCCTCTGTCTCATGTTCAGCTCCTTCTGTGTGAACACGTACTTCAAGCTCTTATGGTCGATGAAGATCTCCACACGCTCTCCGTACAGGTAATGTTTCCACAGCTTTAGAGCGAAGATAACCGCTGCCAACTCCAAATCGTGGGTGGGGTAGTTCTTTTCATGAGGGCGCAATTGTCTGGAAGCATAAGCAATTACCTTCCCGTGCTGTTAAAGAACGCAACCCAAACCCTTTCCTGAAGCATCACTGTAGATAGTGAATCCACCTGTCCCCGCTGGCAACGTCAAAACTGGAGCTGTCGTCAATCTCTTCTTCAGTTCATCAAATATGGCCTGGCAATCCTCCGTTCAGACAAAATCTACATCTTTCCTGGTCAGCCTAGTCATTGGCGCTGCAATCCTGGAGAAGTCTTGTACAAACCTCCTGTAGTATCCTGCTAGCTCGAGAAAACTCCTGATCTCAGCTACCGAACTGGGGGTAGCCTACGACTCTACTGCCTCGATCTTCTTTGGGTTAACTGAGATTCCGTCACCCGTCACCACATGCCCAAGAAATTCAACCTTGTCAAGGAAGAATTCGCACTTTAAAAGTTTCTCGTACAGCTCATCCTTCCTGAGAGTCTCTAAGACCAACCTCAGGTGCTCTTCGTGCTCCTCTTGGGTCTTGGAATACACAAGAATATCGTCGATGAATACCACCATGAACTTGTCAAGGTACTGGTGGAACACCTTGTTCATCAAGTTCATGAATACTGCCGGTGCATTGGTTAAACCAAATGGCATTACCATAAACTTAAACTGGCCATATCTGGTCCGAAAGGCTATCTTCGGCGTGTCTTCTCTCTTTACCTTCACCTGGTGATAGCCTGACCTCAAGTCTATCTTTGAAAACACCTTCGACCCGCTCAACTGATCGAAAAGATCATCAATCCTCGGCAACGGGTATTTATTCTTGATAGTGAGGTTGTTCAGAGCTCTATAAACGATGCACATGCGTACCGTGCCATCCTTCTTCGGTACGAACAATACCGGAGCTCCCCATGGTGATGAACTAGATTTGATGAAGCCTTTGTCCTGCAGCTCCTCAACTTGCTTTTTTAGTTCTGCCAGCTCACTGTTGTTAACTCTATAGACATATTGTGAAATGGGCTCCGCTCCTGGCACCAAGTCTATAGGGAATTCAACATCTTTGTCTGGCGGCAAGCCTGGCAACTCCTCTGGAAATACATCCAGGAACTCTGCTATCAGAGGATGTGGCAACTCCTCTTCTTCCATCCTGGCTCCACAAAATATGCTTTTACTCTGCTCCGCTGCTCCTCTGGCGACCTAGAACTCTGGCTCTCCTGGTGGTCGAAATATCACTCTGCCTCCATGACAATCTATAGTAGCATCGTGCCTACTCAACCAGTCTATTCCGAGTACAATATCGTATCCCAGAAGTGGCATGACGAGTAAGCACACACTCAACTCTCGGCCTCCCAATGATACTCTTCGGTCCTTGCAATAATCACGGACTAGGATAATACCTCCGCCAGTCGTGATCTTGCAAGTCCTATCTAATGGTTCTGTCTAAATGATGTTGAAGAGCATAAGATACAAACACGAAACTATGGGAAGCGCCAGAGTCGAATAATGTAAATGCTGGAATACAATCGAGAAGAACTGAACCTGTAATCAAGTCTCCTGCTGGCTCGGCCTCCTCGACCGCCATGGCGTATGCTCGCCCCTGGGGTGCACCTCTCTGCTGCTGGTGCTGAGCAAACCTCTGCTGCTGCGGTGGAAGTGGATGTCCCCTCTGCTGGCCTCCTGGTACGGTAGGTACCCTGGCTGGTCCCCTCTGGGCGGCTGCTCCACCCTGACCTGGACGAGTCTGAATAGAAGGGCAATCCCTCAGCTGATGTGCTGAAGATCTGCAGGACAAGCATGTGCCCAACCTCTTCCTGCAGATCTCTCTAGTGTGTCGTGCCTTCCCGCAGTACGCACACTGGAAAGCGGGCTGAGTCTGTCTCTGCTGCTGCTGCTGGGCGTATCCTCGGGCTGGTGCCTGGTGCTGCTGATGCTGCTGTTGGTATGGCCTCTATTGCTGATGGAAGTGTGGACGCTTGCCCGGTCCCGCACCACTGTTCGCTCCTCCTGAAGTATCACGTTCCCTCTTGGGCCTGAGGTCCTGTCACGACCCGCACCCGAAAATCGGGCATGAGCCGTGGGTACGTCCAGCCTACGCCGCAGAATCGGCGGTAGAACGCTGTAAAGGTCCGTTCTAGGTCAACCAACTATCTATATATCTCACAGAAAAATCCGGCATGACCTCTCCAAAAGGAGGGCCACCACCCAATATATATATCAAAATCCTCTCCAAAAGGAGGGCAACCACGCAATATATATATATCAACTCTCAATCACAAAATCTAGGGGAAGAATAAAAGTACGATATGATATAAACAAAGAAAACCAGAACCAAGAGAGCAAGACAATCCAAAATAATACAGTCCAAGGCCATAATAACTACAACATCACACAGCAGCACAAAAGAATAAGTACAATCATCCAAAATATAACACTGGGAACAACCCAGGAAACCCACCTAGCTAACTAGGGCGCTATCGGCGTTTCCTCGGCGCACTCCTCCTCTAAGTCGGGGTCACAACCCTCGTCAACACCCGGCCCGTAGAACGTAGGGCAATAGTCCTCAGGATCCTCTGGAAAAAATATGCCCAGTCAGGACTGGAGCGAAGTACATAACTCTGAAAGCAACTCCAAATGCATGGTAAGGTGTATATGACGAGCAATAGAAAAGTAATCAAGATGCACAGGAAATAAATATATGCTGGAGCACAATAAGTAGCTGTAAGGTAAACTGGAGAACAATACAAGTAGTGGAAAAGTAACTGCAGGTGAGAAACATGAATACTAGCTAAGTGCCTTGAGTACAAGTTCGTTATGTGATCGGCTTAGGTTGCACATGAAAAACACTAAGATAACTCCGTTATGCGTGAGTTGCATAACCGACATACACATGAATACTGTTTGGCTTTGATCACATAACCAACTCACTACTCCCCTCCCCCACTAATACCATTGGATCCAACCACAACACGCTACGTACATGATAATAGCTCGCGCACACGAAGGCGAGAGCACAAGAAGCACATGATAGCACATGAGAATCAATACCCGAAGCACATGATGAAATACACGTGATAGAGTACCCGCTGAACACGGTAAGGGGGATAGCACCTCATGACGGGATCCACTAGTACCAGCTCGTGTAACAATGTGTCAGAATCAAGTATTACAGTTCTAGAACAGGTGATATAAACGCTATCATGAAATGGAAACTATCAGAGGTAGGTACTCGCCTGATGTCCTGAGCAACTGATGAGGATCGAGGTCCGGACCGGTGTCGCAGGGACCTAATGCGAAAAGCAAGATTAAACAAGGTTCTAAGGATTTAAACTGATATAAAATAATTAAAAATAGGCTTCTAGGGCTATTCTAGGTCGAACAGGTCAAACCGGTAAAATTTGGGTCAAAAAGTCAACCCGGGGTCCAAAAAGTCAACTCTAGGTCAAAACTAGGTCAAACGTTGACTTTTACGGTCAACGGGGACAATTATGGTCAAATCTAGGTCAAACTAGGGTGCCCCTGAAATTCTAGGTCAAACCGAGCTCATTAAGCTACTAAACTCACAAACTCGCCTAATCGAGATACCGGGATACCCTCGGTATCCGATACCTCGCCCTAGGCCACGCACCCCGCCTAAACCCGCTAAAACCTATGCTAGCACGCGTAATTATATATATATAAACATATAAAAAACATTCCAAAACATATCCTAGGCTAATGCTCAAATACCCCGCTCGAAACTCAATACCTTGGATAACTCAAGGTATTGAGATACCTCGGTATCTCAAGGTATTGAGATACCGCTCTCAAACCCCTCTAACTAGCTATCTAACTAATAATTATACACCTAGTTATTAATCTAGGCTAGGTAATATAGATATCTACCATATTTATATATATCTAAGTAGGTATATACCTATATATATAGATATCCACACACATATGCATATATACCCTTTATCTTACCTATACACATATATATATAACTTATAGGCATATAGATATCTATATCCTAGATAGGTATATCTAAGTATCTAGCTATCTACCTATCTAGTATCTATCTATCTAAATACCTAGCTATCTATCTATTAATCTAGCCCTCTAACTATCTATTTATCTTATCTACCTATCTATCAAACCAACTATCTAACTAATAACTTAACTATCTATCTATGTAACTATCTATCATACTATCTATTTATCTAACTATCTAATCTACCTAGTTATCTATCTAACAATATATACATCTATCTAACCTATTCACTTACCTATCTAGGTAACTATCTAGCTACCTATCTAACTTATTATCTATCTAACTAATAGCTATCTATCTAACTATCTATCTATCTTATTATCTATCTATCAACTTATCTATCTAACTATCAATCCATCTATCTAGCTATCTATTTAATCTATTTAACTACTTAGCTATCTATCTAACTAATTAGCTATCTATGTAATAAACTATCTAACAAACTACCCCGCCGCACATCTGCTGTTGCTGCTGCACTTAATCCTTCCTGCTGCTGCCCTTGCTTCATACTGCTGCTGCTGCCCTTGCTTGCTGCGGCTGCTGCTGCATTACTGCTGCTGTGCTGCTGCTGCAGCTTCAAAATCTGCTGCTGCTGCTGCCCTTATGCTGTGCTGCTGCTGCTGCATTGCTGTGCAGCACAGCCTGCTGCACAGTGCAGTCCAGGCTGCTGCTGTTGGGGGCAGCAGCTGCTGCTGCTGTGCAGTCTGGACTCCCCCCCCTCTAGCTACAAACACACACACACACTCCTATATTCATATATATATATATATATATATATATCATCCTATATATATATATACATACATATATATCTATATATATATAACCAGATATCTATATATATACACACACTTATATCTACACTCTAACACACACACTAGCACACTCACACACTAACACACACACACACACTCACAACACTATCAACACACACACACACACAAATGTATATACATAGCTACATATATATATATATACACTCAATCTACATATATATATATATATATCTACACACACTCTCAACTATAAATATATACATATATATATATATATACACATAGACATATACACACACAAGCACATAGATATAAATACACACACATATATATATATATATATAAATATATATACATAAACACACATACCTATATATAAATATATATATATATATACACATATAAATACAAACAACCACAACCACGCACACAACACTCAACCCACACGCCCCACTCACGCCCAACGACCCCGACACTCACCAACACCCTAAAATATATAAAATATAGCCCGAAAACTCTAGCACACACTCCCCGATACTAACCCAACGCGCGCACAAGCCCGAAACGAGGAAACTAAGTCGAAATGGCCGTTCGGTCATTTCGACGAACACGTGGTGCGTGGCTCGGAAAACCTCCTGAAACGCACACCAAACGAACTCGGAATCGGCCCAAAATTTACCCACGCGCTCTACACGATGTCTAGATCCTAGAAAATGCGCTCTCACGTCAATTCTAGGCCCGTAGCGGAAACGCACACGCACTTAGAATCGGCGACGACGAAAAGCCCCAATTTCGCCCGAAACGCCCGTTTCTCCGCGACGTGGCTTCCCGTGTCCAAACGGAGACACGCACTCACCCTCTAGACACCCGACAATGTCTACCTAGGTCCATCTAACCTAGGGCATCACCCAAAATTGGGCCAAATTCGGATTCCACCCGAATTCGACACAAAACCTAATGTCAAAGTCTCTAAACTCACCCAAACTAGTTCCAACTTCCTCCTACGGGTAGGCTTAGGGTCTAGGAAGGTTCTACAACACTAATTACACTATACAAAAATAATTAGCAAGGGGAAAGTTAGGTTTTACCTCTTGGGAGTTGGAATCCCAAGGCCAAAGTCTCACAACCCCTAGAAATCACCTCCCTCAAGCTCCAAGCCACCAAATCTAGCTCCCACACTAGATCTAAGCTCCTCACACCTAGGTTAGAGAAAATGCAAGGTTAGGGTTAGCTAAAAGAAGAAGGAATGGAAGAAAGAAAGAAGAAAAGTGAAGAGAAGCTTACTTGGAAGAAGAAGGAAGAAGAAAGAAGAAGTGGAGAAGAAGAAGAAGTGAAGAAGAAGAAGTAAATGAAGAAGAATGCAAAGAGAGGAGGGGGCTGCTGCTGGAATCCCACGGGTGGGGGTAGGTAGGGGCCGGCCTTGGCAAATAAATGGGTACATAAGTCACCAAATTCCCAAAATGCCCCTATTTGACTTGGTTTTGGGTTCCGGGTTCCAAAAGCACTCAAACTAGCTCCAAATCTCTCCAACTAATCTCCTAAAAATATAATAATAAATCTAAGCCCCAAAATAATTCTCACAAGGGTGTGGGCTGGGTCGGACATGGGTCCACTAGGGTCTGACATGGGTCCAGGCTAGCCAAAACCCTAAAACAATCAAAATAAAAATAAGACAAGCACTAATTAATTATAAATATAAATAATTAAATACAATACACTATTTACCAAATAAAAATAAAAAATAACCCTACTTTCTAGAATTGGGTAGTGACAGGTCCAAGTCATCCTCAGCTATCTGGGCATCCATCAAAATGCCCTCAAAGGTAGCAGTGCGACGTCCCGACGTGAGAGACTTGATCTCCCTTGTCAGCCCCTTTCTGAACTTCCGGGCCCTGTCTCCTGGATCTCGAATTATCGATGGCGCAAAATGACTCAGGCAGCAAAACTCCGCGGCGTACTCATCAACTGACATGCTCCCTTGGACCTAGTCATGGAACTGACTCTCCAAGGCTCCCAGGGCAACATCAGGAAAGAACTTCTCCTTGAAGAGCTCCTTGAAGGCCTCCCAAGTAAGTCCCCCAACAACGAGTCTCGGCTCAGTACGAAACCACGTCAGCGCGATGTCAAACATCTGGCTGCCGGCGGCCTCGATCTGAAGAACCTCCGGAAGCTGCGCTAAGCGCAAGTTTTTCTCTATGTCCTCTAGCCAATCGTCGGCGTAGAGTATCCCCTCAGTACCTTTGAACTCCTGAGGCATCATCCTCTTGAAGTCCATAATAGTGCCCGGCCTCTGGTGGTGCTGGCCAGGATGCTGCTGCTGCGCAACTCTCTCCCCAGTCTGGAGAGCCACCTGATGAGCATTCTCCATGCTCACCCTTATCATCTTGGTCTGGGCCTGGTGCGCCTCCGCCTGCACCCTCTGAGCCTCCGTTGACGTCCTCTGGGCATAAACCATGCCCTGGATCAGCGCGAACATCTGTGCCCCATCAACGGGCACACCTCCGGGAAACGGAGTTGGTGGTGGTGGAAGAGGCTCCGTCACAGCTGTGGCAACCCTCTGAACAAGTGGGGGAGGAGGACCCCCGAAAAGTGCAGACACTCCCATATGCACAGGAGATATAGGAGGTACTGCGGATGTCTGTCCAATAGGTCGAGAGGTGGCAGACCTCTCTGAAGCTGCTGCTCCCAGTCTCAAGGACCTGGTCTTCGGCGGCATCCTGAAGACAGATTGAAAAGAATCAATTAAGGTAATAGATACGATATCATCAAGGAAGGACAATAAAAATTCTAAGGGAAGTAATTATTAAGGATAGCATTATAAGGATCAGAATTTCCTAATTGTGATTGAGCATATTCTCGGCATAAATCCTATTTCCTAAAACAGGCTCATAGCAATATTCTAAGCGAGCACCGCTACGATATCGCTCTAAATGCGAATCTAGACCTGCATGGGCCACCACTAAAAATGTATCACGACCCGCACCCAGAAATTGGGCATGAGCCGTGGGTACGTCCAGCCTACGCTGCAGCATCAGCGGTAGAACGCTATCTAGGTCTCAAACATAACTCATCCTGTCAATGGTCTCAAATCCATAGGGAGGACAATGATAATACATAAATCAACAGTTTATAATATACTAAATCACAAGACTATTGGAAAGTAATGGCACAATGAGATATGAGGATAAAGAGTACTGACATAAGTCGAGCATAAATAAATACATCACAAGTCTAGAGTCTAGATGTCCACCAAAAGTCTCAACAATAAATACAACCCAATCTCAGTTCTAGAACAATGATACATAAATAAGACAATCTAACTGCCTGTAGGAGGTATCTCCTCTAAGATGGAAAACTCCTCTAGAATTTCTGGTACAAAATCTCCCTCTACTCCCGGGCCATAGAGGGTAGGACAGAAATCCTCCAAGTCCTCTGAAAAATGTTATCCAGTCAGGATTGGAGCGAAGCACAGACACTAAACATCAGTTTCATTTATGTTGACAAAAGCTATAAAACAGTGTAAGAAAATACAAGATGAAAGAAATACTGGAAGTATAGAATACTAGAGAATATAAAATAAGCAATAGAACATCTAGCAATGAATAAAATATAAATAAATGCTAGAACAAGTGAACTGAAATAAAGAATGAATATCTGGCTATGTGTTTGAAATATCAGTTTATTATGTGATCGGCTTGGGACGAGATCAGGCTTGATATATATGATTGGCTATGATACATGTGAGGTCAGGCTAACCATCTGGTTAGCTATGATGCGAGCAATAGTCAGGCTAATCATATATATCAGTCTATGAGGCATGTAAATGGTCAGGCTACACCCGACGTGATGTGTGGGGTGAGCTATGATACATGTAAGGTGGGGTATGATCACATAATCTGCTAACATTTTCCCATCCTCAGCTAGCACGATAGATTCCAATCACGACTCCTCATGACAGGTATCTAGGGTGCTAATCCGTGTATCCACAGTGTCAGAGTCAAGTATACTATACAACTAGAATTATAGAATTAATCAACAAAAATGAAAACTGTCAGAGAATGTACTCGCCTGTGGTCCCGAGGAAGGTGAGAGGATCAATGTCCAAGGCGAGATCACAATGACCTAATTATGGAATATCAATGTCCAAATACTGAATTAAAGGGATAAACATGTTTAACTAATTAAATGCGAGTCCTCTAGGTCAATTTTGAGGTTTACTGGTCAATAATAGGTTAACTAGTTAATACCTTGCCAAACTCAACACTTCTAGTAACCATCTACTACTACCTCACTATTATGCACTAACCATACCTTGGTGTCACTAGGCCTATAATATTAGGTATCTCAATACTCATTAGATGTGCCAATACTGATTCTTGTAGGTACTAGATAGACAGAACTCATAAACCTAGTTGTTTAGTTCTAACCTTGATATCTAGGTTATACTAAATACTACCCATACATATAACCCATATATGTATATATATATATACATAACCCAGCATACTACTAACTATAAACAACTAGCTAATTTTAGCAATAGCTAGACTAACGAATATCCAAAGACCCCTAATATCAGTCCTCCTGCCACACACTAGATACTGACACAGCACTCTCAATACTAAACTCACTGACTGATAACTGATCTAAAGAACCATTCACAGTTTCACAGTCTGAAACTGTTCAGACTTCACATACATTTGAGACAAGCCCATGGCTACTGGCAGGAACAAACTTGTTCACTCTTGCACAGGCAATGGCCTAATCCCTCAACTGTTCATTGATACCCAGTATCAAAACTCACAGCTAGAGTGAAACTCAACTCTCATCTTCCCCTAACACAGGCACACACAGGTTATACTACTGATACACAATGCAGATGGATAAGGTAGC
Source organism: Iris macrosiphon (assembly GCA_036927795.1). Classification (NCBI taxonomy): domain Eukaryota; kingdom Viridiplantae; phylum Streptophyta; class Magnoliopsida; order Asparagales; family Iridaceae; genus Iris; species Iris macrosiphon. The sequence continues at coordinate 163,983,871 of JAYESA010000010.1, read as the reverse complement.
CACAGTTCAATTTGGAACTGAAACTGTGTACTGATACTCACTGCTAAGTTTACTCCCTCACTGAACTCAGTCAATGGTCACAGGAAATCTAACTCATTAGCTAACCTATCTCCCATACCTACTGACTGGAACAGGCAATACTCATTTGTTATGCTATGACAGGTATCTAACTACTGGCAGGATCAAACAGGTAGTGTGAACTTTATTCATTAATACATGCATGGCTCAATCTCTGAGACAAGCATATGGCTTATACAGGCATTTTATATGTGTATTGATACACTAGCTGCTACTGCTATGGTTATACCCTATACTCAAGGAATTCCCCCTGCTGAACCTAATCTCCTCGCACCCTCGATTGATACACAACACTATCTCACTAAACATACTGACTGATAACTTATAAGTCATAGGACTCATAAGGCATAAGGTAGTATCAGAGCTCAGAGTAATATTAAACCTTTCCATCATGATCACTACATGTAGAGTCACCAGCAAGTAGCCAAAATAAGTACATAAAGCGAAAAGTGAACTGGAATAAAGGCAGCAACATATAGACTTAGGAAGCAACAACAGGAAATCACAAAATTTCCAGGATACTCATGTAGATACAATTGAATATGATACTCAAGGTAGCCAAATCTCCATCATTAAAATTTCCAGGATACTCATAAAATTGTATCGTAACTATTTCATCACAATCATACTCACAAATATCCATTTGTAATGGATTTTGAAGTTAGCCAAAAAAGAGCAGTTAACCCAACTCTAACTGGCTACTGATAGCTTAAAGCCAATGTGGAATTTAACTCATCAGCCCCCAACTGAAACTCTAAGACATACACACAGGAACTCACAACTTGGAGTGAACCCGATCCTCATTCCTCCCCTAATACCTGATACACTGATACATCCCACACAGTATCAGATGCTCACAGATATAAAGAACACAACCACTCATTCAACACAAACCAATATGTTGAACCTGATTACCCATTCCCCCATCTGAATCCTATACACATGCACAAACACTAACACAACCCGACTCTGCACAGTGAACTTCCCCACAGTTCAAATCACAAGTGACTCACCTCCACATACACTGATACATAGAACCCTAGCACACACATGTAAAACCCGACTGCACCCATAGAACTCACTCAATAACTAATACACAGAACCCGACTGTACAGTGAATTTCCCCCATCGATATACATATACAATAGCACATATACGTAGGTATATATATATATATATATATATATATATATATATATATATATATATACATATCAAGGTTCATAAGAAACTAGGTTAAAATTAGGTATTTCCCTCCAGGGAGCATTTCATCAAACACTTAGGGGCTGAAATCGATTCCACAATAAGAACTCCTGAATACCCAAATCAAAACCCTAAAATCGAGATCAAACCTATGGGTATACGATGTAATTATGTGTAGATGAATATTCCCATGATTATGGTTTACGAAATTTGGGGAAAACCATCGTTGGAACACCAAAACCCTAGAATCACCTAGGGCTTCATGGAAAAACCCAAAGAGCCAATCCTAAATCAAATGGTGGACTCCTAAAGGCCAAACAACAATTAAAAACAGAATTAAATGGGATTTTAATTCGGATTCTCACCTATTGGGAGATGGTTTCTCAATGTAGCTCCTCTTTCTTCAAGCCTCCTTGGTCCAAGCTCATAGATCTCCCTTGATGGAGAAATCCAGGGCTATAAATTTCTGAAATTTTGGGGAAGAAAGTGGTTTTCTAAGTGGAGGCTAGGTTTAGGATTTTTCTTCATGAATAAAGAAGCTTGGGGGAGGCTCCCTCTCATTAAATAGGACTAGGGTTAGGGTTAGGGCTTTTAATGCTAAGTGTCCAATTAGCCTTTCATAATGGTCATGAAGAACTTAAATTAATAAGGGTTTAGTCATTCATTTAGGGTTTTAACTAAAAACTAAAAATACTAATTAGGGTTTGGTCACAAGGGTTAAACCTAATGGGTTTTTAGGTTAAGCCCATTAACCTATGCATTAAGAACACCCTACAATTTATTTAATAAACTTATCATACATATTTATTAACACAATAAATTAAACATAGCAATTTACAATAATGCCCTAATCTAAAAATATGGTAGTGACATTCACCCACCCGTCGTCGTAAGCATCGTGGTCGTGGACATCCATATACGGCTCCACATAACACTCCGACTCCGATGCTAGAGACACAAGTTCTCCGTGCGCGGTCCACTGATAGTAATTCGGCATGAAGCACTTCGAGTACAAATGATATATGACTTCCACTTCTGGATGATATTTCCTGTTGCGACATCTCACACACGGACACTTAATTTTGGTACTGTCCATATACTGAGGGAACGCCTTGGCGAACTGCAGGAACTGTTGTACACCCTCAATGAATTCATCCCGCACACCGCACATGTCATCAGGATGACGGTTGTACATCCACGAACGATGACACAGATAGTAATTTATATCCATTTCTAGATACTTATACAAAAATGACAGTATGTATCATATAAATCATTACATACAGTGTGGTTCTCTGAAGAAGAAGCTGACAATTAGTTGGCTAGGTAATCTATATTTGAAGTCACATAGAAGAAGCAAAGTAGGATATATATGATTATAATTGTGCATCACCGTCAAGAATAGTCCTACGGCCGTAATGTAGCTCTGTCCCTGCTTATACGTGGAAACTGAGCCCCATATCCATAATCAACCTTTCCTTCTTGTCCCAAATAGGTGAAGCGATCATACATAAACCAGAGACAATCAACTCCAATAACTGATCAGATTAATATGGTCCATGTGATCGTTTGACTTATCTGGGCACCTACAAAAGAAATATGGTCTAAACCCATAGAGAATTTGTTATGCTTATACATGGATGTATGCTTGTGTCTTATGTGTACAACCGGTGCCACACTACAATACCGGAGGAGTAACAAGGTCCGCTACACATTACGGGATACACTGGCATGATGAAAATGCATAAAATGAAACTTTAACAATCATTCGGTTAAGTACCAAGTCAATCGGGAAATCAAATAAACTCCTGAGCCTATTAAACTAATTCATACTTCCAGAACCAATATACCTGTGGTATGCCATTTTGGCAGTATATCCAGGTTGGTGCTCACCAAGGCCAAAATGTACCAATTCTCAATTATCTCTAACAGTCCTTCCATGACAATCAATTACTATCCAACAATCAATTTCAGACTAGACCCAATCACCACAATGATGGATACAAGATGATAATGAGATAATCAATAACTATGAAACGAGAAATTAGCGGGTAAATATGACAAGTAAATATAAGCACTATACAATTTTAGATTATGAACGAAGAATGCTATCGTGTGTAAAACAGTAAGGAGAAGCTATACGCTATAATACTGATTCTAGGGCTCGGGATTCCTTGCCATTTTTAGCACGCTTTTATCCAAAATCAACAACGTATCATATGGGTAAGTTCATAAATGATCTAAGCTAGCTATAGGAACAAGTTTCATCTGATTCCGACATGTATTAAGAAAGTTGGAACAATTTACCCTTAAGTTGTCATTTTTATCGCAGATCTCAACATATATCAAAATATAAATGGAAAGCTGTGAAAAGCGTGCTGAAAATGGTTACGTGTGTGTGTCACAGATCTTAACAAGATGTCACAGAAACCCTAACCCTAACCCTAACCCCAGGTCAAAAACCCTAACCCTAACCCCAGATCAAAAACCCTAACTCAAACCCCAGGTAAAAAACCCAAACCCTAACCCTAACCCCAGGTAAAAAACCTTAACCCTAAGCTTAACCCTAGGTTACGTGTGTGTGTCGTGTCAGTGTGTGTGTCGTGTTTGTGTCAGTCTGTAACGTGTGTGTCATGTTTGTGTCTGTGTGTGTGTGAGAGAGAGAGAGAGAGAGAGGGAGAGAGAGAGAGCGGGTACCTAGAGGAGGAGGAGGAGGAAGGGGGGAGAGGACGCTGCCGTAGGGGGGTCACCGGGAGGGAGGAGGGTGCCGCGGGTTTCGAATTTGGGAGAGGGAGAGCGAGAGCAAGAGATCGAAAGAAATGGGAGAAAGCAGCCCTAATTGAAACAAATTTAGCGACGTTTTAGCGACGTCACTAATGACGTCGCTAACTTAACGACGTTTGGCGACCTAAATTGACGTCGCTAATAACGTCGCTAAATGTCCAAAAGACATACGTCGCAAAATACGTCGCTAAATAAAATATTTTAGCGACGTTTAGTGACCTAAATTGAACTTATAGCGACTACTCTTTTAAAAACTTAATAAAATTTGCTAAACGTCGCTAAATGTCGCCAATTAGCGATGTCTAGCGACGGTTTTTAATGGAGTCGCTAAATTAGCGACGTTTTCTTTGTCGTCGCTAAAAAATGTTCCTAAACCCGTTTATTCTAGTAGTGTCATCACATAGCCCAGAGTTGATCGCCTCGTATCTACATCTCCAGCCATATCAGCATCGGTATACCCAACCATCTTTGAGTCGTTACGACCAAAAGAAAGTCTCCAATTGACAGTGCCCTGAAGATATCGTAGAATCCACTTGACCCCACTCCAATGTACCCTTCCAGGATTGGAAGAATACCTGCTAACTGTGCCAACTGTGTTAGCGATGTTTGGCCTCGTTCACACCATAGCATACATAAGACTCCCCTCAACTGAGGCATATGGAACCCACTCCATATCTTCCTTCTCGTCCTCGGTAGATGGACACTGCTCCTCAGTGAACTTAATGTGAACCGCAAGGGGGTTACTCACTTTCTTCGAACCGTCCATCAAAAAACGATAAAGTATCTGATGAATGTACTTTTTTGGAGACAAGTGTAGTATCTTGGACTCTCTCTTTCTACCTCTCTCGGCTGATCTCCATCCCATGAACAATCTTCGCTGTGCCCAAATCCTTTATAAAGAAGGCCGCGCACAGTTGGCGCTTCAACTCCGCTATCCTAGTGGCATTTCTATCCACCAGGAGCATATCATCAACATAGAGAAGTAAAATGATAAAATCATCCTCGGTAAAGTACCTCATAAATACACAGTAGTCCGACGTCTTTTGTGTGTACCCTAAACGACTCGAACTTCCTGTACCACTTCCTCGGAACCTGCTTCAGACCATACAAGCTCTTACTCAACATGCAGACCAAGTGTGACTTGTCCTTCTAACAGAATTCCTCTGGTTGCTTCATGTACAACTCCACCTCAAGATCACTATGGAGGAATGTCGTCTTCACATCCATTTGCACGACCTCCAAGTCAAAACTGGCTTTCCATGTGCGCTCCCTTCCATATAATACAGTCCGAACTTTTTTCTTTCTCTTGCAATTACCATCAAACCTCTGGAAATATTTTACTGACCTTTCCCTAAGAGGTTAAAGAAATCCTCTTCATCCAACCTTCCAACCGACACCAGGTTGAAACGGATATCAGGGACATGACGGACATCTTTAAGAACAAGAACTGCACCCATATTTGTCCTCAAATACACATCTCAAACAATAACAGCTTTTAACACATTTATGTTGCCCATCTTCAACACTCCACAGTCTCCTATTTTGTAAGTAACAAATAGTGTCCTGTTGTGAGATACGTGCGTTGAAGCACCTGAGTCCACCAGCCAAGAGTTGTCATCGTAGGCGAGGTTCATAACTACCTTATCACCTACAATGATCACGTCGCCTCCATGTGCCGAGATCGTCGCTGTAGTATTCTCACCCTGCTTCCCCTTGTCGCCCTTCTTTTCTCTCTTACAAGCAAAATAATTTCGCTTGATGTGGCCCTTATTGCCAAAATGGTAACACTCCGAGTCCTCATACTGACCCTAGGACTTTCTCCTACTTTTGTCTCTACCTCCGCCTAGACCCCTGCTTTTACCTCTTCCGCGGCTCTCTGAAACAAGCACCTCTGAGTGGGATATGGATGAAGTGGCCTGAGAACGTCTTCGTATCTCTTCATTCAGTACCCCGCTCTTGGCAAACTCCAGACTGACCATGCCTTTTAGAGCAGAAGCGATTATAGACACTTGTACGGTCTCCCACGAGTCTGACAATGTACACAACAGCTATAGTCCCTGAATCTCGTCGTCGAACTTGACTCCCATCGAGGATAGCTGGTCAACTATGCCCTGGAACTCACTCAAATGATCCGTAATGGATATCCAATCTTTCTACCACAGACCCATCATCATCCGGATCAGGAAAAAATATTTATCCCGGTCTTCTTTGCATACAAAGATTTCAGCTTATCCCACGGTGTCCTCGCGTGCTCAATACTGGAAATGTGGTTATATAAGTTATCGTCAATGAATTGCCTGATGTACCCACACACCTGTATATGCTCGAACTTCCAGTCCTCTTCGAAGTTGTCACTGGGCCTCTCGGAAGCAAATACCGACATAAGCAGTTTCTTGACAAATAGCAGATCCTTCATCTTGCTCCTCTAGTAATGATAGTTGGTACCATTTAGGTTTACCATGCACACCCGCTTTGCGTCCATCTCTCCTCCCTGGTTTGCTTGTCAACTCCTAACACCCTTCTGAAATTCCATAACCTGGCTCTGATACCACACTGTTGGGAACGAAACGCGAAAACCGTTCCCCAAAAATATTTATGGAAATCCAATTACATTCAATCATATATTTAACAAAAATCAAATCATAAATTTTCTTACCATAAATTGGAAATCTAATTATATGGAAAGTTAATAAATGAAAGATCCAATAATAAATATGTAATTAAAGTCAAATATGAAAATCTAATATAATATTTGCGTACCATAAATGTTCCAATATACGGCGCTCGATGCACTTTTCGAGCTTTTTTGACACATAGATGGCGCTCATCGCACACCAGGATATTTTTCACATAGGTTGGGAACCCCACCCACTCCAACACATACTTAAAAACTCTCTTCTCTTGGATCAAGTTTCAAATTGGGTTATGGTTAGTTGATGAAATGAGTATTTTATGTAAATGGGAGAAAATATGTTAATTAAGTGAGAAATTTTGAGTTCCTCTCCTCTTGTTTTACCATAATTCAAGGTGCACCCCATCGAACATGAAATTCTACTTCCAATTTTAACGAAAATCGTTAATGACTAACAATCAACTCCGTTGACCTACATAAAAAAAATTGAGTTGCACCCCACTTATTTGACCATAATTCAAGGTGCACCCCACTTATTTGAGGGTATTTTGGTCGTAATTCAAGGTTCATCCGACTTATTTAAGGATATTTTGGTAATAAATGAGGGGTCAAAGGAGTTTACTGTTAGTTATTAACGATTTTTGTTAAAAATGGAGAAATTTAATATATTATGGTAATTTGGTGGGGTGCACCTTGAATTATAATAAAACAAGTGGGGGACAAATCAAAATTTTTCTAATTAATTCTAAAATGATATATGTGAAAGACTGTAAGCTAGTCAATCCACATTTTGTAACAAATGCTTTTATTATAATGAACAGACAGATGTAGGCCTAATTTTACTGGAGAAGAATAACCATTTATCTATCTGGTAACTAAAACTAAGTTTTTGCTAGAATGATTTGTTTGGCTATTATACTGAGGTGGTCGATTCATGTTTTTAATTTCTTTTATTTCATTATATACAATTCATATTTCAAGTACTCTATAACATGATTATGATTGATTAACAAACTGCTGAACATGCAATTAGATCATGATCTATTATGCTACCACTCAAAATCGTGTATTGCAGAGATGACTGATCCTTCAAGTCTTTTTTTGAATTGACTTAAAGTTGTCATGTTATTGTTCTATAAATGTTTTGACGTGCTGTTATTATTTGACTATTATTTGTTTCTGACTTAAAGTAAAAGTTACCTACCTGAATGTTGGTATTTTAATAATATAGACATGTATCAACTTACTTTGGGATGAAACAAGAAAACAACATATATGAACTACTTTGGTCGCTGTATACTTTAATGCAAGTTTGTAGACAATGGCATCACAAGTTAGATAAATTACTTTTGGAATACATTTTTTTCCTTTATAAACGAAAGTTATATATATATATGTGTATTCCAATGAAGGAGATAAGTTTGCAATGTTATGCTTGTTCGTGGATGCACATTAATACTCTATAAACATTATTGAGTTTTATTTTCCTTCTACAATAATACTAGTTTGAATATAGTATACACGATAGCTAGTCTTGCTCAAATTATTGATGGTTCCGGCAGGGCACATTTTATCCAACAAATACATAATGTCTCATGCTCTCATAATTCAAGAAAAAAAAATTATTTGAGTCCTAGGGATATAAGGGAAAATGGGTATCATATTAAAACTCTGAACAAGTGAAATAATGAATATCTTTATGTAGCCTCTAGTATAGAGAACTAGAAGTTCGTCCTATAGAGGTTCTCCAACTATTCACTAGGGACATACGTCACTCACATTGGTAATATCACTCACATTGGGGATGTCGACTCACATACTACCATGAGCCAGAAACTCAATCCTAAGGGACCATTGTGAGCTAGAATCAAATGATCCCATGACTTTTACACAGTAACATGATCGACCGAGACACCCCGGGATAATAATGATGATAATAATCATAATAAATTTTTGTGGTCATCTCTTAGCAAATTGTAGCATACCTAATGGTCAACTTTGTAATTCTTAATATCAAGAAAGTTTCTTTCTAAACCATCAATGTTGAAGATAACATCTGATTAATCAGTGTCTTAGTTTTATTTATTTAGAATTTTATTTTTTTAGATTTTTATAGCTTATGTCGGTATTATTTGAAACTGTATTTTTGGTATCTATATTTTGTGAAGAATCTTATATATTCTTTGATATGAGATATCTTAAAACAATATTTTCGCCGTCATAGGATAAAAATAAGATAAATGCCTTGTTTCAGAAGAACTTCATGAATTATCATTCCAGAAGAACATCATGAATCATTGTTCCAAAAAATATGGTGAATTATCGTGGCATACTTCAACTTTATATCATTTTGACTAAATTAGATGAATTATTCCTTATAATTAATTGTAAATAATTAATCGATGCCTACTCGATGCCTTTAATAATACTGTTTAAATAACTAGATCACATATACCAACTATGAATATACCTTCTAGAATAGAGGTAAGTACCAAAAGAACCAAATAAGGCAACAAATGAATCATTTCTACATTAAGAATGTAGAAGACCTAAATGTTCTAAAGATTCAACTCTCTAGAAGAAGAGACTGAATAATATAACGAGTTATTTGTATTATCCCCCAATTGTCAATCATATCTCTACTATCCCCCCAAATTTATTTTAATTAGTACTACCCAACCCCCATTCTAAAAAATAGGCATTTTTGTGTGTGTGTGTGTGGGGGGGGGGGGGGGTCATTACAATTACAATTAACAGATTAGAAGGAAGGAGGGGTAGTAGTAATTAAAATAAAAATTGGGGGGGGGGGGAGGGTAGTGGAGATATAGCAATTTGGGGGGGGGGGGGGTAAATACAAATACACACCCTTATGCTCTTGAAGTAGCATATCCTGTAGAAAATTTTTATTACGGTCCAGAAGATGTCATGAACCAAAGATCCTATTTAAAAAAAAAAAAAATTACCGCTCTGATCGAGGAGATGCCCATATCCCATAAAAGATTGAGAAAGAGATACTTGTACCAAAGAAATATATATTTTACACATACTTAGGAGAAATTAAAAATAAAAAAAGAATTTATCATAAATGACATTAGAAAATGAGAATAAAAATGGTGATAAAAATAAGGATAACACTGAGCCAGCAATCATCCTTTTGAAAAGGACAATATTGGCCAAAAAAAAAAAAAATTCAAGCAGAATTAGATTTTCTCACAAAATGTGGAGTGTTATGTCCTATAGTACAAACCCAAAAAGGAATAAACTAGGTAGGTTTTAAATGTTTGTATATAAGAAAACAAATAAATAAAAGAGATCCAAAGGTAAATGATTCTTACAAAGATCAGGAATAAAATATGAAAAAAAATATTCTCTAGTTATAGTAACCTAGAGTAAGATATACGTGAAAATCCTCGAAGAATTTAAATTGCCAGGTATTTCCCCAAATGATTTAAATAAAAAAGGATATCACTGAAGTATTTATAAAAGGAGCCATATATGGACTAAAACCATCCAAAAGATTGTGAAATTATAGGCTTATTGAGTAGCTGTGTTAAAAATAATATAATGATGACCCTAAATGTCCAGGCATATTTATAAAGAAATTCCTGAATGGATTCGTTAAAGCGACAGTCTATGTACATAAAAATATCTCCTGATCTCATGGAGAGATAATCTCCTTAAGAGATAATCTCCTGAAGAAAAAATATTCTGAAGATATCTACCAAAGAGAAAATCTCCTGAAGATATCTCGTGTAGAGAAGATCCCTTGAAGAGATTTAATATGGGCAACTATCATTCACTTAGTACATCTATAATGGCCAAGTCAATGAGACCTATTTCAGCCTAAAGAAGAAAAAAAATATATTTTTGGTCCTGAAGTACCATATTTAAATAAAATAAGTACAATTTTTTATTATCATTTACTCAGTATATAATATCTTTTATGTGAACTTGATATGCACCTACATATAAATGCTGGAATGACAAAAATCATATTTTTTAGATACATCAAAGGAATCATTCTTGATTTAAATCATATGAATGTGTTGTTCTTATGAGATATGCAAATGCAAATTATTTATCTGATCCCCATAATGGCACATCACAATCAAGGTTTTTTTTTTTAACAATGTTGCATGTATTTTGGAGACCATTCAAGCAAATCAATGCGGCAATATTGACCAATCATCCTGACACTTAATGAAGCAAACAAAAACTACATATGGCTAAGGTTTTACTACTTTAATATCAGGGGGAGTTGTGAGCTATCCAGAATCACAAATAAGTCTACAACTCTTCATGAGAATATGATGATAATGCATATAAATGTATAGAAAAATAAAGTATTAGGGTGAGATGTAATATTCAAATATATTATTTAGGAGGGGGTTAATTTTTTATTTGAGTTGATGTAAGAACTAAATATAATATTTTTAAAGTAATTTGAAGGGAGAACGTCCTGCAGATGCAAGCATCCATAAGATGCTAATAAAGATATCTTAAAATATTTCTTTTCACATTGTACTATTTCCCTCGATGAGATTTTTTTCCACTAGGTTTTCTCTTTGAATTTTTTTTAATGAGGCAGTGTAAGTCGTACCCACTTAGATTCCTGAAGAATCATATTCATGGAAAATATTAATGTGCTCTTTTCTTTTACTATGGATTTGTTTTCAAAAGATGGGTTTATCCTTAGTTTTTTTTTTAATGATCAATGATTAAAGTGGCATCCAAGGGGAGTACTGTGATTTATGTATAAATCCAAATAATGGATGCCCTTATCTCTATCTACAATAACCCTTATTTTATTACCTCTATATTTATTCTTAATAAAAGAATCCCCATAGGGATTCTTTAGCTACAAACCTTTTCTTCCGATCATATTTTTATAACATTATAAACTTTGTTAGCTAATTAATTATTTTTGTTATTGTTATAGTATATTTTATTTTACCTTCTTTTATAGCCATCCAAACACTGTTATAAAAATATCATCTATCCAAATATTGAAAGTCACTTTCATTAGATAACTAACATGAAACTCAAAAGCATATGCATTTTGTTTTCACTAAACAAAAAGTTACTTTTATACTTTCTTACACTTTCAAGAAACAAATCATTTTTATATGTAGGAAATTGAACCCCACCATATATTCCCTCCCAATTTCCTATTCCAAGCTTACCAAACATGGATAATGAATCTAGAGCTCATTTCCAAGTCTTTAAAACTTAAAGCAAACATCAACAAGGGTGGCAATATGGGTCTGATCCGTTGACCCGACCATTTGACCTGGTTTATGTTGGGAACGTAAACACGAAAATCGTTCCCCTAAACCAAAAAGCTGCAAGAGCACCAAGCAATAACAATGCACAAAACCAAACACCAAACTACAAAAAAAATTACACGCAGACACGAGCAATTTTTTACGTTGTGGGAAAAACTATGGGATAATGTACAACCCTGAAAAGTCTTCACTAATAGAATAAGGAATACACTGACTCCTTATAAACTTTTCATTGGTCCAAATAGATCTCCACAAGTCTTTGGAAGAGAAAATAGACCACAGACACACAAAGAACGGAGACGACGAGAAAAGAATTACCCAAAATCAATCTCCACTTTGAAATAGCCTTCAATCTCTTCATCTCTCCTTCCAATGTTGTAAAATGACTCTTGCCTCATTTTGCAATATTTTTGAGATATATTTTAGCAACCAAACAAGGATATGAGTTGAACCTTCATGCTACAACAGTCTATGTCCCTAATTCCACTTAACATAAGGCACAATACACAATCAAAGATAATACATAGAAGAAATAATCTAGCTTTAGTCCATGGATTATCGTAACATAAAGATACAACCCAACAACGAAACAAGGATATGGGTTGAATAATCATGCCATGATAGCCTACTTTCCTGGCTGGGCATATATTACACACAATTTAGACCGCCAATCATGTATTACGGCTTCATATACTATACTCCACTAATACGGATGATATGCAGTATCCTTGGTGGATAGCCTTTACTCCCAGCTAATTTAGGGTCGCTCGACATGCACAATCTCGAGATACCATTCTCTCCCAATGCTCTATAAATTGAGTTGCCTAGTTAACCCTAGGTTAATTAGAATCTCATGCCGTGGTCATAAGAAGATTCCTTCTTAGATGTCGTACTCTAAGTGCAGGCACTCTTGATACGAATCTATATTGTTTCTTATAAGTTTAAATATGAATTTACCCAAGTGTGATACAACAATCAATACTATCTAGTCACGGCTAAAGTCACTGTCCTACTACCAGATCCATACATGAAAATATTTACATATATCACGTAGAAAGAGTATGTGGCACGACGACTCACTATATATCAAGTAGAATTCTTGATGTAATCAAGTGTATCTGCACAGACACAATAGTCAGGCATGAATAAGTTTTTAGTATCAAAATCATGGATAAGTTTTTAAGTAGCAAGTTATTCAGTACAGGACAATCAAGCACTGGTCACATTTATCGTCACTTTATTATATCGATAGATGAGAATAAGAGTAGTACGAGAATCCTTCAAGATCAGATCTACAATCCATAAAGCAAAAAGGACCGGGATTGTAGACCCTCCCCCGAGTTGAACTACGCCCCTTATTCTATCAAACATATAATAAGGTGATTAATGTAAGCTCATGTCAGGTACTTAGTCAAATTTGGAATATGGTCATATCTGGGTCAAACAAGTCATTTCTAAGTTTAACACATAACATCACAATCATTCAATTAAGCAAAAATATTTAAGCCAAGCAAGTGTTCAACGTGTGCAAAAGCAATAGGCCACATGCTATCGAGGCCGCATGAATGTCAAGACCATATATGGATCAGGGTCGCATGTGTCACGACCCACACCCGGTGAAGGAACATGAGTACGTGGGTACGTCCAGCCCATGCCACAATATTGGCGGTAAAATGCTGTCTAGGTCAATTATACTATCTAATTATCTCACTATAATGTATAAATTTGTCAATTATATCTCAACTCCAAGAAGAAGGATAATATAATTAATGTAACACAATACTCAATCACATATCTATAGCACAATAAGATATCAAAGAAGTCTAACATAACTATAAAGTCTAAATAATAACAACAACAACAAATAGAAATAATATTCAAGTCTCAAATATAAGTCAGAAATAAATTCGGTACCAAAATGCTAAAGAAAACTAACTATAATAACTAGTGATTCCGGCTAGATCTCCCGACAATCACTCCTAAGTGTCAGGGCCAATGGTTGCTATCCCCCCTTATGGTCCATAGTGTATGGGACACCAGTCCTCTAAGTCGTTGTCTAAAAAATATATCCAGTCAGTATTGGAGCAAAGTACAACCCAATAACAGTTCCAATTAATTAACAAAAAGTATAAAATAGTAAAATAGAGGATGCTATATACAAAGAGAATATAACTGATCATTTAAGAACAATGAACATGCAATACTAGCAACAAAAATATAAATCAATGCGTACAAGAATGAAAGAGAGGAACTATAATGTCAGGAATAGAACAAGGTAATCTTTGAACTAAAATGGAGTCGACAATATACCATATGTTTTCAGATACTAACTAGATATGTGATCGGCTTGGGATATTCAATGATTACACTAAGAAGAGCTAACTCTATCATATGTGTAGTATATGATTAGTTAGTAGCCAATGATTACACTACTTGTCGATAGTTCTTGATCACATATTTAATTAGTATTTTCTCTGACCCTGACTGATACGATGGATCCAACCATGATACGTTACTAGCCAATATATCCAATATTTAACCTATAATATCCAATGTTATCTAATACCAACAAGGAGCAATATTCGATACCATCTCGATAATCAGGGTAACATCTCTTGACCGTCGATCTAATAATAATACTAATTCGTGTACCATCGTGTAAATAATCATAAGTAACATTTCTAAATACTTGAATTATAGTAGTAATTAAATAATAAAAAGTATCAGAGAATATACTCGCATGTGGTCCTGAGCAAATGGTATATCTCGGTACCCGAGCAGGTGTCACACACACCTAAATATGAACGACATGTCAAAATGGTATAATAAAGTGATAAATGAGCTAAATGCACTAAAATATGTTGTTCTCGGTCAAGGCTAGATTGGACTAAGTCAACTAGGTCGATATCTTGATTTTAGGTTCAAACTAACTTCTAAATAGGTTAATAAGGCTAAACTAGTTAATATTAGGTGATACTAGGTTGTGGTTAGGTTTCTAAGTCCATACCTTGATAGTATTAGCTAAACTAGCTAATACTACTATGTATCTTTATGTATCACATATATACTAGTTATCTCTATATTCTAATATTACCTTAGTGTATGATACTACCTTATCCCATACTCATTACTTATTACCAGTACCCCGTATCTTATAATATCCTCCGCATCACACTACCCTTCTCGTATCATAAACCTCAACTCTTGGCCCAATTATACATTACCATGTTATTACTTAACCATTTCTTAACCCAACTTACCTTGGTACATTCTAGGATACTCATGATACTCACATAACCCACTAACATTATACCAACACTTACCTACTGGTACCCCGATCCATACTCTAGCACTTACACCCACACTTGGTACCACTAGTATCATGATACTCACCTACTTGGTACCCTAAAATACCAAGTATTCATGATACTACAACACAACTAGAATATACCCTACATGGTCCTCATACTATTACCTACACACACACACACACACACACACACACACACACACACACACACACACCTGTAGACCCATTAGAATATATAATCTTTGATACTAACCTCCCCTCAATCCACATGCACTTTTCCTACCTTGCTGCCAATGAAAGTAGCATTCCCCTAATATACTGTACAATAGTGTTGGCCAAAACCCGAGCTTCACACCCACCTGCAGTGCACAAGGGTCACTTCTACCTGCCAGGTCTGTACAAACCCTATACGACTGCAATTAAGCCAACAGTAGTAGTCGAGACTGATATCACCCCTTAACTTGCATATCTCACACCCACAATTGTGCTCCACCCCTTGCTACAATATCCCCTGAACACTCTAACTTGAGCCCCCCTCTCTTTTTGCAACTGAACATTAGTTTAATGCACCCCCCAATCTGCAGATCAGAACTTCCAATGAACCCGCATCACTCTAATACTTATCTACTTTTGACATACCTAGCACTCCATAAAACTGATAATGTGATGCACATCACCTCCACTGACGTATTTGTCAGAAACTGCACCCAGATATTCGGGCACGAGTACGTGGGTACGCCCAGCCTATACCGCAACATCGATGGTAGAACGCTGTCTGGGTCAATTCTAACTAACTAAATATCTCAATATTATATATATATGGTACCTGTCAATCATCTCAACTCCAAATAGAGAAACAATATGGTATCTCACAAATGTAACTATACTCAATTATAATGCAAACTAAGGATGATAAAGCACGAACGAAATAACAAAGAAAAGAATCAAGATACAATCCACAAGTCTGAAATAATATACATGCCATGAATCTCAATAACAGTCTAATATAAATCTACCAAATAACTAAACCTCATTAGGCTCTAGAACTAAGTCCTCTTGGTCTATAGGAGTATCCTCTAATGAAATGCCCTCCTGCGGCCCATAAAATGTAGGACACTGATCTATGAGCCAATCATCTAGAAAAATATATCCAGTCAGGATTGGAGTGAAGTACATACCTCTGAAAGCAGTTTCAAATACATAATCGATCATATAAAATAGATAATAAAAAATAATATAAGATATCTAAACAACAGAATAAAAAGAACGAGAGTGAACATGTAATGTACTGGAATGAAGAACAAGCAATATGAATATCTATAATATAAAGGAATAACAGAAATCTAACTAATGTGCCTCAGAATACAAGTTTATTATGTGATCGGTTTAGGTTGAACACAAATACAATAAGGTAATTCGATTACAAGTGTGGTATGTAACCGACATATACACGAATACACTGGAACTTTGATCACATAATCAACTCCTACTCCCCCATCCTCAAATAATACCAATGGATCCAATCATGACACGTTACGAACACGAATATGGGCACACTGAACACGAGCAGTGTGTGTACACGAATATAAGCACACTGAACAGGAAGTATGAACACAAAATATAAATAATCAATACCCAATACACACGATAAAATACATGTGAAGGAGTATCCGCTGAACATGGTAGGGGATAACATCTCCTGACAGGATCCATGTAGTACCAGTCCGTGAAACCACAGTGTCAGAATCAAGTATACAGTTCTAGAACATGAGATATATACACTGTTATGAAATAAAAACTAATAGAGAAATGTACTCGCCTGATGTCTTGAGCAAGGTGTGTCTCTCGATGCCCAAGCTGGTGTCACATAGACCTATATATGGTATATTTTATCAATATAAGATTTTGGAATAAAAATAAGTTAAAGTAGCTAAATTTTAGGTCATGAAGCCATTTCTAAGTCAAAACTGTCAAACTAGGTCAACTCCAGGTCAAACAAGTCAAACTTGGTCATACTAGCTATTTCTAGGTTGTATGAGTCCAACTCTAGGATATTAGGCCCATGCTGTCACTACCACATTCTGAAATAGGGGTATTTTTTTATATATATTATAAGTATTATGTGTATTTATTTTAAATAATTGCATGATATGTGTATATATATATGTGTATTATATATAGTGTTCATTAATGCATGAGTTACTAGACTAGACCTAGATGCCCACTAGATGGAGCCCTGACCGAAATATAGTGTTATGGATTTAATTTGTAATTTTTGGTATTAATTATTTAGGGTTATAATTAATTATTGTGATTTTATTTAATTGTTGTGCCTTACCGTTGCTTCGATATTTGGAGCACTACCCTTGCTTTTGCCTTCCAACAAATTCCACAACCTTGTCCTAGATGTGCCCATCCTTCATTCTGACCCTTGTGTGACTCGTAAATATGCTTCCTTGTGCTTCATTTTAGTCGCACAATATTCGTCGCGGACGTTTATTTTTAATTCTAAATAAATTCGATTTTGTATCCTTGCGCGTTCCAATCAAAATTAGAGACACAATCTCGACCTATTTTATGCAACCCAAATTATGATAATAATCTACTCTAAGTCTTCTTCATTCATGACACTTGTGTCCCACCTAATTATTTTTAATTCCAAATAAATTCGATTTTGTATCATTGTGCGTTCCAATCGAAATTGGAGACACAATCTTGACCCATTTTATGCAACCCAAATTATGATAATATTCTATTTTGAGTCTTCTTCATTCATGACACTTGTGTCCCACCTAATTTTAATCCTATGTACTTCAAATTAATTTTAGAACACCAATTACATCAATTTTAATTAAATTGATGTAAGGACCCAACTTGACCTAAAATTAGACCCAACACCAAACCAAACTCCCATTCACACCCTCAAGTTTCATCCTAAGCACCAAACATCCTTTTCATCGAATACATCACACCAAACATGGTGTTTTCTCTCATTAAACCTAAAAACCCACTTTCTGTGCAATTTTCCAATTGTTGGGGAATTAATTGCAAAACTGCTATGATATGTCACTATCCTATTGGTCAAGACCCATGAAAAAATTAACCCTCCTCCCTTTGACCGGTTCAACACTCTTCCTCTCTCCTCTTTTTGGTTGTACACCACCCTTCATGATTAATCTAGGCCTTCCATTTTAAATGGAGCCATCCTCACCACACAACACCCTCTCCATTATATATATATATCCTCACCCATTTTCCCAATGCAACCCCATCCCAATGTGTACTTGGCCGGCCCTAAACCCTAGGCTACCATAATCATCATCCCCTACATGAAAAACTAACTCCTCCATTATTAATTTCAACATCACTACCATCCCTCAAACCCACATAACAAAACAAACCCTAAACCATCCCCTCTACTATTCATCATCCTCACCTCCTCCCTTCGGTAAACCCGACCACGCCGGAACCCGGCCTCCTTCCGCTGCCTGAAGCCTACGACAGCCGGACCTCCCCTCGACCATCACAACAGCACCACCTCCCTCTCCTCCTCCCTGTATCCCGATCACCACCCTCACCTGAACCATAACCCGATCGCTTGAGAATACCCCGGTCGCTGTTCTCTTCCACCTCTTCTCCTCCTGCCTGAGCTCCAACTCCGGCAGCCCTGCCACGATCACCTTCACCATCATTATCGCCTTCACCATCATCATCACCTTCATCATCGTCATTATCGTTGCTATCATCATCGTCACCATCGTCATCATTATCATCATCGTCACCATCGTCATCGTCGTCATCATTGTTATCGTCGATCCCGTGCATGCCCGCGCAGGTTCGTTCCTGCCCTCCTTCATGATTTTATGTACGTATGTGTATATGTATTCAAATAGATATATGTATGTATTTGGTATGTATAGTATATGTATTCCATTAGTATATGTTTAATAGGTATATAATTGGTATAATATATACATATATATAGTATATATATTCAATTAGTATATATTTGGTATATGTATATTATTCATTGGTATATATATACATATATATATATATTATATATGTATTTAATTGGTATATATATAAATTATAAGTAATTAATGTTATATGCTAGATAAGACTATGTATATTTATAGATGTACTAGGAGACCTAGTGTTAATTACGGATATTCCGTATTTATATATGACCATGTGACCCTGAGAATTATTAGAAGGCTGCCTTATGTACACTGACGTACTGGCGAGAATCGTACTAATTGACTGTCTGTTATGCACAGCAATTACAGACGCGACACCCACAAAATTAGACGCACACTTGACCCTAGTTGACCAGGGTCATACCTAGCGTAGCCCTTGAGTTCAGTATATTTATGTTGATTGTGTGTTAGTGTGTTATCTTATGCAATATTGTATTATTTAATGATGCCTATAGGACTGTTGGATTTTCAGACAATACCTCGAAAATAGGACAATGATTCATACCAGCTAAGGAGCCCAGGCGAGTATATTCTCTGACAGTTTTCATTATGTTGATTATTGTCACGACCCGTACCCGAAAATCGGGCATGAATCGTGGGTACGTCCAACCTACGCCGCAAAATCGGCGGTAGAACGCTGTCTAGGTCCATTTTAGGTCACAACAATATATAACTCACAAAACCTGTCAATATAACCTCTCCCAAAGGAGGGCAACCACCCAATATATATAAACTCAATCACAATAACTAGGAGAAGAGTAAAAGCACGATAAGATATCAAGAAAGAAACAAGAACCAAAGAGAGCAAGTACAAATCCAAATATACAGTCCAAGTCTAAAGTCTACAATATCTCACAGCAGCAAAATAATAAATACAGTCATCCAAAATAGCAACTGGGAACAACCCAGGGAAACCAACCTAGCTATACTAAGGTGCTAACGGCGTCTCCTCGACGGGCTGCTCCTCAATCTCCGGGTCACAACACTCCTCGACACCAGGCCCGTAGAAGGTCGAGCAAAAATCCTCAGGATCCTCTGAAAAAATATGCCCAGTCAGGACTGGAGCAAAGTACATAACTCTGAAAGCAACTCCAAATACATGGTAAGGTGTATATGACTAGCAATAGAAAAGTATACAAGATGCACAGGAAAATAAATACACGGTGGAACAGATAAAGTAACTACAATATAAAACTGGGGAACAATATAAGTAGTAGAGAAGTAACTACATGTGAGAAAATATGAATACTAACTAAGTGCATTGAGCACAAGTTCATTATGTGATCGGCTTTGGTTGCACATGAATAATCTACGATAACTCCGTTATGCGTGAGTTGCATAACCGACATACACATGAATACTATTTGGCTTTGATCATATAACCAACTCCTACTCCCCTCCCCCACTAATACTCTTGGATCCAACCACGATACGCTACATACATGATAAATAACTCGTGCACATGAAGGAGAGAGCACACGAAGCACATGATAGCACATGAGAATCATTACCCGAAGCACATGATAAAATATACGTGATACAGTACCCGCTGAACACGGTAAGGGGGATAACATCTCATGACGGGATCCAACTAGTACCAGCTCGTAAAACAATATGTCAGAATCAAGTATTATAGTTCTAGAACAGGTGATATATACGCTATCATGAAATAGAAACAATCAGAGGTAGGTACTCGCCTGACGTCCTGAGCAACTGGTGAGGATCGAGATACGGACTGGCCTCGTAAGAACCTATTACGAAAAGCAAGGTTAAACCGGGTTCTAAAGAGTTAAAATGATATAAAATAACTAAAAAATAAGCTTCTAGGGTTATTCTAGGTCGAACGGGTCAAACCGATAAAGTTTGGGTCAAAAAATTAACCCGGGGTCCAAATAGTCAATTCTGGGTCAAAACTAGGTCAAACATTAACTTTTACTATCAACGGGGGCAATTATGGTCAATTCTAGGTCAAACTAGGGTGCCCCTAAAATTCTAGGTCAAAACTAGCTCATTAAGCTAGTAAACCCTCAAACTCGCCTCCTTGAGATACCGGGATACCCTCGGTATCCGATATCTCAACCTATGCTACAAACCCCGCCTATACCCACTAAAACATATGCTAACACGCATAAATATATACACCAATACATATAAACCCAACTCTAAACGCAATCCTAGGCAAACGCTCAAAATCTCGCCTCGATACCCAATACCTTGAGTATCTCAAGGTATTGAGATACCTTGATATCTCAAGGTATCGAGATAACTCACTTACCCCTCTCTACCCTACTTACTAGTTAACTATCTATGCATATATACATAGCTATATATAAATCTAGGCAAAAATATATATATAACACATATGAATATATACCTACATATCTATATATATATATATATATATATATATATATATATATATATCACACATACACAAATACATATATCCATACCATCTCACAGATATATATATATATCCATCTATACATATATATATATATCTCTAACTAACTAACTAACTAACTAACTATATATATATATATATATATATATATATATATATATATATATATATATATATATATATATATATATATATATATATATATATATATTTATATATATATATATATATATATATATATACTAATATAAATCTAACTCTCTACCTCTCTCCCTTACTCACTTTCTGCTGCTACTGCTAGCCTACTGCTAGTGCCACACTGCTGCTGCTCCTAGCCCTAGTTGTTGCTGTTGCTGTTGCTGTTGTAGATGCTGGCTGCTGCTGCTGCCCCCATTCTGCACAACAGCTACTCCCTGCTGCTGCTGCTCCATCTCGCTGTAGCAGCTGCTCCCATATGCCACTGCCCCTCCTTCAACTCCCTCTCATCACACTCTCCCTAATACACACACACCTCGACACACATGCACACACACACTTATGCACACACTAAGATACATATATATATATATATATATATATATATATATATATATATATATATATATATATATATATATATACACACATAAACACATATACATATATATATATATATATATATATATACACACACAACCATATATATATATACACTTATACACACACATATATATATATATATAGGTACACACACACACATATATATAGCACACATATGTATATATACATACACACACTCATACATATATATACAAACACACACACACACACACACACACACACACACACACACACACACATATATATATATATATATATATATATATATATATATATATATATATATATATATATATATATATATATATATATACACTTATACACATATAAATATACCTATATATATAGGTATCTATAACCACACACTCACACACAAACACACACAACTACACCAACACCCCACCAACACACGCACAACCACCCAAACACATAAATACATATAAATATATAAAATATAACTCGAGAACCCTAGCACACACTTCCCGAAGCTAAACTAACCTGCGCACAAGCCCAAAACTTGGAAACCAAGTCGAAATGGCCATTCGATCATTTCGACGAACACGTGGAGTTCGGTTCACGATACCTCGTGAAACGCACACCAAACCTACTCAGAATTCACCCAAAATTTATCTATGAGTTCTAATCGATGTCTAGAACCTAGAAAAAAATGCTAACGCTCCGATTCTAGGTCCGTGGCATAAACGCGCACGCATGTGGAACCTACGGCGACAAAAAACTACCAAATTACCCAAAACGCTCAAATCTCTGCGACACGACCTCACGTGTCCGAACGGGGTTACACACTTACCCTCAAGACATCCAAGCACGTCTACCTAGGTCCGTCTAACCTAGAGCATCACCCCAAATTGGGCCAATCTCGGATTTCACCCAAAATTGACACAAAACCTAATATCAAAGTCTCAAAACACAACCAAACAAGCTCTAACTTCCTCCCACGGGTAGCCTTAAGGTCTAAGAAGGTTCTAAACTACTAATTACACTATATAAGAGCAATCACTAAGAGGAAAGTTAGGGTTTACCTCTTGGGAGTTGGAATCCCAAGGCCAAAGTCTCCAAAACCCTTGAAATCACCACCCTCAAGCCTCCAAACCTCCAAGCCAAGCCTCTACACTAAGTCTAGGCTCTACACACCTAGGTTAGGAAAAATATAGGGTTAGAGTTTACATTAATAGAAGAAATAGAAGAAGAAAGAGAAGAGGGTGAAGTATTTACTTGAAACTTGGAAGAAAATTGGAAGAAGGAAGAAGAAAAGAGTGGAGAAAAGAGTGAAGAAGAAGAAGAATGGAATGAAGAAAGAGGGATTCGGTCATGAAGGAATTAGGGTTAGGGGAAGGGGCCGGCCATACATATAAAGTAGGGTTACATTAATAAAATAACTAAAATGCCCTCCATTTTAGTCATCCTAACAAAGGGTTTAGGTTTGGGATTTCTAAACACATTCTAACTAATCCAAAACTCCCCAATTAACTAAATAAAAATATAATAACTAGTTTAAGCCCATAAATGAGTCTAACAAGGGTGTTGGTTGGGTCTGACATGGGTACACTAGGGTCTAACATGGGTCTAGACTACCAAAAACCCTAAAATAACCAATAAAAAAATAAATACAACCAACAATTAAATATAAATATAATTATTTATGATCAATACACAATTTACCAAAATAAAATAAAAAAATAATCCTATTTTCTAGAATTGGGTATTGACAAGCCTACCCTCCTTAAAATAATTTTGTCCTCGAAATTAAAAGACGAAACTAGGACAAGAATACAAGAAAAAGAAAGAACCATACCTCAGGGCTCAAAAAGATAAGGGTATCGCTCTCGCATTTCATCCTCCCTCTCCCAGGACGACTCACCTGGATAGTGATGCCTCCACGCGACGCGAACCAAAGGAATATTCTGGTTCCTCAACACCTTCTCCCGTCGATCCAGAATCTCCACTGGCTGCTCTGGATAGCTAAGAGTAGGGCCCATCACGATCTCTGAGTGATCCAATACGTGACTGGGATCCGCCACGTACCGTCTCAACTACGACACGTGGAACACATCATGAACTCCCTCTAGCATAGGCGACAATTCTAGCCTATACGCCACAGCGCCGACCCTCTCAAGAATACTGAAGGGTCCGACGAAACATGGGCTAAGCTTCCCGCCTCCACCGAAGCGAATAGTGCCCCGCGTCAGAGAAATCCTCCGGAACACCAGATCACCAACCTAGCACAAACAAGGTCTCAACACTTAATCTAAAATAAGCAATCACAAGCAAACACAAGAACAAAATCTAAATTCTAAGCTATACCTCAAACTCCAAAGGTCTCCGGTGGCTATCGGCCTAATGTCGCTGCCTGTCCTGCGCCACCCGAAGTCTATCTCTAATGAGCTTGACCTTCTCTGCCGCATCCACTACCATCTCCGGGCCAAGCAAAGCTCTCTCGCCTACATCATCCCATGATAACGGAGTGGGACACCTCCGTCCATACAATGCCTCGAATGGTGACATCTCGATACTAGCTTGGTAGCTGTTGTTGTAAGCAAACTCTACCAAGTGCAAGTGATCCTCCCAAGAGCCTCTGAAATCCAGAACACAAGTACGAAGCATGTCCTCGAGTGTCTGAATGGTCCTCTCTGACTGACCGTCTGTCTGTGGGTGATATACAGTACTAAACTTGAGCTGGGTGCCCAAGCTAGCCTGCAGACTCCTCCAGAAATGTGAAGTAAAGCGACTATCCCGGTCAGATACTATGCTCACCGGAACTCCATGCAGTCTGACTATCTGGCGCACATACATCTCTGCTAGTCTCTCCGTAGACGTACCCACTTTGAATGGTAGACAGTGGGTAAATTTAGTCAACCTGTCTACGATGACCTAAATTACATCCTTCCCTCCTAGAGAACGGGGAAGTCCAGAAACAAAATCCATGGTCACATGCTCCCATTTCCACTCCGAAATGGGTAACGGCTGGAGCAACCCTCCTGGCCTCTGCCTCTCCGCCTTCTCCTGCTGGCACACTAAGCATCGGGATACGAAGCGTGATACCTCTCGCTTTATCCCGTACCACCATACATGCTCTCTCAGATCTCTATACATCTTGTTGGCACCTGGATGATAGAGTATTGGGATCGATGCGCCTCCTGAAGAACCTCCTCGCGCAAAGACCCACCCGGCACACACAACCTGTTACCGTACCGCAATGAACCATCATCAGCAATGGTGAAGTCATCTGATAATCCAATCTGAACCTGCGCCCTGATGCTCCTCAGGGACTCATCCTCAAACTGTGTAGCCCTGATCCGGTCTACCAACTCTGACTAAATTTGCAGTCCCCACATCTGCATCTCAACTCCATGCACTATCACCTCAATGCCCAAGATCTCTAGATCTGCCAGAAGATAACGATCTGTAGTCAGGCACATAACTACCGGATACCTGCTCAGCACATCCGTAACTATGTTCTCCTTCCCTGGATGGTACTACAATAATATGTCGAAGTCTTTCATCAACTCCAACCATCTCCTCTGCCTCATGTTCAGCTCTTTTTGGGTAAACACATACTTCAAGCTCTTATGGTCTGTGAAGATCTCCATACGCTCTCCGTATAAATAGTGTTTCCACAACTTTAGAGCAATGATGACCGCTGCCAACTCCAAATCGTGGGTAGGATAGTTCTTCTCATGAGGACGTAATTACCTGGAAGCATAGGCAATTACCCTCCCATTCTGCTACAACACACAATCCAGTCCCTTCCCCGATGCATCACTATAGATAGTGAATCCTCCAGACCCTGATGGCAATGTCAACACTGGAGCTGTCGTCAACCTCCTCTTC
The DNA here is from genome assembly GCA_036927795.1 of Iris macrosiphon. Lineage (NCBI taxonomy): Eukaryota > Viridiplantae > Streptophyta > Magnoliopsida > Asparagales > Iridaceae > Iris > Iris macrosiphon. Next base: position 163,957,746 of record JAYESA010000010.1, on the reverse strand, counting down.
AGGTCATCAAAGGCGATCTGGCACTCCTCTGACCAAACAAACTCTATGTCCTTCCGGGTCAGCCTAGACAACGGCTCTGCAATCTGGGAAAAATCTTGAATAAATCTTCTGTAGTAACCTGCCAGCCCCAGGAAACTCCTGACCTCTGCTACTGAACTCGGAGCACTCCATACCTCAACTGCCATGATCTTCCTCGGATCCACCAAGATCCCCTCTCCTGTCACCATATGACTAAGTAATTCAACCTTGTCAAGGAAGAGCTCGCACTTCGAAAGCTTTTCATAAAGCTTCTCCTTTCTGAGAGTCTCCAGCACTATCCTCAGATGCTCCTCATGCTCCTCTGGGGTCTTCGAATACACCAAGATGTCATCTATAAACACTACCACAAACCTGTCCAGATGCTGATCGAATACCTTGTTCATCAGATTCATGAACACTGCCGGGGCATTAGTCAACCCAAACGGCATCACCATGAACTCGTACTGTCCATACTTGGTCCGAAAAGCTGTCTTCAAAATATCCTCCCTTTTAACCTTCACATGGTGGTAGCCTGTCCTCAGATCAATCCAGGAAAATACCCTCACTCCGCTCAACTGGTCAAAAAGATCATCAATACGCGGTAGCGGATACTTGTTCTTGATTGTGAGGTTGTTCAGAGCCCTGTAGTCGATACACATCCGTATCGACCCATCCTTCTTTGGCACAAAAAATACCGGAGCACCCCACGGAGAAGAACTAAATCTGATAAATCCCTTGTCCTGAAGCTCATCCACCTAATTTTTCAACTCTACCAGCTCACTGTTGCTGACTCTATAGACGTGCTGGGATATCGGCTCCGCGCCTGGCACCAAGTCTATTGAGAACTCCACATCTCTGTCCGGAGGTAACCCTGGCAACTCCTCCAGAAAGACATCTATGAACTCCGCTATCAGTGGATGTGGCAACCTCTGCTCTACCACCAGGGCTCCGTAGAAGACTCTCTCACTCTGCTCTGCTGCTCCTCTGGCAAACTCAAACTCTGGCTCACCCGACGGACTAAACAACACTCTGCCTCCACGACAATCTATACTAGCACAGTGCATACTCAACCAATCCATCCCGAGTACAATGTCGTAGCTCGGAAGTGGTATTACGAGTAGGCACACACTCAATTCCTGACCTCCCAAGGTAACTCTACGGTCTCTGCAGATATCACTGACTAGGATGATGCCACCCCCGGTCATGATCTAGCAGAGTCTAGCTAAAGGTTAAGCAACAAGATGGTATCTAATAGCAAAAGATACAGACACAAAGCTATGGGTATCACCGAAATCAAATAAAGCAAGTGCTGGAATAGAATCAAGAAGAACAGAACCTGAGATCACGTCACCAACGGGCTTGGCCTCGTCTACGGTCAGGGCAATAGCTCGCCCTTGCTGTCCTCCTCGGTGTTGCTGCTTGTGCTTAGCAAACCTCTGCTGCTGAGTCTGCAAAGGCTGTCCTCTTTGCTGTGCTGCAGGTGCTCTGGCTGGTCCCCTCTGGGTGGCTCCTCCGCCCTGAGCTGTACGAGCAAGTGCTTAAGGAAAATCCCTCAGCTGGTGATCTGCTGCGCCACATAATAAATATCTGCCCAACCACTTTCTACAAATGTCCTATCTGTGCCACGGCTTCCTACAGAAAGGGCAAGTGATGGGCTGCCTCAGACCCTGCTGCTGTCCCTGCCTCTACTGCTAGGGCGCCTGTCGGAAAGGCGTACGACCCTGACCCTGGTGCTGCTGAGTCTGCTGGAACGGCCTCTTGGCTGGGCCCGTACTGCCGCTTGCTCCGGAAGCATCTTTACTCCTCTTGGTCTTCAGCTCCAAGTCGTCCTCATCCCTCTGAGCGACGCTCACAATCTGCTCGAAGGTCGCCTCGCGGTCACTCCTAGTCAAGGAATTGACCGCCATGACCAAACCCTTGTGGAACTTCCATGCCTTCGCTGCCTCACTCAAGCCCTCTACAAATCTACCCAGACGGCAGAACTCTGCTGCATACTCGTCCACCAGCATCCTCCTCTAGACGAGCGCCTCAAACTAGCTCTCCAAAGCACTAAGAGCCATATCCGGGAAGAACTTCTTCTTGAAAATCTTCTTGAAAGCCTCCCAAGTCAGTCCCGGTACCGCTATCCTCGTATCAGTGCGGTACCAAGTAAGGGCAAGATCGAACATCTGGCTGCCTGTTGCCTCTATCTGCATACTGGCTGGGATCAGTGCCAGCCTGAAGATGCCCTCAATGTGCTCGATCCAGTCGTCCGCGTCCAGGATCCCCTCTGTACCCCGGAACTCCTTGGGCCGCATCCTCTGAAAGTTAATAATGCTGCCCGACCTCGGATGCTGAGCCTGCTCTGCCTGTGGCTGGACCTGGGCCACTCTGTCTACTGCCGTCATGGCCACCTGGTGGGCATTCTCAATGCCAATCTTATCAAGTCCACCTGGCCGTGCTGCGCGTCCATCATCTCTCTGAAGAACGCAAACAACTGTACGATATTTACCGGTAAAAGAGGTGGTGGAGGAGGTACCACCGAAACAACTAGGGTAGCTTTCGGATCGATAGGAGGAAAGGATCTCCGAGAGAAACGGATTCTCCCTCGACCGCAGGAGTGGCGATTGGAGCGGTGGCAACTGCCTGAAGTAGAGCAGGACGAGTGGTAGCAGACCTCTCGGTGGCAGCTGCTGGAACGGTACGGTGAGACCGTGTCTTCGGAGGAATCATGAACACAGATCAAAAGAAGTCAATACGGTGCAAGATATGATATCATCAATGAAGGACAATAATATTGCAAAAGAAAATAATTTCAGAAAAATTAAAGATAACAAAAATCAGGAAGGGTCCTAGTTGTGATTGAGTACACTCTCTCTAAGCCTATATCCTATATCCTATCGCAGGTAGACCTAGAAACTAGACTTGCATGGGCCACCACCAAAAATGTGTCACGACCAGCACCCAAAAATCAGGCATGAGTCATGGGTACGTCCAGCCTACGCCGCAGAATCGGCGGTAGAACACTGTCTAGGTCCATTCTAGGTCACAATAATATATAACTCACAAAACCTGTCAATATAACCACTCCCAAAGGAGGGAAACCACACAATATTAAACTCAATCACAATAACTAGGGGAAGAGTAAAAGCACGATATGATATCAACAAAGAAACAAGAACCAAAGAGAGCAAGTACAAATCCAAATATATAGTCCAAGTCTAAAGTCTACAATATCTCACAGCAACAAAATAATAAATACAGTCATCCAAAATAGCAACTGGGAACAACCCAGGGAAACCCACCTAGCTATACTAGGGTGCTAACGGCGTCTCCTCGACGGGCTCCTCCTCAATCTCCGGGTCACAACACTCCTCGACACCTGGCCCATAGAAGGTCGAGCAAAAATCCTCAGGATACTTTTGAAAAAATATGCCCAGTCAGGACTGGAGTGAAGTACATAACTCTGAAAGCAACTCCAAATATATGGTAAGGTGTATATGACTAGTAATAGAAAAGTATATAAGATGCACAGGAAAATAAATACATGGTGGAACAAATAAAGTAACTGCAATGTAAAACTGGGAAACAATACAAGTAGTAGAGAAGTAACTGAGAAAATAGGTATACTAGCTAAGTGCCTTGAGCACAAGTTCGTTATGTGATCGGCTTAGGTTGTACATGAATAATCTACGATAACTCCGTTATGCGTGAGTTGCATAACCGACATACACATGAATACTGTTTGGCTTTGATCACATAACCAACTCCTACTCCCCTCCTCTACTAATACTTTTGGATCCGACCATGACATGCTACGTACATGATAAATAACTCGCACACATGAATACGAGAGCACACGAAGCACATGATAGGACATGAGAATCAATACCCGAAGCACATGATGAAATACACGTGATAGAGTACCCGCTGAACACGGTAAGGGGGATAACATCTCATGACGGGATCCAACTAGTACCAGCTCATGAAATAATATGTCAGAATCAAGTATTACAGTTCTAGAACAGGTGATATATACGCTATCATAAAATGGAAACAATCAGAGGTAGGTACTCGCCTGACGTCCTGAGCAACTGGTAAGGATCAAGATCCGGACTGGCGTCGCAAGAACCTATTACGAAAAGCAAGGTTAAACGAAGTTCTAAAGAGTTAAATTGATATAAAATAACTAAAAAATAAGCTTCTAGGGTTATTCTTAGGTCGAACGGGTCAAACCGGTGAAATTTGGGTCAAAAAGTCAACCTGGGGTCCAAAAAGTGAACTCTGCATCAAAACTAGGTCAAACATTGACTTTTGCGGTCAACGGAGGCAATTATGGTCAACGCTAGGTCAAACTAGGGTGCCCCTAAATTTCTAGGTCAAAACTTGTTCATTAAGCTAGTAAACCGTCAAACTAGGGATACCCTCGGTATTCGATATCTCAACCTATGCTACAAACCCCGCCTATATCCACTAAAACATGTGCTAACACGCGTAAATATATACACCAATGCTTATAAACCCAACTCTAATTCCATTCCTAGGTAAACGCTCTAAACCTCGCCTCGATACCCAATACCTTGAGTATCTCAAGGTATTGAGATACCTTGATATCTCAAGGTATCGAGATAACTCACTTACCCCTCTCTACCCTACTAACTAGCTAACTATCTATGCATATATACATAGCTATATATAAATCTAGGCAAATATATATATATAACACATATGAATAGATACCTACATATCTATATATATATCACACATGCACAAATACATACATCCATACCATCTCACATATATATATATATATATATATATATATATATATATATATATATATATATATATATATATACTAGTATAAATCTAACTCTCTACCTCTCTCCCTCACTCACTACCTGCTGCTCCTAGCCCTAGCTGCTGCTGTTGCTGTTGCTGTAGATGCTTGCTGCTACTGCTGCCCCCATTCTGCACAGCAGCTACTCCCTGCTACTGCTGCTCCATCTCGCTGCAGCAGCTGCTCCCATATGCCACTGCCCCCCCTTCATCTCTCTCTCATCACACTCTCCCTAATACACATACACCTCGACACACATGCACACACACACACTTATGCACACACTAAGATACATATATATATATATATACACACTTATCCATATATATATATAGGTACACACACACACACATATATATATAGCACACATATGTATATATATATACACACACTCATACATATATATACAAATACACACACTCATACATATATATACAAATACACACACACACACACACATATATATATATATATATACACACACACTTGTATACATATAAATATACCTATATATATAGGTATCTATAACCACACAAACACACACAACTACACCAACACCCCACCAACACACGAACAACCACCCAAATACAAATAAATACATATAAATACATATAAATATATAAAATATAACTCGAGAACCCTAGCACACACTCCCCGAAGCTAAACCAACCCGCGCACAAACCCGAAACCTAGAAACCAAGTCAAAATGGCTATTCGTTCATTTCGACGAACACCTGGAGTACGGTTCGTGATACCTCATAAAACGCACACCAAAACTACTCGGAATCGACCCAAAATTTATCCACGAGTTCTAATCGATATCTAGAACCTAGAAAAAAATACTAACACTTCGATTCTAGGTCCGTGGCAAAAACGTGCACGCATGTGGAACCTACGGCGACAAAAACCCCCAAATTGCCCAAAACGCCCAAATCTCCGTGACACGAGCTCACGTGTCCGAACGGGGACATGCACTTACCCTCAAGACACCCAAGCACGTCTACCTAGATCCGTCTAACCTAGGGCATCACCCAAAATTGGGCCAATCTCGAATTTTATCCAAAATTTATACAAAACCTAATGTCAAAGTCTCCAAACACAACCAAACAAGCTCTAACTTTCTCCCACGGGTAGACTTAAGGTCTAGGAAGGTTCTAAACTACTAATTACACTATATAAGAGCAATCACTAAGAGGAAAGTTAGGGTTTACCTCTTGGGAGTTGGAATCCCAAGGCCAAAGTCTCCAAAACCCTTGAAATCACCACCCTCAAGCCTCCAAGCGTCCAAGCCAAGCCTTTACACTAAGTCTAGGCTCTACACACCTAGGTTAGGGAAAAATATAGGGTTAGAGTTTACATTAATGGGAAGAAGGAAGAGAAGAGAAGAGGATGAAGCACTTACTTGAAACTTGGAAGAAAATTGGAAGAAGGAAGAAGAAAAGAGTTGAGAAAAGAGTGAAGAAGAAGAAGAATGGAATGAAGAAAGAGGGATTCGGTCATGAAGGAATTAGGGTTAGGAGAAGGGGCCGGCCATACATATAAAGTATGGTAACATTAATAACATGACTAAAATGCCCTCCATTTTAGTCATCCTAACAAAGGGTTTAGGTTTGGGGTTTCTAAACAAATTCTAACTAATCCAAAACTCCCCAATTAACTAAATAAAAATATAATAACTATTCTAAACCCATAAATGAGTCTGACAAGGGTGTTGGTTGGGTCTGACATGGGTCCACTAGGGTCTGACATGGGTCCAGAATAGCCAAAACCCTAAAACAACCAATAAAAAAATAAATACAACCAATAATTAAATATAAATATAATTATTTATGATCAATACATAATTTACCAAACTAAAATAATAAAATAATCCTATTTTCTAGAATTGGGTAGTGACAATTATCTCTATAATTCTAGTTGTATAGCGTACATGATTCTGACACTGTTGTATACACGAGTTGGCATCATCGAGACCTGTCACGAGGAGTCGTGATTCGGATCCATCGTGCTAGCTGAGAAAACAGGGAAATATTAGTAGCTTATGTGATCATACGCAACTCTACTTGCATTATAGCTCACCCACACCTCACGTCGGTGAAGCCTGACCATTACATGTCTCATAGCCTGTTATGTATGATTAGCCTAACTATTGGTCGCATCATAGCTATCCGGATGGTTAGCCTGACCTTACATGAATCATAGCTAGTCATACATAGCAAGCCTGATCAGTCCCAAGCCGATCACATGATATGCTGATGTTTCACACACTTAGCTAGATGTTCTTGACATGTATATCTAGTATATTGATCTAGCATCTCTACATATTCTAATGATGGTTCTAGCATTCACTTATATACTAGTTTATTGTTCTAGCGTGCACTTGTATTCTTATTTATTGCTAGTTGTACCATTGATATGACATATGTGCTCCAGTATTTCTATTTCCAGTATATTCATGCTCGTTAGTATTTCTTATTGCCAGTATTCACATCTATCTTGTATTTTTTTATAATGTGTTATAGTTTTTGTCAATATACATGGAACTGATGTTAGTGCTTATACTTCGTTCCATCCTGATGGGAAATATTTTTCCAAACTATGACTTAGAGGACTTGTTTCTAGCATACTTAGAGATTTGGATGTTATTGATTGCTGGTTAGACTATTTATTGTTGTTTAGAATTGTCTTGTATTTTATATTTTTTTTTGATATCTCATCGTACTTTAGTTATGTGATTGAGTATTCCATATTATATTGTGATATATGTGTCGCCTTATGGAGTTGGATATTCGTGAGAGAATGATTAGATAGTATTATAATGATTAGATAGTATTATGACATAGACAGCGTTCTACCGTCGATGCTGCGGCGTAGGCTGGACGTACCCACGTACTCGTGTCCTAAATTCCGGGTGTGGGTCGTGACACATTTTTAGTGGCATCCCATGCAGGTCAGACTTCGCAAGTTGTGCGATGTCATGGTAGTGCGATGTCTTAGTTGTACTACTGCGTGCCTGCGATAGGATATAGGACATAGGATACTAGGATGAGAGAGGATATTCAATCACAATTTTTTTTAAAAGATTCCTGGGACGACACTTGAGAATCTTATTATAATCTCCAATTTTAATCTTTTTCCCTCGTTCCCGTCCGTTCTTACTTGTTGTTATTGAGTTTGATTCTTGTTGACCAGTTGTTAAATTTAATTCTTGGTATCGTTGTTGAGTTTGATTTCATATCGAGATAAATTTTACAGACTAAAATTTAGGGTATCATCTGATGACATATGTTGATGAGGACAATGAGAAAGGTGAAATGTCTGCTTTGGTTATGGAGCCTAGAGTTTATCGCAGCCATATTGGCTGGCGTGTCAGAAACGTAGGTACCTGATTTCAGATGTATATATCTTAGTTATAAAATTTAGAATTTCTCGCAGCTATACTAGTCGGCACAGCGAGGATTCTAGACGACATGATTATAGAGTTGCATACCTAAGTTATAGAATCTATCATTCATCACAGCTATGCTTACTGGCGTGGCGAGGATTCTGAGTGTCATGATTTTGGACAGACATGTATGATTATCAGGTTGTATCTTAAATTGGTTCTTAAAGTATCATCTCAAAAATTATCTACTTCTGTTATTACAGGACTTTGTTCCATCATTTCCTTTTGATAGCCGTAGAGATACCTTCAGTCCTTGGTCTAGTTCCTTTTTGAGCTTTAATTCTTTAAGTATCCCTGTTAGTGTCATAATTGGTGATTTGCAATTAGGTCTGTGTCTTGTATCGATGTTGACTGTTGAGAGTGTGACTTGTGAGTTTGTAAGTGTTTCTTAGTTGGACATGTGAGTTGCAGGAATCAATCTAGAGTTAACCCATAGCGTAGTGCCTTGTAGCAATAGTTCTATAATAGGTGCCATTGTAGTTAGTATTGGTACTATAAGTAGAAGGAGGAGTAAAGAGTAATCAGATGGTTCCAAGAGTTAGTATCAGAGTTAGTATGCCAATCCTGGATAGTCATAAATTTATGTAGTTGGGTGATCCATGTAAGCAATTAAGTATCAAGGAAACTTGTGTTAAAAATTAATGGTGCATGATATTCAATTTGATGGATGATTACTTGAGTGTGTCAAGAGTAAAGAAATATATATGCATAAAGGGTTTTAATGAGATGCCATGGGTTGAGAAATATCAAGATTGGTCAGGGAAAGAATGAAGTGTATCACAGATTAGTGTATCAGCCTGTAAAAGATTTAAGAGAAGATACGTATACATCAATCGAGATATGGAACCATATGCCTACCTTTGAGAGTGAAGTGAAACATGTGTATTATAAAAGGTACAAGTGATCATGAGTTCTAGTGAATGTGATGAGGTAATCAAATTATGAAGCTAGTATTACTATACCAAGAGTACTAATGTTTCTATATCGAGGATTAGTTGAGCAAGGTGCTAATAACAGTAAGTACCTCGTGTGATAATATTAAATTGGTGTATCAGTTAATATGGATAGAAAATTATTGGGAGTAATAGTACAAGAAATCCAGGAAGTGCAATGTTCAGTACATAGTTGAGGCAGTACAATATTCAGTAAGATGGTGTATTTTGTGTGTACCTTGTGTATTAGAGACTGTGAGTATATATATGTATACTTAGATAGATGTGGATTTGAATTTATAATTTGAAGATTGGAAATAAATTTCAATTTGAAGAATTTTTGAGGAGATGAGATTTTATGTTATTAAAATTTTTGAGGATTCAAATTCAATTCAATAAACATAGTCAAAGCTATAAAGATTTTTGGAAGTGATTAAAATTTTATTTAAATGTTTGAATATTTGACTTTTGAGGAAAGAATATACATTTTATTTTAAATTGTTCGAGAAGTTAAATTTTGAGGATTTTATGTTGAGGATACAATTTTATGGTGGGTAAGAAATGTATATTAGTATATGAGTGGATGATGTGCATGTGTAAGGATCTGTTGGCTTGATCATGCTCGAGATGGCACTGCAAACTGACTTGGGTGTCCATCTAGAGTTGTATTAGAAGGAGTAATACTTAGTGTGGTGTGTTGCACTTGGCGTGCACTTGAGTGATAAGAACAACTAATATAAACAGTTACGGTAGGCAAGAGAGCTAGCAGTGGTTGTGCTAATAGTAAAACAGTAGTACGTAAAGGGATAGAGGTATCAAACTTTTGATATATCATTAAACCTATGGTTGTGTTAGAAGGCTATGTTCTGTTCTTTCCTTTTGTTCCTTTTTCGTCTATTTATTGATTGATTGATTTCTTAGTACTGTAGTTTGTATCAATGATTCTTTTGCTAGAATGTAGTTAGTAGTACACCCCGACAGAGACTGCAATACCATGACAAAAGTGACCGTGACCATAACCATATATGTTTTCTCTAGGTTGCATGATTGTATGACTATAGGTAGATTTCTCATAGACTTTGATTGTTGGGGGTTTGACCGTAGTGAAGATTAATGAAGAGATTATGATTTGACAAAGAGAGACAATATGCCTTAAATTTCGAGAATAAGCATTAATTTAAAAAAAGAGTTGAGAATTCAATATGGCAGAATTCATGATTTTGTTAAATCATTGATTTTATGAAGATTATGATACGATTGAAATTGTCATTAGTTTTGAGAAATTTAAGAAGATTATCAATATATTTATTGGACTACAAGATATAAATTTATATTGAATATGGTATTTGAAGATTTCATAAGTATTACATTGATGAGTATTGTGTGGAAAAATAATAGAGGAGTAAACCCTTAATGGATTAGTGTTTGAATTCAAATTTTGGGATGAGATTTCAAAATTTTATAAATATGCATTGATTGGATTTAAAAACAATTTAAATTAGTGGATTGGATATTAAATTTTTTATTTAATGGTTAACTTAAATTTTTGGAGGAGATTGTGATAAAAAAAATGGAATATGATTTTAAATTTGAAGATTTTCAGGAATATGATATTTATAGAATTTTGAAGATTTGTGAAATAACAATATGGATTTGATTCATGATTGTATGGCTTGATGAATTTAAATTTTTGATAAAAAATAATAATAAATAAATACAACAATTGAGGATTTCAAATTTTGAGGACAAAATTCTTTTAAGGAGGGTAGACTTGTCACTACCACATTCTGAAATAGGGGTATTTTTTTCTTTTAATATATTATAAGTATTGTGTTTATTTATTTTAAATAATTGCATGATATGTGTATATATATATGTATTATATATAGTGTTCATTAATGCATGAGTTAGTAGACTAGACCTAGATGGCCACTAGATGGAGCCCTGACCGAAATATAGTGTTATGGATTTAATTTTTAATTTTTGGGATTAATTATTTAGGGTTATAATTAATTATTGTGATTTTATTTAATTGTTGCGCCTTACCGATGCTTCGATATTTGGAGCGCTACTCTCGCTTTTACCTTGCAACAAATTCCACAACCTTGTCCTAGACGTGCCCGTCCTTCATTCTGACCCTTGTGTGACTCATAAATATGCTTCCTTGTGCTTTATTTTAGTCGCACAATATTCGTCGCGGACGTTTATTTTTAATTCTAAATAAATTCGACTTTGTATCCTTGTGCGTTCCAATCAAAATTGGGGACACAATCTCAACCCATTTTGTGCAACCCAAATTATGATAATATTCTACTATGAGTCTTCTTCATTCATGACACTTGTGTCCCACCTAATTTTAATCCCATGTACTTCCAATTAATTTTAGAACACCAATTACATCAATTTTAATTAAATTGATGTAAGAACCCAACTTGACCTAAAATTAGACCCAACACCAAACCAAACCCCCATTCATACCCTCAAGCTTCATCCTAAACACCAAACATCCTTTTCATCCAATACATCATACCAAACATGGTGTTTTCCCTCATTAAATCCAAAAACCCACTTTCTGTGCAATTTACCAATATTGGGGACTTAATTACAAAACTGTAATAATGTGTCACCATCCTATTGGTCAAGACCCATGAAGAAATTAACCCTCTTCCCATTGACCGGTTCAACCCTCTTCCTCTCTCATCTTTTTGGTTGTACACCACCGTTCATGATAAATCTAGGCCTTCTATTTTAAATGGAGCCATCCTCACCACACAACACCCTCTCCATTATATATATATATATATCCTCACCCCTTTTCCCAATGCAACCCTATCCCAATGTGTACTTGGCCGGCCCTAAACCCTAGGCTACTATCATCATCATCCCCCACATGAAAACGAACTCCTCCATTATTAATTTCAACATCACCACCATCCCTCAAACCCACATAACAAAACAAACCCTAAACCATCCCCTCTACTATTCATTATCCTCACCTCCTCCCTCCGGTGAAACCGACCCTGCTGGAACCCGGCCTCCTCCCGCTGCCTGAAGTCAACGACAGCCGGACCTCTCCTCGACCATCACAGCAGCACTACCTCCCTCTCCTTCTCCCTGTATCCCGATCACCACCCTCACCTGAACCATAACCCGACCGCCTGAGAATACCCCGGTCACCGTTCTCTTTCACCTCTCCTCCTCCTGCCTAAGCTACAACTCCGACAGCCCTGCCACGATCACATTCACCATCATCATCGCCTTCACAATCATCATCACCTTCATCATCGTCATCATCGTCTCTATCATCATCGTCACCATTGTCGTCATTATCATCATCGTCACAATCGTCATCGTCGTCATCATCGTCATCGTCGATCCCGTGCATGCCCGCGCAGGTTCGTTCCTGCCCTCCTTCATAATTTTATGTACGTATGTGTATATGTATTCAAATAGGTATATGTATGTATTTGGTATGTATAGTATATGTATTCCATTAGTATATGTTTAATAGGTATATAATTGGTATATATATATATATATACATATACATATATATATATATATATATATATATATATATATATATATATATATATATATATATATATATATATAGTATATATATTCAATTAGTATACATTTGGTATATGTATATTATTTATTTGTATATATATACATATATATATTGTATTTGTATTTAATTGGTATATATATAAATTATAAGTAATTAATGTTATATGCTAGATAAGACTATGTATATTTATAGATGTACTAGGAGACCTAATGTTAATTATGGATATTACGTATTTATATATGACCATATGACCCTGAGAATTGTTAGAAGACTGCCTTATGTACACTGACGTACTGGTGAGAACCATATTAATTGATTGTCTGTTATGCACAGCAATTACAAACGCGACACCCGCGCAATTAGACGCACACTTGACCCTAGTTGACCAGTGTCATACCTAGCGTAGCCCCTGAGTTCAGTGTATTTATGTTGATTGTGTGTTAGTGTGTTATCTGATGCAATATTGTATTATTTAATAATGTCTATAGGACTGTTGGATTTTCAGACAATACCTCAAAAATAGGACATTGATTCATACCAGCTAAGGACCCCAGACGAGTACATTCTCTGACAGTTTTCATTATGTTGATTATCTCTATAATTCTAGTTGTATAACATACATGATTCTGACACTGTTGTATACACGAGTTGGCATCATCAAGACCTGTTACGAGGAGTCGTGATTGGGATCCATCATGCTAGCTGGGAAAACGGGAAAATATTAGTAGCTTATGTGATCATACGCAACTCTACTTGTATCATATCTCATCCACACCTCACGTCGGTGCAACATGACTATTACATACCTCATAGCCTGTTATGTATGATTAGCCTGACTATTGCTCGCATCATAGCTATCCGGATGGTTAGCCTGACCTTACATGAATCATATCTAGTCATACATAGCAAGCCTGATCAGTCCCAAGCCGATCACATGATATGCTGATGTTTCGCACACTTAGCTAGATGTTCTTGACATGTATCTCTAGTATATTGATTTAGCATCTTTACATGTTCTAGTCATGGTTCTAGCATTCACTTATATACCAGTTTATTATTTTAGCGTGCACTTGTATTCTTGTTTATTGCTAGTTGTACCATTGATATGGCATATGTGCTCCAGTATTTCTATTTCCAGTATATTCATGCTCGTCAGTATTTCTTATTGCCAGTATTCACATCTATATTGTATTTTTTTACACTGTGTTATAGTTTTTGTCAATATACATGGAACTTCTGTTAGTGGTTGTACTTCGTTCCATCCTGACTGAAAATATTTTTCCAGACTATGACTTAGAGGACTTGTTTCCAGCATACTTGGAGATTTGGATGTTATTGATTGCAGGTTAGACTATTTATTGTTGTTTAGACTTGTCTTATATTTTATTTATTTTTTTGATATCTTATCGTGCTTTAGTTATGTGATTGAGTATTCCATATTATATTATGATATCTGTGTCTTCTTATGGAGTTGGATATTCGTGAGAGAATGATTAGATAGTATTATGACCTAAACAACGTTCTACCGCCGATGCTGCGGCGTAGGCTGGACGTACCCACGTACTCGTGTCCCAAATTTTAGGTCGTGACACATGCACTATGTAACTAGGCCACACTAGCTAAGCTAAGATACTAGGATACACACAAAGCACCGTATCATAGGATACACAAGTTTTTAGATATAAAAATACTAATTTATATATATATATATAAGACAATACATATAGTAATCTTAGCTAACTAATGCAAAGTGGATACCTTGGCTTTGAACTAATGCGTATCTCACTATCTACTCACTCATCTTGATACTCAAACCCAATACCTTGAGTATCAACTAATACCTTGATATTACCTTGGTATCACAAGGTAATTCAAATCCTAATAGATAGTTAACTACCAATACACTAAACTATAACTACCATTAGCTAACTACTACTATACTAACTTACTACTAACACATCAATACATATATACATATAAATATATAGTTACTAGTCTAACAAGTATATACATATCTAACTATTAGATATCAATGTATATATATACAAACTACTTAACAATGTAATTAACTACTAAACTATTTATGAACTACTAACTAGACTTAACAATAACTAACTAAACCATTTATAAAACTACTAAATCTCTTACCTAACTAGTTGTCCCTGCCTTGCTGCCTCTCCTTGCTGTTGCTGTTGGCCTTGTTGCTGTTGGTGACTGCTGCAGTTGGCTCCTTAGATACTGATACTGCATTACAATGCTGTGGTGCTGAATGCAGTTGCTCGATTTGCTGTGCTCTGCATTGGCTCCTACACAAGCTGCTGCATCTGCTAGCTGCCACTGCTTGCTTGCTGCATATGTTGGTATGCTATGCAGGTTGCTGCTGCACGAGCTGCTACATCTGCTAACTGCCACTGCTTGCTGTGCTAACAGCAGGCTACTGTATTGCATGCCTCTTCTTGCTGTGAGCAGTTGCTGTATTGCTTGCTTTGTTGAAACTGCTATGGCTGCTCTTTTATTGCTGCATGCCTCTGCATTCAGTTGATGCCCAACCCCTCTCACACACATACACTACTCACTCACTCATACTGAAAGCACACATACACACACGTATATAAATATATAGATATTAATATATACATATACACTCATATCTATACATATATAGATATACTCTCATATAAAATAATCATACATACATATATATATATATATATATATATATATATATATATATATATATATGTATATATATATATAAATACATATACACATATCACTACACACACACACACACACACACACACACACACACACACACACACACATATATATATATATATATATATATATATATAAATATATATAATATAATAGAGATACATACACATAATCATATAATTATATCATTCTAATAGATATAAACAAGTCAAATTGAATTGAGGTACAATGAACAAACAGGTGGAGTGCAACGCACCCGTATCACACTCATTCTATGATACACTTACGATATGGCTCAACCACACAACCAAACGTATCACGAAGGACACGAGCAAGTCTAAAATAATAATTATGAATAATACGAAGAATTAATTATTCAACTACATGTTCGTGTCAAAATATGACATACACAAACTCCCGTATCGGAGGAAAACCCCCAAATCAATCCGTATCTCCAAATTGTCGAGATACGACCTACACGTATCCAATTATGGACACGGAACTAGTCACACATAATCAAACATATGTCAATTTGGTCTAATTGACCTATTGACAAACACAAGATGTGCCAATCTCCAAATTTCCCCAAAATTGACACAAAATACCACACCTCTTTTTTCATAGGCCTCCTATAAATCTAATTCCAATTCCTATAGGTAGCCTTAGCATATAGGGTAGTTTCTTATGGTTAAATTATAGATTTATAGTCTAATTAGAGAGGGAAAACTGAATTGTAGCTATTGGGAGATGGATTCCCAATAAAAATCCTAAATTGAGTGAAAGTAACCTCCAACTTATAGATCCTTGCTCCTCCTTGTAGATCCTTGCTTTCTCCTTATAGATCCATATTCTACTAGCCTCCAATGAAGAATAGGAAAGGAATTGGAAAGAAATTTGAGTAGGGATTGGTGTGGGAATGAAGAATTTATAAGATGGAAAAATTCTAGATCTAAATTGGAATGACAAAATGAGAAGAGAGAGAGAGAGAGAGAGAGAGAGAGAGAGAGAGAGACTCTCTCCTCCCTATGGTGGCCGGCCCCTTGCCCTTCCTCCAAGTTACTATGGAAAGTCCAAAATATCTCTTGGGGCCTCTCATAAAGAAATTAATTAAGGTGGAAATGTTATAGTCTAATTGGTTTCACTGATTAATTTATCCGTCTAATGAATGAGCTTACTATTGGGATCAATCTAAACTAGAATTTAATGTTGGTCCATGGATCTAAACTAAATTAGTTAGGTCCACTACACAAGTCCAAAATAAATCTAACATCTACAATAAATAAATAATACAATAATTAATATTTACAACATACACAACATTTAATATTATGATCCTAAAAATACAATTATTCCTACCAAATTACCAAACTACCCTTAGTTGAAAAAGTGAGGGTGACAACACTTGACACAGACTACACACACTTCTGCAGTTCCCCAAGTCCCCTTAGTTGTTGCACATCCTGGCTAGAACTCGAACCAAGTCTATTCCACTAGCACCTCAGTTGAATGGAATATCAATGTATTTTGGATACTCACAAACATACTAGAATAAATCTATACACCAAATACTCACGCACATACTCATAGACTCAAGGAGAGAGAGATGGAACAACATACTTGCAACAATACTTATACACTCAACTGACACTAATATTATCACTTAACTGCTCCTCTCAAAAGCTCATAGTCACCTATACTAACAAATCACTACTCATATATGAAAGCTACTACCCTACCCCTGCTATACACAAATGTAGTTCCTGTATTCTGCTATTGCAGACACACTCTAAAACCCAGTATACTGCTCTCTAGTCTTGCTTCCCATTGCACTATCCATGTGCTTAATTGCACTGCTGTAACCTAAATGCAACTGCTATGTTACTACACTAAACACTTCTCGACCACTATCATCCAACCTGGGCATGTTGCACACTACATTCCTCACTACTTGAGCTACACTTATACACCACTGTACCCCTTATCTAACCCCCTTCACTTAATGCACCAGAATACCCCAATGCACAGACACTAAGGACTGGTACTGCTCTTGCAATGCGAGTCTGTGCACTTGCACAAACAAACCAGCTCCCTCCAAACTACTACTACCACCAGACTTGGAGATGACTCTCCTCTCTCACATACACACGATCCCCCTCTTCTTATTGTACTTGAACACAACTAATTCCCCTCTCAAGATTACACAACACAAGAACCCTCACTTCATATACTAGGTGACACAACACTACCATACATAACCACTTAACCAAGCCTACACTAATATACACAAACACACTCACACACATTGGTACCAACCTTACACACTAAGGTATGAACAATAAGGACACATACCCATACAAGAGGTATTAACCTAAACACTAGGCATGCATATATATGATACTCTATGATACGTACCCAAAAGGAAGGTCAAAACCCCTAATTCCTCATAATTATCATCCATATATATCAATACACAATAATATTGTTACCCTCACTTTTCCAAATAGGGATAATTTAGTAATTTTGGCCTAGTTATTTTATTTTTAGGAATTAAATATTATTTAGTGTGTTATATAGTTATTTGGTGCTTTGTATAAATTATTTATTAATAGTGTGCTATATATTTATTTGTGACTTGTATTATTATTTATAGTTAGTGGGCTAGCCTATTATTTAGACTTGGTAACTTGTGAACCCAATTTGACTTATCATGACAAATATTTGATCCAACTTAGACCAAGCCAAATAGACCCTTTCCCACTAATTAATTAGGAGGATTAGAGTTAATTTGTATTATTTAGACGCCTATATAATTTACCCCTTCCTAATTAGAACCTACATGACACTAGTGGAGGGCTAATTAGATATTTAATAATGACTTGGAAGGGGGGAAAGGGGCCGACCACATAAGAGGGGTCTCTTCTCTCTCTCCTCTTAATTTACTTCTTTATTTCTTGATCCCCAATTCATAGATCCCCAATTCCTTCACCCCTCCATCAATTTCTATTAATTCATTCATATTTTTATCTCATTTTTATTCCTCAAGGATCTTTGGAGCTTGGAGTAGCAAGGAACTCAAGGAGAAGGTGCTTTGGTAGAGAGATCGTGTCCGAATCATGTTCATTGTACTTTTTATTGGGAATCCATCGTTCAATAGGTATATATCTAAATTTATCTCTAATTTGAGTCCCAAATCATGAATTTGAATATTAGGAATACCCCAATGACATAGGGCTACCTATAGGACGAAGTTCTAGGACTAATTATTAGGAATTGACAATTCTAAATAGTTTCTTGTATGCAATTTGGAAGAATTACGAGATTGACACACCAAGTGTGTATCATGAGACCAATTTAGCCTAATTAGACTTAGATTACGGTTGTGGGACTAGATATGTGTCCACAATTGGACACGAGTAGGCCGTATCGTGATACGGTATGATACCGTATGATACAAGGCTCTATTTTTGGTGATTTGTACAATTACTCTTTATTTCCTATTGTAATTAGTCTACTAGCTACTATTATGTATTTTGGACATGTGGGAATGGTTAATTGTGGGAGTAGTGGCTTTTGGATACTTGAGTTGGACACATATCATAAGTTCCTCAATTTGACACTCTAGGTGTTTGAGAATTTGACACTAGTGCATCTATGTATATAGGTATATGGTGCGTATGTTTTTTTATATATATAGATCTGCATATTTATTCTATGGTTGTGATTTATGTGAGGATAAGCATTTGATATTGGGGACTGCACCATTCAATTGGGTTAACAGGTAGTGATGTGAAGTGCAGAACACGACAGTGTTTTCATTGCTATGATTGTTCTATGTTCAGACTTTGGAGATACTGTTTGATATACTCGGGCAGTGAACTACACTACAATGTAGGGGGAGGAGTGGTATCGGTTGATACTACTCAAGTCGTTTGCAACATCAGTAGTAGTGAGACTCAGGGGTAGGGGGAGTGTTACCTGGGAGAAATGAACATGTAATAGTAGCAACATGTAATTCCTTTTTAGGTGCACTGCTACTATAGGATTAGTAAGGGGAAAACCAATTACTTATAGGTGATACATCCAATATTGTGTAGGTATGTGAGCACTTTAGTATCCAAGTACATACCAGTATTTGAAGGAGAGCAACACGAGAGGGGATCAGATACTGCCTTGAGTAGTTGCTCGAGTAGTATTTTGATTGGTATTTTTAGTATCAGTCATTGACACTTCAGTATCAGTTGAGATTCGGATATCTGATGTAGGTGTATTGCTTAAGTGAGTATCATTCCTGGTTGTAAGAAAGAGTATCAGTTATTCAACTGATGTAATTGATTAATAAAGAAGCTAGGAAATGTATGTGGGTTGTGTATGATGGAGAGTAAGCTCAAGCAGTAGCTACCTGAGAGTGTAATAGGTGAGTTAGAAGTTGGGTTTTTGACTGATATATGTGTATATCAGTCACATTGTTTTGTGATATCAGTAACAGCAGGTGCACTGGGGTACATTTGCATCAAGTAGCAATAACAGTGATGTATCAGTTAGTGTCTCTATTTGGTATTTAGTTAGTATACTGATGGTTAGTTATCAACTAGTAGTTAGTAGTACTAGTAAGTTTAGCATTAAGTATAACTAAGGTAAGTAATGGGGTATTATGATAACTTAGTATTATTAACTTTTAGATACAAAGTATCATACTACCTAGCATAAGGAAATCCTAGTACCCCTAGCCAATATTGTAATGTTTAAGGTTATAACTTAGAACCTAACAAGACTTAGCATAGCTTAGCACTAATCAACTTAGAAGCTAGGTGAGAACTTAGAATCAAGGTATTAACCTAGGATTGGCCTAGAAGCATGTATTTATATATTTTAACCAATTCACTTTCATTACACCTATTAACTTAATATGTCGTAAATAGGAGTGTGTGACACTATCTTGGGTATCAAAAGATACCTTTTCTTAGGACCAGAGGAGAGTACATCTCTCTGTTAGTTTTTATTTCATGATAGTGTATATATCGCATGTTCTAAAACTGTATACTTGATTTCGACACAGTGGTTACACGAACTAGTACTATATGGATCCTATCAGGAGATGTTATCCCCTTACCGTATTCAGCGGGTACTCCTTCACATATATTTTATCGTGTATCTCGGGTATTATTTATCGTGTACTTCGTGTTCATACACTGCTCGTGTTCAGTATTCTTATATTCGTGTTCATAATGTGTCATGATTTGATCCATGAGTATTGGTTGGGGATGGAGGAGTAGAAGTTGGTTATGTGATCAAGCCCAAGTGTATTCGTGTACATATCGATTATGTAGCACACGTGTAATCGAGTTACCATATTGTATTCGTGTTCAACCCAAACCGATCACATAACGAACTTGTACTCTATTGCATGTTAGCTAGTTTATCTATTTCCATCACTTGTAGCTATTCGTATTGTCTGTTCTTACTAGTCAGTACATTACCTGTTCACTATAGTTTATTTTATTTTTTATTGCTTGTTATCTTATATTCTTTTCTATTATTTTTTATATATGCTCTATTATATATTTGAAACTGCTTTCATAGGTATGTACTTTGCTCCAATCCTGAATAGATATATTTTTTAGATGATTAGCTTGTTGATCAGTGCCCTACTTACTACGGGCCGCAGGACGACGTACCATTAGAGGATACTCACTTAGAGAAGGAGGATCTAGTGCCAGATACTAAGGAGGCTTAGACTTATTGTTTAGACTTGTATTAGACTTTTATTAAGACCTTTGGCATGTATTTTATTTTTGAGTTGTATTGTTCCTATACACATATTGTGGACTTATGATTGTATTGTGATTACTATTTCATCTTCCTTATTCCATATCGTACTTTATCTTCCTTAGTTTAATTTTGTGATTGAGTATGGGTGTCTTTATTATGTCATTATATTGGTTCCTCCATTTGGAGTTGAGGTGACATTGACAGGTACCTTATATATATTGTGTGAGATGTTTAGTTAGTATTGTTGACCTAGACAACATTCTACGTTATCTTTACGACGTAGGCTGGGCGTTGTTCACTACTCGTGCACATATTTCGGGTGCGGGTTGTGACACCTTTTTAGTGGTGGCCCATGCATGTCAAGAGTCATAATTAGAGAGATATTATAGTAGTGCTCACCTAGAGTACTACTACGAGCCTGTTTTAGGATATAGGATATAGGATATAGGATATAAGCTGAGAGTATACTCAATCACAACTAGAGAATATTTCCAAATATCTGTTTTGCTATCCTTATATATTTGAATGCTTGTTTTACTTTGAATAATTCTTTCATTCTTTGATGATATCGTATCTTACTCAATATTGATTCCTTTGTTTCAATCTATCTTCGGGATTCCATCGAAGATGCATTCCCAGCGCTCAGGCGCAGTGTCAGCGAAGTCGACCACTTCGTTGCTTCTAAGGGTAGCATCAGCAGACACTGTTCCTGCAGCTTCGGTTCAGAGGTCCGCTTCACCGGTCAAGGTGGGCATTTTTATGGCAACTTTCGGGGGTGCTCCACCTCCGGTACGGAGGACAACGTCGACAGTCTCAGAGGATCTTCCACCTCCACCACCAGCAGTTGATCCGACGTAGGTGTTTGTGCTCTTTCAGCAGATGGTGGAGGCACAATAACTCCAGTCAGAGGTTATGCGGCAGGGCATTGAGAATGCCCACCAGCTTGCACTCACCTCAGTCGAGAGTTTCCATGGCCCAGCCATAGGTAGCTCCACCTCAGTTTACCCTACAGCAGCCAAGGTCGAGGACTATCATAGATTTCAAAAGGATGGGGCCGAAGGACTTTAAAGGCACCGAGAGAATTCTTTATGCTGATGATTGGATCGAAGATATTGAGAGAAACCTATAGTTGGCGCAGATTCTTGAGAGTTTATAGGTAGAGGCCACAGGAAGCATGATGTTTGACATCGTATTGACTTGGTTCAGGACGAACCCCAGGATCTCAGCGCCGTGACCTACTTAGGAAGCTTGTAAGGAGCTTTTCAAGGAAAAGTTTTTCCCAGATGTGACTCTAACATCTCTAGAGAGCTAGTTTCAGTATCTCGTCTAGGAAAATATGACGATGGACGAGTATGCGATATAGTTTTGTAGGGTCACTATTTGGAGGGACAAAATCCTCGGGGAAATGCCTGCAAGTTCAAAAAGGGTCTGAATAGGGAGATCAAATCCTATACTAGTGGTCATCGCACCACTATATTTGAAGAGATCCTAGCACATGCACAGTAGGCGGAGGATGATTTGGAGCATGGTTAAGAGGATGAGGAATCCCTCAGGAGCTAGCAGTAGTACGGGGCCAGCAAAACAGCCTCACTTTCAACAGCAGCATCAGAGACACTTCCAGCACACGAGGCAGCAGCTTTTCGTACCATCTAGAGTGCCAATACAACAGGCACACTAGATCTAGAGGCCACCTATTCCTTTTCCATTATGTAAGAAGCTGGAACATGGATGGGATACGTACATGATGAGATTGGGCCAGTGTTTGTTCTGCGGATCAGGAGACCACTAGTTGACGACTTGTCCTAGAGCTCCAGCTCGTCCAGCTCAGGGCGATGCCCAGGTACAGAGAGCACCCATGAGACCACCAGCGGGATAGGAGAGAGGGCCTCCATTGTCAACACAGCAGCATAGGTTCGTACAACACAAGCAGTAGCAGAAAGGTACGTAGCAGGGGCGAGCTTTTGCCTTGACCATCGTAGTGGAGGAGCCAATCGGAGATGTTATCTCAGGTTTAGTCTATCTTGATTCTTTTCGAGCTCATACTTTATTTGATCTGGTACTTATAGTTTATTATCTATATCTTTTGCTTTGAAGCATCATGTTGAGACTAAACCGTTGGCGAGGACTTGCAAGATCATGACCGGGGGTGGCATTATCCTGGTCAGTGATATTTGCAAGGATCATAAATTTTCTTTTGGCGTCCGATAGTTGAGTGCATGTCTACTCATAATGTCACTTCCGAGCTACGATATAGTACTTAGAATGGATTGGTTGAGTAGGCACCATGCTAGTATCGATTTTCGTGGAGGCAGAGTTTTGTTTCAGGCGCCAGAAGAGCCAGAGTTTGAGTTTGTCAGAGGAGCAGCAGAGCAGAGCGAGGGAGACTTCTGTGGATCTATGGTGGAAGAGTAAGAGCCACCACATCCATTGATTGTAGAGTATATGAACGTCTTTCTGAAGGAGTTGTCGGGGTTGCCACCAGACCGAGATGTGGAGTTCTCGATAGACTTGGTGCCAGGCGTAGAGCCAATACCACAGTGCTTCTATAGAGTGAACGACAGCGAACTGGTTGAGTTAAAGAAGCAGGTAGATGAGTTATCAGACAGGGGCTTCATCCACTCCAGTTTATCACTATGGGGTGCTCCAGTATTATTTATACCAAAGAAGGATGCGTCGGGACATATGTGTATTGACTATAGGGCTCTCAACAACCTTACTATCAAGAATAAATACCCGTTGCCGTAGATTGATGATCTGTTTAATAAGTTGAGAGGAGTGAAGGTATTCTAAAAGATAGACTTGAGGTCTGGGTACCACCAGGTGAAAGTAAAAAAAAAAGACATTCCAAAGACAGCTCTTAGGACTCTGTATGGACAGTTTGAGTTCTTGGTGAAGCCGTTTGGGTTGACCAATGCCCCGACGGTATTTATGAACCTGATAAATAAGGTATTTCATCAGTACCTTGATCAGTTTATGGTGGTGTTTATTAATGATATATTAATATATTCGAAGACCACGGAGGAGCATATGAAGCACCTGAGGATAGTTCTGGAGACTCTCAGGAAGAAGAAGCTGTATGACAAGCTTTTGAAGTGTTAGTTCTTTCTTGATAAGGTTGAATTCCTAGGGCATGTGATTATAGGAGACGGGATCTCAGTAGACCCGAAGAAGATTTCAACATTTGAGTCATGGTCTACTCCGAGTTCAGTGGCAGATTTCATGAGCTTTCTTGGATTGACAGGCTATTATCGAAGATTTGTTCAGGATTTCTCCAAGTTTGCTAAGCCGATGACTAGGCTGGCCATGAAGGACGTCTGGATTGAGGAGTATCATGCCACTTTTAAGGAGCTGAAGAAAAGGTTGACTACAGCTCCAGTATTGACGTTGCCATCGGGGACAAGAAGATTTTCTATACATAATGATGCTTCGGGTAAGGGTTTGGGATGTATGTTGTAGCAGAACGAGAAGGTAATTTCCTATACATCCAGGCAATATGCCCTCATGAGAAGAATTATCCTACCCATGACTTAGAGTTGGCAGTAGTCATTTTTGCTCTAAATCTTTGGAAACACTACTTGAATGGAGAGCGTGTGGAGATCTTTACAGACCATAAGAGCTTGAAATATATGTTTAAGTAGAAAGAGCTCAATATGAGGTAGCGACGATGGTTGGAGTTGATAAAGTACTTTGATATTTCTTTACAGTACCATCCAGGGAAGGCCAACATAGTTGTTGATGCTTTGAGCAGGTATTCAGTGGCTATGTGCTTGACGAGGGACATACATTTATTGGTCGATCTTGATAGCTTGGGTATTGAGGTGCAAGTTCCTGGAGTTATGACGCAGATGTAGGGACTCCAGGTACAGTCAGAGTTAATAGACCGAATCAGAGTCGTACAGTTCAAGGATGAGTCTCTGAGGAGCATCAAAGCATAGGTCCATATCGGATTGGCAGAGGATGGATCATTGCGGCACGATACCAGATTATGTGTGTCGAGTAGAGTATTGCTTGAGAAAGTACATCAGGAGGCGCATCGATCTCGGTACTCTATGCATCTAGGTGCCAACAAGATGTATAGAGACATGAAAGAGCATATTTTATGGTATGGTATAAAGCGAGAGGTAGCGAGTTTCGTATCCAGATGCTTGGTATGTCAGCAGGTAAAGGTGGAGAGACAAAGGCCAGGTGGATTGCTTCAGCCCTTACCCATTCTAGAGTGTAAGTGGGAGCATGTGACGATGGACTTTTTATCGGGGCTTCCACATTCTCCAGGAGGCAAAGACGGAATTTAGGTCATCGTAGATAGGTTGACCAAATTGGCCCATTTATTTTCATTCTAAGTGGGTACATCTACGGAGAAGCTCGCGGAGATATATGTGTGAAAGATATTCAGATTGCATAGAGTTTCTGTGAGCATAGTCTCCAATCGGGATAGTCGTTTCACATCCGACTTCTAGAGGAGTTTGTAGGCTAGCTTGGGCACCCAGCTCAAGTTTAGTACCGCATATCACCCTCAGACAGACGGGCAGTCAAAGATGACTATCCAGACCCTCGAGGCTATGCTACGCACTTGTGTTTTAGATTTCAGAGGCTCTTGAAAGAATTACCTTCACTTGGTAGAGTTTGCTTATAACAACAGCTACCAGGCCAGCATTGAGATGTCACAATTTGAGGCATTGTATGGACAGAGATGCCACACTCCATTATCTTGGGATGATGTTGGTGAGAGAGATTATTGGGACCGAAGATAGTCTTAGATACAACTGAGAAGGTAAAGCTTATCAGCGATAGACTTCGAGTGGCGCAGGACAGACAGTGACAGTGGGCCTATAGCCCCCAGAGACCTTTGGAGTTTGAGGTATAGGTTTTTTTTTTTGTATTGCTTATGTTTGCCTTATTTTATGTAGAGTGCTAAGGCTATTTTTTATTCTAGGTTGGTGATCTGGTGTTCTTGAGGATTTCTTTGACACGGGACACGATTCGCTTTAGTGGAGGCAGGAAGCTTAGTCCACGGTACATCAGACCCTTTGGTATTCTTGGGAGGGTCGGTGTAGTAGCCTACAGACTAGACTTATCGCTTGCACTAGAGGGAGTGCACAACGTGTTCCATGTTTCACGGCTGAGATGGTACTTGGCAGATCCTAGCCATGTATTGGATCACTCGGAGATCGAGGTTGGCCCTACTCTCAGTTACCTAGAGCAGCCGGTGAAGATTCTGGATCGCAGAGAGAATGTGCTGCAGAACCAGATGATTCCTTTGGTACGCGTCGCATGGAGGCATCACTCTCTAGGAGAGTCTACTTGGGAGCGAGAGGCCGAGATGCGTGAGATATATTCTTACCTGTTCGAGCAGTGAGGTATAATTCTTTCTTGCCTGTTGTGATTACTTTTTGTAGCTAGTTTCTCCTTAAATTTCGAGGTCAAAATTTTTCTAAGGTGGGTAGGTTTGTCACCCTCACTTTTTCAAATATGGGTAATTTAGTAATTTTGGCCTAGTTATTTTATTTTTAGGAATTAAATATTATTTAGTGTGTTATTTAGTTATTTGGTGCTTTGTATAAATTATTTATTAATAGTGTGCTATATATTTATTTGTGACTTGTATTATTATTTATAATTAGTGGGCTCACCTATTAGTTAAACTTGACAACTTGTGAACCCAATTAGACTTGTCATGACAAACATTTATGCCAACTTGGACCAAGCCCAATAGACCCTTTCCCACTAATTAATTAGAAGAATTAGAGTAAATTTGTATTAGTTATAAGCCTTCCTAAATTATCCCTTCCTAATTAGAACCTACATGACACTAGTGGAGGGATAATTACACATTTGATGGTGACTTGGAAGGGGAAAAGGGGCCGGCCACATAAGAGGGGTCTCCTCTCTCTCTTACCTCTTTATTTACTTCTTTATTTTTAGATCCCCAATTTCTTCATCCCTCCATCAATTCCTCTCAATTCATTCAAATTTATCTCTCATTTTTATTCCTCAAGGAGCTTTGGAGCTTGGAGTAGCAAGGAACTTAAGAAGAAGGAGCTTTGGTGGAGAGATTATGTCCGGATCGTATCTATTATACTTTTTATTGAAAATACATCTTCCAATAGGTATAGATCTGAATTCATCTCTAATTTGAGTCATAAATCATTAATTTGACTCTTAGGAACACCCAATGGTATATGGTTACCTATAGGATGAAGTTCTAGGCCTAATTGTTAGGAATTGACAATTCTACATAGATTTTTGTATGCAATTTGGGGAAATTATGAGATTGACACATCAAGTGTTTATCATGAGACCAATTTAGCCTAATTAGACTTAGATTGGGATTGTGGGACTAGATACGTGTCCATAATTGGACACGATTAGGCTGTATCGTGATATGGTATGATACCGTATGATACGGGACTCTATTTTTGGTGATTTATGCAACTACTCTTTATTTCCTATTATAATTAGTCTACTAGATACTATTATGTGTTTTGGACATGTGGGAATGGTTAATTATGGGAGTTGTGGCTTTTGGACACTTGAGTTGGAAATGTATCATGAGTTCCTCAATTTGACACTCTAGGTGTTTGAGAATTTGACACTAATGCACCTATGTATATAGGTATATGGTGTGTGTGTTATTTATATATATAGATCAGCATATTTATTCTGTGGTTATTATATATGTGAGGATGATCATTTGATATTGGGGTCTACACCATTCAATTGGGTTAACAGGTGGTGATGTGAAGTGCAGAGCACGATAGTGTTTTCACTGCCATGAGTGTTTTGTGTTCAGACATTGGAGATATGGGTTGATGTGCTCGGGAAGTGAATTGTACTGTAGTGTAGGGGGAGGAGTGGTATCGATTGATACCACTCAAGCCTTTTGCAACATCTGTAATAGTGATAATCGAAGGTAAAGGGAGTGTTACGTGGGAGAACTGAACATGTAATAGTAGCAGCAGGTAGTTATTCTTTAGGTGCACTGCTACTATAGGATTAGTAAGGGGAATACCAATTAGTTGTAGGTGATAAATCCAGGATTGTATAAGTATGTGAGCACTTGAGTATCCAAGTGCATACCAGCATTTGAAGGAGATCAACACGAGAGGAGATCGGACACTGCCTTGAGTAGTTGCTCGAGTAGTGTTTTGGTTGGTATTTTTAGTATCAGTCACTGACACTTCAGTATAAGTTGAGATTGGCATATCTGATATAGGTGTATTGGTTAAGTGAGTATCATTCCTGGTTATAATAAAGCGTATCAGTTGTTCGACTGATACAATTGATTAATAAAGAAGCAAGGAAATTTATGTGGGTTCTGTATGATGGAGAGTAAGCTCAAGCAGTAGCTATCTGGGAGTGTAAGAGGTGAGTTAGAAGTTGGGTTTTTGACTTATACATGTGTATATTCGTTATTGTTTTGTAATATCAGTAACAGCAGGTGCACTGGGGTGCATTTGTATCAAGTAGCAATAGCAGTGATGTATCAGTTAGTGTCTCTATTTGGTATTCAGTTAGTATACTGATAGTTAGTTATCAATTAGTTGTTAGTAGTACTAGTAAGTTTTGCATTAAGTGTAACTAAGGTAAGTAATGGGGTATTCTGATAACTTAGTATTATTAACTTTTAGATACAATGTATCATACTAGCTAGCATAAGGAAATCCTAGTATCCCTAGCCAATATTGTAATGTTTAAGGTTATAACTTAGAACCTAACCAAGACTTAGTATAGCTTAGCACTAATCAACTTAGAAGCTAGGGGAGAACTTAGAATCTTGGTATTAACCTAGGATTGGCCTAGAAGCATGCATTTGTATATTTTAACCAATTCGCTTTCATTACACCTATTAACTTAATATTCCCTAAATAGGAGTGTGTGATACCAGATTGGGCATCGAGAGATACCTTTGATCTTGACCAGAGGAGAGTACTTCTCTCTATTAGTTTTTATTTCATGATAGTGTATATATCGCATATTCTAGAACTGTATACTTGATTTTGACACACTGGTTACACATAGTGGTACTATATGGATTCTGTCAAGAGATATTATCCCCTTACCGTTTTCAGCGGGTACTCCTTCACATGTATTTTATCGTATGTATCGGGTATTGATTATCGTATACTTTGTGTTCACACACTGCTCGTGTTCAGTGTGCTTATATTCGTGTTCGTAATATGTCATGATTGGATCCATGAGTACTGGTTGGGGACTGTAGAGTAGGAGTTGGTTATGTGATCAAGCCCAAGTGTATTCGTGTACATATCGATTACATAGTACACGTGTAATCGAGTTGCCATATTATACTCGTGTTCAATCCAAATCTATCACGTAACGAACTTATACTCTATGGCATATTAGCTAGTTTATCTATTTCCATCACTTGCAGCTATTCTTATTGTCTGTTCTTACTATTCAGTATATTACTTGTTCACTCTAGTTTATTTCATTTACTATTGCTAGTTATCTTATATTATTTTCTATTATTTGTTATATTTGTTATATTATTTATTTAGAACTGCTCTCAGAGGTATACACAAATCGATCACATAACGAATATAACTATACAACTTGTTACAATAGAAATTGAAGAGAAATTGCACAAATCACCCAAAATGAGTCCTGTAGCATACCGAATCATAAAATACCATGATACATTTTACTCGTGTCCAATTATGGACAAGTATCTAGTCCTACAACCCAATCTAAGTCTAATTAGATCTAATTAGTCTCATGACACACACTTGATGTGTCAATCTCGTAATTCCTCCAAATTGGACACAAATTACCATGTAGATTCCATAATACAAGTTATTTGAACCTATTTCTTGATCCTATGGGTAGCCCTAAGCCAAGGAACGATTCCAAATTGTTAAATGCATGAATTAGAGTCTAAATTAAGGGGTGGATTCATAATTTATCTATTGGGAGATAGATTTCCAATAAAATGCTCAATGGACACAATTAGGACACAATCTCCTTGTCAATTCCTCCTCCTTCAAGTGCTCCTTGCAATCCAAGCTCCAATGCTTCTTAGATGATAAAATTGAGAGAAAATTTATGAGACTCGTCTCACTATTGCATATTTTTTATATTTATATCTTGTATATGTGTTCTATTGTTGTATATTGCTTCCTGTATATTTTTCTGGATTTTTTATCTGCTCTCATATAATTTTTAGATTTGTGCATAGTGTAACCACCCTTGATATATAATCCATCTCTTTCTCTCTCTTACCTATTGTTTTACTTTCTCCTCTTTTTATTTTCTTCTCCTTTTATCTCCCCTCTTCCCTAGCCAAGAGCAGCCCAGGACTGGTACCCCTCCTATTTCTCTTTGTAGTAGTGATAATAGCTAGTGGTGGTTCTAGGCATGTACATCTTGACAATGATGGAGAACTTGCACTTTTATATTATTATGGATTTCTTGCATTTTATTAGTCTATATTGTTATCTATTAACTCCTATCCATGTTTATTTCTTGATATTTTTTGGTTTTGATAGCTTGGTTGGACTAGATCTATATTTTTAGTTTAATATGTTCTTGACATTTTTATGGTTTTGATCGCTTAAAATTTGTTGTCTTCCAAAAGTTGTTGTTCTATGTGAGAGAGCATCTGATTTCAAGTGGTTTAGAACTTTACTTCTCTGGATTTGAGCTAAAAATGAGGATTTCAGGGAGAAATATATTTTCAGGACTTAGAGCTTTTCCCTTACTGAAACTTGTTGTTCTTGGACGAAGGAGCTCCATCCGGCCTACTTTGCATGCGGCCTGGACTCCTCGCTCCAAATCAACATGCGGCCATCTTGTTGGACCCATGGCTGAATCTGTCCATGCGTCCCTTGACCAAATACATGAAACTTGAACGAAAGAAATTTCTCTAAGTTCCTAATTCCATGCGGTCTAGAGGAGCATCCGGCTTAGAGGAGCATGCGGCAAAAAGTTGTCTATGCTGCCAAAAAATATCCATGCGGCCTGAGCTATGTATTCCTTTTTTCCAATGCATGACTCAACACCACCTTGACACTATTTTCCCTGAATTTGTCTTTTCTTCTCTGACACGCTTTATTAGCTAAATCACTTCAGTCACTTTCCTGACCTTGTAATTATTTTCTGTCACTCATCCCTTGTCCTGAGAGTGGACCCTGTGATGATTCATGCAGCCAATTTTTGTCTGCGACCAGCTCATCTCCTGCACTTCTAGCACTATAAGTAGCAATATTTTCCTTTTCTTATATGTTCTTTTATGGATTAATTACTCCTTGTGCTTGGCCTAATTAGTTAAATTTATATAATGCATGTTATTTCTAATTTCTTATAACCTGGATGCTACCCTTACCAGAACATGGAATATCCAGAACAAGGAATGTAATGACACTGTTAAACTGAGAACTCCCGACACCCGACATGTACTGAATAAAATTTATCCCTGACTCCAGATACCTGACATGTACTGATAAACCTGATAGTGGCTCGACGTAGCTCACTCCTGACGTGCTAGAATCTCTAGAACTGAAATGCTTGTACGAATAAGATAAATTCCCATTGTTGATTGTTTGTCCCTGTCCTGATTGTACTTGTCAAGCTATTGTCCAATCTTATATCATGTCTAAGGAAGATTCCTGATCACCACGGTCAGAAATCCTTGATAATTTGCCTAATAACTAGAATAATTATATAGAAGAATCTAGAGAGATTTCCTGGCTACATGCAATCCTTGTATCACAGGGACACCTGATGGATTTGGAGCTCTCCGTCGAGAGGGGCACACTTTCAGCTTGCCGTCGAGTATTGCAATATAAAAAAAAACTATATACTTAATTAATCTATGCTATGTACTAGACAGTCGTGACTGTATCTCGGGGTATAGAGTACTCTGGTATATGTAGCTGTCTTTGTCTGCCCCCGCTCTCTGGTATCCTGGTTTTGGGGCATGATACGGTTTAAGTAGTAGCCCATGCAGGTCTAAAAATTCAAAAGTGTGGGGGTTTATCATTGTTTAGATGTCTCAATCATGCTACTCCGTGATCTCCTCCAGCATCGAATTTGTATCCCAGAAATCATGATTTAATAACTTCTTTGATCCTCGATCTATCCCGTCCTTCCGATTTGATCCTAGTGTTTTCTATCTTTCAGGGACACGGTTCTTGGTCCTTCTGATCAACCAGCTAGAGTTTTGCCGGTTGTAGGGCAACCACCAGCTGGTCAGCATCTCTTTGCGGTTCAGCCATAATATTCTGAAGCATAGTCCAGTATGGCTCAAGACATGGAATAATAGGTCCAGCCAAAACCACCATTTGTACCCACAGTGGCTGTCCCGCTACTACCCACCAATGCAGAAGTTATACACAGGCCCTGATGGGGATCATCAGGCAGTTACTAGCATCTAAAGAACAACGGAGTGGCGCTCTCACGCAGTCAGTACAAGAGGTATTAGAGAGAGGCGAACATCGAGCCCCCAACTCAGCAAGCAACTTCAAGCACCTCCAACCTTTATATTTTTATGGTACCGAAGATGCGATTGCGTCATATGCATGGCTTCAGGACACTGAAGCTATCCTAGATGCAGCCGGAGTGCCTGACAGAGAGCAAGTATCAGTAGTTCGACTGTAGTTGCTAGACTTGGCCCGAGACTGTTGGGCTGCACAGATAATTTCTCTGACAGTATCCGTCCGTTAGGCCTTTTTCAACGAGAGGTTCCAAATAAGGTAATTTGACGCGGGGTCACGTTATGATCTTCAGCAAAAGTTTAATAACTTAAAGCATATGGGCAGGACTGTCGATGGCTATGCGGCAAAGTTCTACAGACTAAGTCAGTTTGTTCCCACCTTTGTGGCGACTGAATTGGATAGAGCTAGGTGGTTCCAGCAGGGAATTCACCTGGAGATCATATTGACAGTAGAATAGCATGAGTTCTATACTTTCGATGCCGTATTACGAGCAACAAGGAGGCATGAGTATACCTCCTAAAAAATCATAGATAAAACAAAAGAAAGGAAGTGGACCCACACCTCAGGAGATTCTTACTCCCAGTCTTCAGCACAGGCCTCGGCAGTTAGGGTCTTAACCATTGGATCTTTAAGGAGGCCAATATCAACAGCCTCGGTCCATCAAATAGCATCGATCTAACCCCAGCAGCAGATGACATCTTCTTCAGTAGGGTATTCTCATTGTGGAAAACCTGGGCACATATTTTTTGAGTGCCGCAGAGCACAAGGATTGTGTTTAGCCTATGGAGCTCTAGGACCTAGAGTGTGAACTTGCCCACACAGAGCCAGTTCATCATCATCTTCCTCGGCAGGACCAAAGTATAGGGTTCCAGTGCCGGCTCAACAGAACTAGGGTCAGAGACCTTTGCCGACCCAATCTCAAGTATACAAGCAACAAAGGCCAGTGCAGTATGCGCAGGCCCAAGCTCAAGCACAGGCCAAACAAGGAGGTCCGTAGCAGAGAGGACCAATACCGAGAGGACGAGGATAGGCAATAAAACTCACTGTGGAAGAACAGTTAGCTTCAAGTAAGTAGTGTTAGGTACCATTCTCGTCAACTCTCATTCAGCTTTTGTATTATTTAATTCAGGTGCATCACATTTTTTTATGTCTGCATGATTTGCGATACGAGTTAGTTTAGAACCTGAATCCTTATTAATAAGACTCAATAAACTAATTGGTAACGGTATCATGGCAATCAATAGGGTTTATGCATTGTGTCGAGTCATAGTGTGCGGGCGACGATTTTCTGTCAGATTGCTAGAATTTTCTTTAGGAGATTATGACGTCGTCTTAGGCATGGATAGGTTGAGTACTCGATACGCGACGATATATTGCCATGCTGGCAAGGTTATCTTTCATATTCCCCGAGTAGAAGAATTCTTATTTTCTAGAGGCGAGACAGAGTCTTCACCAGCAACCTTGAGAATGGCAACAAAAGAAGAAGTATGATTCCACATAGTTGTTGATGAATTCCCAGATGTATTTCCAAAGGAACTTCTAGGCATGCCACCAGAAAGAGAAATTGAGTTTACCATCGATCTACTTCCTATAAAGGCGCCAGTGTCAGAGAGGGTCTACAGGATGGCGCCTTCAGAGTTAGAAGTCTTGTATCAAATGATTGAAGAATTAAGAACCAAGAGATTCATTCGTGCCAGTGGATCACCTTGGGGAGCACCGATGCTACTTGTGAAGAAGAAGGATGACACGTCACGATTATGTGTTTATTATCGTACCCTCAATGCGGTAACCATCAAAAATAAGTATCTATTGCCTCAGATAGATGACTTGTTTGACCAGCTTAGTGGAGCGAGCATATTTTCAAAGATTTATTTATGATCTGGATATCATCAAATCAGAGTCAGAGAATAAGATATACCCAAGACGGCATTCGTGTCAAGATATGGCCATTGGAAGTTTCTAGAAATGCCCTTTAGAGCAACAAATGTGCCAACAGTATTTATGGATCTTATGAATCGTATTTTTATGCCTTACTTAGATAAGTTCATGATAGTATTCATCGACGATATCTTGGTGTACAGTCGGAGTGAAGCAGAGAACGAGTAGCATCTTCGAGCTATTCTTCAAATTCTCAGATAGCATAAGCTATATGCAAAGTTCAGCAAATATGAGTTCTGGCTTTATCGTATTTCCTACTTAGGCCACATCATTGCCAGAGATGGAATGGAGGTAGATCCCAAGAAGATAGAAGTCGTTGAGACGTGGCCAGTACCCAGAACAGTTGCAAAAGTTTACAGTATCCTAGGATTAGCAGGATATTATCGACGATTTATGGCAGACTTTGCTAGAATTTTTGTACCCTTGACGCATCTAACATGGAAGGATGTGCGCTTTGATTGGACAGATGCACGTTAGACCTCTTTCTAGAAGCTTAAGCAAAAAATGATCACAACACCTATTTTGACGCTTCCAGACCGGACAGGTAGATTCACAGTTTATTATGATGCATCCGTAAAGGGACTGAGATGTATTCTAATGTAGTATTGCAAGGTTATAGCTTATGCATCCCGGCAGCTTTGGGATCATGAAATAAATTATCCGATGCACAACTTGGAGTTAGCGGCAGTTGTTTTTGCACTCAAACTTTGGAGACATTACCTATATGGAGATCGATTTGATATTTATACCGATCATAAGAGTTTAAAGTATGTCTTTACCTAGAAAGATCTCAACATGAGGCAAACAAGATGGCTGGAGTTGACGACAAACTATGATCTTGACCTTTAGTATCATCCTGGGAAGGCCAATGTGGTAGCAGATGCCTTGAGCCGGAGAGCAGAAGCTTATTTTATCACAGCACAATGAGAGATTTTAGAAGATCTTCAAAAGATGGGCATAGAATTAGTATTGCCTGACGACGCAACATTGATGGAAGGTCTACATGTTTAGACCAGTATAGTAGAAAGAATCAAGATAGCACAGTCA